>VZSR01000479.1:821148-883298 GCA_013398615.1 Brachypodius melanocephalos
CGGTTCAGGTGGCGTTTCGGGGCAGTTCGGTGCGGTCGGGCCCTGTCGGGCCGGGGCGCGGCGCGGACCCACCTCTGCCGGCAGGCGGCGCGGGCGGGCCGTCCTCGGCGGGCGGGCGCAGCCCGTTGTTGAAGGTCGGAGCCTCGGCCGGCTGCAGCTGCCAGTTCAGCCCCAGGAGATGCATGGCTGCGGACACAGGGGACACACACACACACACACAGCGGTCAGCGCGGCTGCGGACACCCCGGCGCCTCCCGGGAACGCCGCACCGCCGCCCGCCTCGCGAGGATGGGGGTGTGCTAAAAGAATCGGCACGAAAACACCCCGCTCCCCCAGCCCACCCCGCAAAACGCCAAATAAACAAAAGAGAGCCCTGGTGACACGCACATCTGTCTGGCACTGAAATACAAAAGGCAAAATGCTCGCAACTCTGGGCAGACCCCGGCACCACGAGCCACTTTCCCGACTCAGTGCGGGGGACAGATCTCGGGAAGCAAAGCACTTGCTGCAAAGTACCAGCTCCGAGTTTAAATTATAGGTGGTAATTTATATGTTGATTATAAAATCGGCTTTAGCCCTGCGTAAAGTAGTGACTTGGTAATGCAATTATTTTGCGTTTAGTACAACTTGTTTAAATCAATACATTAGAGTAATAGAATCACAGGATGGTTTGGGCTGAAAGCAACATGAGAGATCATCCAGTTCCAATCCTCTGCCATGGGCAGGGACACCTTCCACTACACCAAGTTGCTCCAAGCCTTGTCCAGCCTTGCCTTGAACACTTCTGGGTTGAGGCATCCCCCGTTTGTCTGGGCACCCTCTGCCAGGGCCTCACCCCTCTCACAGGGATGAATTTCTTCCCAACACCCAACCCTACCCCTACTCTCTTTCAGTGTGAAGCCATTATAGAGCTTCTATCTTCATTTTGTATATTGAGCTTCCCTGACCAACCCAGGGCTGTGCCAATCCTTTCACCTCACAGGTTTTTTCACCCCAAGCCCCGCACAGTCCCAGGCAGGGAAGGTTTGCCAGCTCCCAGCCATACCGGGATGGGCTCTGCAGCCATCCCTGTGCCAGACGGGTCCGGGTGGCCACGTCAGAGGCTGTGCAGCCGCACCTGGAACGTGAGCTGAGCAGTGGGAGCAAGGCCAAGCACGCCCCGCACAAGTGCCTGAGTTATAGGCACTGTGGCAGGGCTAATTGAATAAGTCCTGTGCATAATGCATGAGACTTGACAGGTCTGAATCATTCAGCCAGTGGATTTATGTGCATCTTCACCTTGTATAAACACAGCTACCTGCACACTCTCATCACATTATCCCCATGGCACTCTCAATACAGAAGAGTGGTGAGGGATAAAGCCTACCAAGCTGCTTCTTTCCCTTTCTTTGCATCTTTCTGCTTACACAGGATGTATGTTAACCTATATACCACAGAGAACAGCCTCTCCAGTTATGTCGAAAGGTGTTTGAGAGGATTCACTGTCAATTTGTGGGCAGGAAAAAAAATATGATTATGGGCACCCTTACAATTGTTCTCATCTGCAGTGTCAGATCCACACAAGATTATCAGATGTTTTGCATGCAATTCAAAGTGATTACAGTGGTCACAAATGGCCCAGCAGTGGCCACACACCAAGTGTTCAAAGAGTAAGTGTTAGGGATAAGAGAGGCAAAAGCCTTCTCACAGAAGCTGCCATTTACAGTGCAGGAGCTACCACTCAGATGATCCCAGAATGCAGGGAATCCATTCAGATGTGACTGATTCATATGTGCATTCCTAAGCCGCAAGAAAACAAAAAGCATCCCCCACCCCCAGAATCCATCTATCCCAAGCCCTGGAAATCTCTCAGCATGCAAACTTTGCAGAGTTTAACCTCTCTATTTTTGACAAAAGCAGCAGGGGAGCAAGACATCTTCCCTAAAACCATCTTCGCCTGGACATCCTATGGACTAAGCAGATGTCTAAGAATAGTAACTAAAATCAGGACACATTTTCTGTGAAGAGGGCAGTTGCCAGATTTCATATTCATATTGAATTTGCAAATTTTGTTTCTTTTATATCAAACTATCTCACAAAAACAAAAAAAAATGTCTTAAAGGCTCTGGTATGTTAAATACCAGACATGAATCTGAAAAGGACATTTTGCAAAGAAACTACCCAAAATTTATTTCTACAGAATGTTTACAAATCCTTGGAAAATAGACAACAAATTTATGTGGGATCAAATGATTTATTCAATTACAACTTATTTGTCTTGCCAAAACAAATATTTTAAAAGGCTTTTTCAGTCCCATCTCAAGCGACCAATTTTTTTTTTCCCCCAAGTATGGCAAATGAAACTGAAAAATCATTCTCAAAGCTCAAACCCCACCAAAGTGCAGCTTATCCAAAGTGCCCCACTGGGCAGAGACAGCAGAGGAGCAGCTCAGGCTGTGTTTGTGCTGTCAGCAATTCCCACACCCTGCACAGGCACCAGGTTTAGCTGGACCATCCCTGCAAGCCAAGAGTGCATAAAGATTTAGTGAGTTTCCAAGCCCCATAATGCAAACAAGTCACAGAGGAGAATTAGATTTTTTGTGTTTTATACTCTCAGTGTGTCTATTCAAAGTTGCCATTTGTATTTTATTTTATTGTGAGCATAACCATAAATGTAGGTCACTTGTAGAGATGAAAGTCTGCTGCTTCAAGTGTGAACCAGTCCTTAAAAACGGAGAGATAAAGAAATCATAACTAATAGTCTGTCCAGGAAAATTATAGTTGCTACCTTATAATTACCAGGTAAATTCAGACAAGGAATTATAAAAGATCTTATTAACACGGTATTAAAAAACCCCTGTGATCCATCTGCTTCCAAGCACACCGTGGTTTCATTAATAACTGTGTTTTCATCATGGATGCATGTTAGGTAGGAGCAATTAGAGCTCCTTCCTAACGGGGCAGGGATTTGTATGTTTGCTCCATCCCTCCCAGAGACAGAACCTCCTGTACAGCTCACACACATCCAGGAGGTGATCCACAAACTTCCACTAAGACAGCTGCAGCCACTAATGCCGGGAATGCTCCCCTTCCACCAGGAACGAGTGCAGAAAAGTGTGTCACAGGGGCCTGGGGGGAAAGCTCTGTGTCTGCATGGCACTGAGCAGAGCTGAGTGGCAGCCGAGCGGGGGAACAAGGAGATGCCTTCTCTCTGCTGCTTCACAACGCCGTGAGATGGCAAATTTATATGATTAACCTTTCGTTCTGTTAATCAAACAAAATGCCTCCAGCAAAGGAATAAGTGTAAGCCCGTTTAATTAGAAATGTGGGGATCCACGCAGAAGTTGAGTGCCTGTGTCTCAGAGGAGAAATTTGGGCTAGTCAATTTGTCCCTGTTTGCTGTTTTTATCTGATTTTCTTTTCTAATTTGAAACTGACTTTGGTGGGTTTTTTCCCCAACAACAATTTGTGTATTCACAAATTATAATTTGCCAAGCACTTATAGGTATTATTTTTGTGTTTGCTTCCCCCCCACCCTCAACATTTAAACATATTTTCAAAGTTCTTCTCTCTGATACTTGATTTTCAAACACTGACTGTCAGAATTTATAGAGGTCATTTAACACTACCATCTAGTAATTCAGAACAGTGTATGTATAGTCTAGAGACTATGAGAATTCAGAAACAATACATTTTGAAGTAAAACCTTTGAAATTTAGGTCAAAAAATAATAATCAGCCTCTCACTCCCACTGTAGCACCATTCACATGCAGAGACCAAAAGCACCTGGAAGCTAAACCTTCATGCCCAGCAAGAACAAAAGCAGAGACCTGGTTCATCACTCCAGGTGGCAAATCTGCCAAGGATCACTCTAAGACTTACATAAGATAGAGGCTGCTAGAGTGAATCACATATTATTTTAAGATGTCCCAAAAGGCACACGAATCCACAGGAAATTGATAAAACTTACACGCAAATTATCTTGAAATTCTCTAAACTCAGTAGTGTCCCCACATTCCTCTTTCATGGTCTTCTCTCATTCTGGCCATGAACCCACTGCCCACTCCAGTCAGAGTTTTCTCTGAAGGACAATGGTTTCCAAGCTCAGGGAGCTCTCTGTCTTGTCTTTGTGCTCTTGTCACTCTTGACCTTGTTTTTTTAAAAGGAGAGACCTCTGGTGTCTTTGTGAGCTGGAGATCTCCCTGTGGTGCAGTTCGGTGTCTGCCAATAGGCAGAGCAGAATGAGGATTTTCGCTTATCCCTTACTTGATGATATTCTTTCTTAAAGGGAGAAATATGCAGACTAATGATCCATCACTTCCCCCTTTCCTACTGCATCTTCCCAGTTAGGCTCTGTAAAATACACACTGCTTGCTTGTTGGAAAATTCAGTATTCCCTAAGCAACTCAAAAAGATGGGAAGAGTATACAATTGAACAGAATTAAGAATGCTTCCATAGTTCAATTTCCAACTAGTCATGCCTATTAACCCCTGAATTAACATCATTCACAATGAACCCATCAAACTATGACTTCACTTTGTCAGGATACATCCAGTGTTTGTCTGGAGCAGGACAACCTCTTTTCATATGAACAAAAAATCACTCCATTATATCACAAACAACATGAACGAACAAACACTAAAAGCACATTTGCTGTTCAAAGGCCATTGTGTTATAGGAGCAGAAATGTTCAAAGTTTCCTTTCCATCCTCTCCTGAAGTGAATGATGATGCAACTCTTGCTATTTATTATGTAGTTTTTAGCAACATCAAATTAATTTCCAAGCCAGGTCTAATGAATCACAGACATGATGAAACAAAAAAGTACCTAATAAATCTTAGCATAATGTTAATTTCATACATCTATATTCAAAGACTTATCTGCACATCTATTTTTTATTTCATATGCTCTGAACATTTTTTTAATGCATCACAATATTTGTATGAAGCAAAAGATAATTAATGTTTGGCACTTCTGGGTGCATATGGATGGGCATCCAAAAAACCTGAAAAGAATAAATGTATTCCCCAAAAACCTTAAAAATAATTAAACATTATTGCATGCTTACTTGTATTGAATTTTACTAAGCTGAGACTCATGGTCCTTTATTAGATACTACTCCTTGATCATGCAGCAGAACTTGAAGAATACCAGAAATTGATTGTACTGATCTCAATTATTATTCATAAAATAACAGTTACTTTAAAAGATTAGAAACATAGTAATTTAAAGTTTTATTATTCCTCTGGAGGAAGAGGTTCAAGTTCAACCTAAGTCACAAGTGAAACGAGTGCATTAGGCCTATTCCCCAGTGATTACTTGCCCCCATTACAGAAAGAATGCACAATCCATCACAGCTGACAACCTCTCCTCAAGAGATGCCCGAGACAGGAATAGCAGGGGGCTGAAAGTCAGGAAAGAGCAATGGGGGAACTGCATGGGAAAAACTTGCACAGTGCTGCAAACACTCCAGTTGACTCTGAGCGGGGCTTTCAGGGCTCTGCTGAGGAGTGTGGATTCTTGGTTGCTGTAATAAGGGAAGTAAGAAGCCTTTCCCAGCTCCTCTCATCTCTGAAGAGTTTGCAAACACACAAATGATCAAAATTTGCTGAACTAAATCTCAGTTGAAATCCATACTTTGCTAATGTGCCTTACAATTAACAGGCACTGAACAGAGGGCAGGGAGCCTTTGTCGGATGGGCAGCACTGCACGTGCTCTTTTATGTAAAAGGTATATCACCATTGGGGACAATCTGTAAAAGTCCTCTCCCACAAGAACTGGACTTGGCAACACGTATGCCAGACCAAGATTTCAATAGATCACAGATGATTTGCAGAGGCTGGCACCACCCTCTGCTCGATCATTTTGTTGGCCAGCCTGCAGCCACATTTGCAGCAGGTGCAGTACAAGCACTGTCAGGATGAAGCTGGGATGGGATAGGAGTCCTTGACAAGGCCTGAGGAAGGTGTGTCAAAGAAAGCTCACAATTATATCCATGCCCTTTCATATCCTGCTATTGGCAGAAAGGGACAGTGTCTCCAGGAGCTCTAACCTGCAATCCACCCGTTAACGTATGTGCTTGAAATGTCATTATCAAAGAATGTGACTCTTGCCACTTAAAAGGAGCAGCCTTAAAATAAACAACGTGAGCAAGCAGCACATTTCCTTGCTAGAGAAACAGTGACGTCTCTCCTAAAATTCAGAAGTGTCAGAACTTTCCATTCTTCCTTGAATATCTCGTGTGACTGTGACAAGGATGCCAGAGTTCTCCTGAGGGTATCCAAGAGATGTCACAGGAATTGATCACATTCCCACGCCTTTTTCTAAAACAAAACAAAAGCCACATGGCTTGCTGGGTGGACATCTGCCACTTTTGATATATTATCTGCAGGAAAGTCTAAAGTACTACTTTAAAAAGTCCAAATTCTATCACAGAAAACAGGCCATGCAGGGAAGGGGGCACAGTCTGCTGCTGATAATGCATTATTCAAGAAGAGACCTGACCGAGAACTGCACAAGGACAGAAAATAACCGAGCAACTGGGCCAGAAATTGGCAAATGAAATTCAAACCGGTAAAATAAAATATGCTGGAGAGGAATAATTTTAACTCCACGCATAAAATAATAACTTCTGAGCTGACTAATATAAAACAGAAGGTAAATTTTGGGTTAGATGATACTATCAAGTAAGTCAAACACTGAATCATTATGGGAAGGGTAAACAAAGCAAGGAATATTGTTATGCTACCACCCCTCCTCTCAGAAAGGACCAGAGGTTGGAGAATGAGTAGGGCAAATCACATGCATGATTTTTCTTTCTTACAGGATAACCATTTTTGGGTGCTGGAGAGCAATGAATGGATAACTTGAGTTGTATCTAACCCCAACAGCTGCTGCTACACATCCATAACACCCCGGACTGTGTCCACCAGTGCCAGTGTTTCTTGAAGTGTTTGATAGAAGATGCTGCAGCATGTCCCACCTATCCACCCAGGCCTGCAATCCAGGGAATGTTTAGTTCCACTGTCACAGGCAACCCCTGGGATTTTCCTGCCATAAAGCATTTCCTAGAAACAGCATGATTTTAGGCAGAGAATGCAGTATATAAATGGCAATTGCTGACATGCCACAACTTTTGTGCAGGTCTCTCAACCCAGAGTAGCTGTTCATCAGTACAATGGTAAATACTCTAATTAGTAGCACAGCAGAGTCAGTTGTAATTGTGAGAGATGCATTCTCAAAATATTTTGTGGGAGATCTCAGGGACACAGCAGATAAGAATTGAACTTCTACAGGGTTGATAGCAGAGACCAAAGATCAGCTAAAAAATGCATCATTGTCTGGAATACCAGTACTTAGGGTATTTATGAACTTGTGTTTTAATATTAATGACTTAAAATGCTACAGAGCTTATATAAAACATTTGGATATATTCCTGATTATATTGCCTCTTTTACTTGTGGCCATTCAATTGTTTGTAGGCAAGGTTAAAGTAGCATTTCAAAAATAGATCATTTGATGTAAATTCAATACTGCTTTTGTGAAATATATGCAAAACATCCTGCTTATTGACTGTGACCATTGAAACTCAACAACAAATAGATGCCTTACTTTCAAGGTCATTCATTCTCAGCAATTCATCTTAATCATCAGTATGCTATTTGCTATGCACAACATTTTCATAATAAATTTAAATTAAAACTTCGTTTGGGAACTCCATATGAAGCATTATCAAAATCCACAACTTCAAGAATCTACAGATATCACTATTTTCAATAAAACAATAAGCTTGTCTGTATTACACCTAGAGAGCAAAATAAAGAACCATTTTGCTGTCTTATTTATCCTGACTATAACATTGAACAAGACCTCTCACTTCTCAGAGTCAGTTTTTGCAGTTTACAATGCTGAAAACGGAAAATTCCATTAACTATAATGGCACTGCTGCGTATTTTTATATCTTGCTGCATGGTTTTTTCCCACTTTTCTATCAATTGAATTAAGCTCATATTGTTACCCACATACAAGCTTCTCTATGTTACCCAGCCACAGGTTTATACTCTTGTTAATTGTGCCTGGCATCTGCAATAGTTTTATACTTAAAATAACAACAACAACAGCAATATTTTGTAACTTTTGAAACAGAAAGTGTATTTTCTGGCTTCAGGAGGAAAGCCCTGAGGACTGTTTATAAAAACTCAGTATAAGGAATCTGAGGCTGCCATTCCTGCTGGCCTCCTCACTGTTGCAGAGAGAATCCAGCTCTGGGCATCTCATCCAGAGTGTTCCCATAAACACAGACATGGGAAATGGGAATTCCAGCACCTAAATTTCTCGGAGATGAAGCAAGGGAAAGGAGGCAGACCCTGAGCTTTGGGCGGTTCTTGCTGTGGAGGAGGGATGAGCTCAGTGTCTGCCATGCTCCTTCCACTCACCAGGGAAAGGCAGGAACCACTGGAAAACACAATGGAAAGGAGAGCTGACTTCACACTATATTAAACATAAGAAAGAAATCCTTAGGCATAATTTCACCCTCAGCATGTAAACTCATTTAGACAATAAATTGTTTAGAACAAGATGTTTTCTTTAAAGCATCCAGCCCAAAAAGCATTTTATAGAAATGCTATAAAGCATCTATGAGTGAGTGTACTGCTGTCAGCAGCAGAAAAACTTCTGCTAGGAATTAATTGCTTTCTTTTGAATAAATGTTATTAAAGATTGAAAAGGAGATGGAAAAAGGGCTGTAAGATGCTTCATTGTCACTGTGTTCACTCAGAAGAAATAGGGGGACCCAAAAAAAGTTGGTTTTGTTTTTTTTTTTTCAAATTGATCACCCCCCTCCAAGCTGACTAATTTACTTCCCTGTGCATGTCAATAAACTGAATGGAATGGATTTTCAAAGCACAGCATGAAAGATATACCCACAAATCCCATTAGGAGTAATGTGATTTGTGTGCTTATCTGCCATGCAATGCTTTGAAAGTTCATTCCTCTACTTCCATCTTCAATTTTTTGACTTCCAGAAATAGTTGTAAAGCTTACACACACTTGCAGCTCCTTTGGGGGTGGGGAGAAGTGGAGCATGTGAAGATCTGGTGCCCAATTCCCAGGATAAAGCCAGGCCAGCAGAGTTCCAGCCCAGGAACAGGAGCTGTACCTTGGGTGGGTGTTTGTTCCCCGGTCCCCACCGTGATGGGGTAGAAAGGATCCCTGGCTCAGGCCTCGACTTTGCTCCTCTCCGTCCTCTTTACTGAAATGTTTTGATTTTGTGCCACTTTGAGCAATCTTTTTGTCACGAGAAGGGTAACAGCACTGCGTGCTGCCTTCAGAATCTGGAATCTCATGACAAAGACCTTAAAAGAGAAGCAGAATACCATGCACTGCTCATTTATTCTCATGACAGGCCTTAGATTGTGCAGAGTGTAGAGAACTGGCACACGATTAATCAGTTCCTGAGACTGTGCAACGTGAACTCACTTCTCATGGCAATTTCAAGAGTCAAGGCTGCAATCTTTTTTGGTCTTGCATCTGAACTAGATGACTGTAACTAATAAGAAAAGTGTATATATTTTTATTTGCCCAATACAGCATCTTTCAGCCTGGAGGATCCCTGATCACATTATGCAATATCCACTTTACCAGCCTTGCCAAAACACTGCTACTTTTGAAACAGGCTTAGAAGAGCAGAAAGGGATGCTCTTAACTCAATTTTGCTCTATTTTTGAGCAATTGTGAGCATTCAATGTTAATACAAAGCAAATTGAATCCAATTTTAATTTCACACCTAAAAGACACCATTATAATGAACAAAGTACCCATCTTGTCTTTATTCTGTTTCCAAGAGGAGGAAGAACCTAGATGAGACTTGAAACTGGTGTTTCAAGGAATATAGACACAAATATACTCTTGAAAATCACTGAGGCCTGAACTTACAAGAATTAAAATAACTGCTTTACTTTTAATACTGATCATAAACCTAAGGGATATCATGTCAAACATTTATTCAACTACGTTCATCTTCTGAAACTGCAACTGCCCTAATTTCTACAAACATGTTGAACAAGATTTTCATAATCTCACTGTTCCAAAGCATTCAGACCTTGACTCAACCTCTGTTAGCCATACTAAGAGAATAGTTTTTATCTTTATTACTCCTTTGCATACACTGAATGAAGTGAAACTGCATTATTATGAATGGCCAAATTTCTGTCCACTGTACAAAAAAGGTGTAATTTCTAATCATAAAGTATGTTCTTAATAGAAATGATACAGAGTAGCTTAATTTATTAATTTACAGAATGATACAGAATAGCTTAATTTAATCACCTGATAAAATCACAATTTAAAACACCGCATGAATGATAAAGTTTAAGGTTTTACTCTCTACACAAAGTAATTATTGGAGTTAAAAAGTTCATTACAAAGAGGAAATAAATCCAAAGATGAAAAGAAAACATGATTTCTTCTCCCAAAGCCTCTAATTCAACACTATAAGCTGTTTATATTACTTTCACAATGTGCTTCAAAGGTGTATATATAAATTTAGCCTAAACCATATCTTGATGCTGACGTGAAGGTACAGATTATATTTAGCATCTATGCAGATTGAGACTTTCTGTAAGCCTTGAAAGGTTGACATTATTAATGTATTGTGATTTAGATGTCCTACTGAGCCAGAACAGAAACCTATGAAAATAAAAGGTACAGATTTGATAAGTACCTTACATAGTCAATCAGTTACAGCCTTGTAACTCATATTCCTTTGTGTGGGTTGTTTTTTTAGTGGTAATTTTGAAAGAAATAAGCAATTATCAAATTGGACTTTAGCTACATTTTAAGAATTTTTTTTCCATTGTCCTTACATGATTCCTGTTAATCATTTCCCATAATGAGTTTACTAAAACTATTCCCAGTCTTTTACCTGGCTTATTATGAAGTTTGCTCATGCTGCCTTCAAAGCAAGAACAAGTTTTATAGCAAAATTTTATAGCTTTCAGAGACTAAAAGCTGGCCCTCTGGCATCTGTGCTTCTCCTCTAGAACCGTAGAGCTGGTAAGGGAATACAAGCTGCAAGTGAAGACAGGATTTCTGTGTGATCACACCAATATGGAAGCACATGAGAAATCAGTGAAGGGTTTCATGGTGCCAGGATTTTAATTTCAGATCACTGCCTTTTTGAAGTGCCAGAGTTGCAAGTTTTCGGACTGCAGCAATAGACATTTCACAAGGAATTCCTCTGTGTGTGTGTGCTCATATATGATTAGGAGTTGCATCACCAAAACATCTGTTACACAATTTCATCAGCCAGTACAGGAACAAGAGCTTGCCTGTGCATCTGAAGTCCCAAGAGACAGCACACCAGAGCCTAAGTCCACTCCAAGCACTGGGCACCACGAATAATGGAAAACATTTTTATTTAATTTGGACACCTACATCCTGATTAATCTAAGGAACATCATAATATACACTTAAATATTAATATTTGTATGAATTTTATTTATCTCTTGTGTCTCAAATTGCCTTTTAGAAGATGAGGTTTTAAGACTAGCTCAATTTGATCTTCTTGGTTTACCAAAACTAATTGCTGCAGAGATTGCAGAAATCACTGTACAGATGGAGCTGCTGTCCACAACAGGAAAATGATGCCAGTTTAATGTACAGAGCATCTGATATCTGATCACTTTAATGAAGCTTTCTGTCTTGCATGTGAAGTGCTGCAGGAGCCTCTGCACTGTCTGAGGTCAGCAATGCAGAATTCTCCTCATCAGCCCGTTTAGAGCTGGTGAAAATCAGGGCCCACTGTAACCAAGGTCAAAATTGTCACTGCCTTCAATGGAGAGAGCTTCACTTCAGAACTCCTCTATTTAAAGTATTTGAGACTGTGAGTATCACACCAGTGCCTGAAAAAACAGTGTTTTCTACAGGCAACAGCAGCACTCCCCATCAAAAACACAGTGGTTTAAATTGCAGGGTGAATTGGACATGAGCTGCAATGCATTAGCATATGCATCACTGTATACAACTAATTAAAGTATCTTAGAATAAAATACAAGCCAGATTACACACCCTCAGAAACCTTTGCCTTCAATTACATGCCCTTTGCAAGGCATAACTGAGTTAAGCGATTAATACAATCATAATATGTGTAACAACTTTACTTAGTAGTACCAATAAAATAACCAGGAATTATCCTTCAAAGAGAAGATAACTTACCCTACAAAGGGCAAAAAGTAATATCTATATGGTAGCTAGAACTACACATTGGTGCTTCATTGCTAACACTCAAGTTCTACTTCTTCATGTCTGTTACAGCCAGTTGGCTGGCAATCAAACCAGGATTAGATATATTTTTTTCTTTGATGGATGAAACAGTAAATACTATATTTTAAAGAAACCCCAAAACCTCAACTATATTGAAAATCTATCTAGCATTTCAGCTTCACTCTTCACTATGAAATTTATTTTCCTTTTTTTTTCCCCCCTTCAAGAATTTGCTTCAGCTTGAAAGCAGGTATCAAAGCAGATCGTCAGCATCTTAAAAGAAAAATGACTAGGAACTCCTCAGTGTCACTGTATCTGACAAGTTTCTGCAATGTATTTACCTTGTTCTTTCACTATGAATGTTAAGAACACAAAAAGTACCACAGCTGAGATTTTTTTTCCTCATCCATCCTGATTTTAAAAAGATGCATTCGATTTTATGGTCTAATAGAGAAAATCTGCTTCTGCCTACTGGAAGTGGCTGTCCATACTAATTAATGAAGAATAAAATACACGCAACCTCTATTTTGCCAGGATATAAACCAAAATGAAAATGAAGATACTACCAAACCTATTCATAAATCTTTAAAAATCTCACCTTATAGGACAGGTTTAAAAAACCACAAAGAACTCAAAACCAACCTTGAGGTAACATCTACACCAATTTGCCCACTTAAATGTAATTTAAAAAATTTAATGACTGCATTCTTTCAAAAATAACAATGGCATTATATGACTGGCATGTAAATGTAACTCAGGATTGCTATCAGTTCATAAAAATTATTTGAGAAATCTTTTCACATCCCAGGTCTTTGCAGAGTTTACATGAACTGCACCTCTCACTTTGTTCTCAAGAACCATTTTACCATTTGCATTCAGGTCCTCCCAGGTAAGCTGTGAGCTGAGATGCAGGATTACCAAGTTTCCATGCCTATCCCATACACAAAGGCACCTCTTTTCTCCTGGAGGCCCCCAGGCCTTTGGGACACTGTACTGTTCACAGTGGGCTGCAGAAATCCCATGGAAAAGCAGGAAAAGCTGCTCTCTCAGCACTGCCCAGTGCAGCAGGGATGGATGTGGAAGGATCAGACACAGCTCGGAACAATGGCACCGACTGCACAGTGCCAGCCAGCTCTGTGCTGCTGGATGCTTCAGAGCCAGACCTCTCAAGTTCTTTGAACCTTTGCTGAACCAATTTTGCATTTGAAATATTGTCAGAAGTTCTCTGCTCCATTTTAGCAAGCTAGACACAACACACTCCCCGGCTCCTGGCAGGGAACAATGGAGGGACGGAGCGTGCAGTGGCTAAGCACTCTCATTGAAAAAACCAGGGGATGCTGCAGTAATTGTCCTGAGAGGCTAGAAAGGAAACAAGCCTCTATGCTGACAGCTTAGCTCAGCGTGAACTCTCATTTTTCACATGGAGCTAATTAAAAACTGAAATTAGTTAAATATGGAAATGACACTTGCAAGCACTTTAGCTGAATCCTGGCAAAATCCCTCTAGAGTGCTGAGACACTACCTGCTGCTTCAAAACTCCCCAACTGAATTTCACAGTTAAAAGGCTGAGCAAAGGGAAAGTTATTACAGAGATTCCCAATTCAAAATGTGCCTGTAAAATCCTAAATTAAATTTCATGGTAGCCCTTTCAATAACGAGGGACACACTGTGCAGTCCAACGATCTGGTGCTCCAATAACGTCCCTGCGTGCATTCTCTGATTCTCTCACCTTTAGGCACTGGGCTGGTTGTGCCAGCACTGTGATGCTCACGAGGATACCAGCATTACAATGCTACAAAGATAAGCCATGTACTGCTGCTGAAGGAGTCATTTGGAAAGCGTGGATGCACGGCTCATAAAGGAATTACTTCCACTGTCTAACAGCAGAAATCTGAGAAAATTGGAACCCACCAACCAAAATATTTTATGCCCAGGATTTTAATTTATGTGATGAAAACGTATGCAGAGAAGAGTCTATGCTGCAATAAATTACATGGCCTATATATCTCCATACTTTACAGGCAGTGTAATAATAAAAAGCACTTCTGCATATTTAAATGGGCATAAAGAACCAAAGGACTGGATATGCAGAAAAGGCAGGATGACTGACATTAGCTTTTTGACTAAACCACCATGTGAATTCCGTTTTAGTGCACGTGACTTGCCTAGTGTGCATAAAAGCAAGGGTATCTGCCCAAGGGCAAATACGATTTCTGAATGCCATTTAACAAAACCCGCCCACAGAACAGTTCATTCTGGAGCCAGACCAAGGCATTCAGGACAGCCAGTTGCTTTCAAAACAACTGGAGCTTTTTGGGTTTATTGTTATTTCCTACATTCCATCCCTTTACCCTTGAGGCAATCCCCTCCCCCTGGCCTGCTGCCACTGTTGCACCAACAAATTTCTGTCTAGGAAAGCCAGCAAAAGATGCCACATAGCATGAAAGCCACTCTTACTCACTCCCAAGTCTTCTGGCAGAGGGTATTGCTGTACCCAGCCTGCCAAAACCTCTTCCCTGGCAGCTATCTGTATAATCTGTACATCACACCCAGGCTTTGCTAGTCCAGGGCCTTGAAACATCTCAGCTAACCCAGCTGGAGGGGATATGCTGCAGCTGCACCATTAGACCCTCTCATTTTATTGAATTTTGAATGTGCTGTTTCAAAGCAATTCAAGTGAATTTGCCCAAGGCCTCAGATCAGTAAAACTACTGATACCACCTGCAGCAGGCTTCCTTCATTTGAAGCATTTAAAAGCAGGTGACAGGATAGGAGCTTTCAGTGTAAGGACTGAAAGAAGAGCCTGCTAAACAAACTTGGTTATGCCCCATTTTGGCAAGGCTGGAACTGGATGGCTTTCAGCCCAATTCTCACAATAGCACTGGGAATAATGGGATGCTCAATTTATTTTTTTTTAAATCATGTATTTTTTTCAGGTTAAAAAGAAGCATTTATTTGATTGCTGTGTATCATTTATTTTCAAGCATCTATAAGAGTGGAGATAAAAAGCAGACTTTGATGAACTCATCAATAAGAGGTATATTAGGAAACCCAGAAACAAACATCTAGCAGGTTGAAGCCTCTTAATGCCATGCAATTCTTCTTCCAGCAAGCAGAGGCAAAAGAGCAAATTCCCCATCCAGCAGTTTTCCACAGCCATGGGCCATCTAAATATGCCTGATGGACAGGTACAAGCTGAAAAACTACTGGAACAAATACCTGGCTGGGTATGAAACCAGGAGCCAGAGCCTCAGGCAGGGGAAGCAGAGCCTGACAGCCAAAGCCCTCTGGAAGCAAGAACTCTGTGGAGGTGGTTGAGTTCTTCTGTCCTTCCCTTGTCCTGTGTCTGTAGAGACAACCCTGCCTGGAGCAATGACAGAGCAGAAAAACAGTGCCTGCTTCTCCTGCCTGTGGGTTTTAACAGCACCCATGCTGTTTGTACAGGAACTACCCTGCTTAGGGATCAGTATTCTTAAAGAGATAATTTTGGTCATCTTCTCCTCATTCTGTTGTGCTACCTGAGTACATTCACAGGAACATACAGCTTGGTGAGGGAGCTGGAGACAGAAAAGGGGAATCTGGGGAAGGGCACTGTCAGATACATCCAGGCAGCTTTGAATAGCAATCACAAGGGAATGATTTGTGCCTTTAAAAAGATCCTGAAAGAATAAACTGTAAAGAACTGGCTGGAAAGAACAACATATATCCCAATCAACTTGTGATTGTACTGTACAGGTGTGCAGTGAGCAGTCCCTCTCCTGAGGCTGTGTGTGATCCATATCTGGGGAGGCACCACTGGGATGAGACCCAAGGAACATGAGGGGACATCCACACATGCAGCTGCTTTTGCCACTAATGCTACTGGGAAAATATTGACTCAAGAAGCAAATGAATAGTGGCTTCAAGGTGAGAAATTAAGACTGAGGATTTTCACTTCAGGCCCTTAAAGGTCTGTGATCATTCTCTCATTCTTTTCCCTCCTCTTGCATTCAGAAATATCCAATAAAGTTTAAAAACTTGAATAAAGGAGAAAATCTAAGCCTGCAGCCTCCCTTCAGGGAGAAAGAAGACAGGAGGGAGCAAAGGGGACTGACAGGCAGAAATACATTATTTATTCTTTCCAAGGCAGCACAGTGGTGTAAGCCAGGGAATTCTGTGCCCAAGCCCACGTGCTCTAGCCATCTCTGCCCTTGCAGGGACTATTTCAGTGCTTGGAGGAGGCAGCATCCACAGACCCAGCAATGTCACCCTCGTGACATAAGCCAGTCTCCATATGCAGAATGCAGTGGAGTGAAGATTATTCCCAAAGCTGTAGCCAGTAAAAGGCTACTGGTTCCAGAATATTGGTGAGGCAGGTACCCCCAGGGGATTTATGAGCTGGTTCTTGGAGCCACAGGTGAGAACAAGACTCCTAAGATCATTCAGCCTCTCTCTGAACTGCTTTCCTGTACTGATTTTCTCTGTAAACAGATCAAAATCATCCCGTGAGAGGCACTAAGAGTCACTTTCTCAAAACAGGGTCCTCACTAGGAGCTACACAGGTTTTGCCCCATAAAGGGATTCTGAAATTCCAGATAGTCCAAGTCATTACATGAATTCTTTGAATTGCAAAACTTTAGTCAAGGTCATTTGCAAATGCAAACCTTGAGTTCAATTATGTTTTAGCAGAAGATGACACAATTACAATAAGAAAAACCGTGTTTTTGTAACTCAACAGCTTTTCCCCTTGGTTATCAATTTTTAAATACAGGGCAAGGATAAAAAGTGTGCTTTTGAGAAAATTCTGAACACATAAATGTTTCAGGTCTGTTCTACTGCACAGAGTAAGAAACTGCTTCCTTTAATAGTGTGATTTGATGTAATTTGCCTTATGATTTTTCTTAAGGTACAGCAAATGCTGAACAGAAAATGGCACATATTTCATTTCGAGAAACAGAGCCAAATTCATCCCTGCATCTTTTTCATGCCCCATTGGTTTAAGTCAATTATTTTCAGTGTAGCTGTATCAGTGTGGAAGAGGAATAATGCAATCATGAATCAAGTCCATACTATTTTTCATGACAATTCCACTTGAGCAAAGCCTCAGATATAACCTAGTGAACCACAGATCACAGTCATATTTTATAAAATTTATTCAACAAAATGTATTAAATAAACTTACCTTTCTGCCTGTATCTTAGCAACTTAGCAATCCTTACAATATGAGAATGCTGGAAACAAGCCTCTGAAGCCGACAAATGCAGACTTGACTTTTAAGAATAGGTGTGCCAGCACTGAGGGCCATAATTGCAAGAATAAATTTTGCTGAATGGTGCCATAATGCACATTTTCCTGTATCTTCACCCAGCCCTTATGGGATTCCTTTATTAATGGTAACATTTTCTAGGCTATTTGCTAGATCTGTCATGTAAATTCAATGGCAAGGATATTAAGGTTTCATTACAGGAGATACCAGAAGAAAAGTGTCCCTCAAGAGCTGAAGTGTTCCATGGCCACCTGTCACTTGTCCCATGGTTTCCAGTGATTTCAGTGGAGTGAAAGGAAAGGATGTGCACTGTGGCACTGTGCCCTCACAGCACCAGCTTCATTCTCTGGGAGCAGCCCTGCCCAACAGAGCCCTGCTCACATTGATATGAGACCATCCCACCCTGTGGACAAAAGAAGTGTGGCTGTGGCACTTGGGGACTTGGTTTAGTGGGGACATGGCAGGGCTGGGATGGGGTTGGGCTCAGTGATGTTAGAGACCTTAATGAACCTGCGATTGTGTGAGCCAAGAACAGTGCTGCACTGCAGGATGGGGAAAGGAAACTTAAATCCCCGTGGAAAAATGCAAAGAGACTGTAAGAAAACCACAGGAGCTGGTCTGCACCAGCCCTAGCCTAGATGGCAATCGAATTGTATGGAAAACTGGTTTACACTAAAGCAGCTCGCAGTTCTCCCATGTGAGCCAAGCTCGGCTCAGCTCAGCCCAGGAGGGCACAGCCACTGCCAGCTGTGGGACACAGGGAGAGCAGAGTCACCAGGGCTGTGTCCAATTGATGGGAGACTGAAGTAAGAAACCCGGGGTTAACCCCTGCAGCTGTAACTCAAGGTGACTCCCTTCCTGCTCAGCCCCTGCCTGGCAAGGCATGGCACACTGTGGGTTTCTCTGCACTGCCTGAAGCCCTGCCAAAGGCTGCCTATTCCCCAAGAACAACAGGAGACACATGGGCCCTGCCACTCCAGAAATGTAACCAAACCCCAGAAAATAAACTTGGGAAGCTGCACAAACGTTCAGCAAATGCAGATATCAATGCAGCAGATGTGCAAACCACAATTTCAGCAATGGCTCCTGTTGAAATGAACTCGTGTTGGGTTCATCAGAAACACTGACAAATGCTGCAGCCACAAATCTGGACAGTTCTCGGTGATCCCAGCAGCACTGCCCAGGTGCACTGGAGACAGAGGCAGCAGAAAGTTATACAACAAAGCATGAAAATCCTGTTTGTCCAGAAGAATAATACAAATTTGCCATTAGTAAAAAGTTTTCTTGACACAAGCTGTGTGAAGGGCAGTGGCTGTGGCAGAGGTGCAAACCCAGTGTGTTGGGGAGGGCAGGGATGGCTGAAGGGGTCCTGCCCCCAGACCCTGAGATTGCTCAGGCACAGAGACTGGCTCTGCTCCTCTGCCAGCTCCCAGCTGCAAGCCACAGCGTGCTGCTTACCTCAGTTTGCCTTAAATTTTCCTTGTGGATGGCTGTACCGTGCTTTTGTGTAGGCTGATGATTTAGTGGCTGCCCGCTGCTATCAGAGGGAGAAGCATTTTTCCCTTCAGTGCCCGCTTTGTAAATCAATCAATAAATTATGTGCTACTTCGTTCACATTTTTTGGGACTGTATCTGCCATAAGACACCTGCTGTGGTGACAACTGTCAGAATCTATGGAACCTGGGGAGAGGATGAGGAAAGAGAGGAAGGAGGAGGACTCTGAGTGTCTTTGCACATGTGACCTACTGGCAGAAAGGCTCAAGCAGAGGCACACAAACGCTGGAGATTGAAGCTATTGAATTTTTCAGCAGCACAATAGACTGCATAACTTTGCTGTGGCACCAGAACATGAGCACTTAAGGAGCAATCTTCAAAGCACTAAAATAAGACATACCCAGCTGTGTTTCCATTCGTATACATCAACAAGGAAACATGTAATTTTTACATTAATTCCACAGAGAAATCAAATAATAAAAAGCTATCAAAAAACTGAAAAAAATTCTACAAACACTAGTAATCAAGAAAAATAAATCTAGGTTTATTAATCCTGTATCATGGAAACACAAGTGATTTAGAGCACATTTGCAATGTCTCTCCAGTTTAACCTGTATCAGGTTTGGAGGAAATCACAATTGTATTGTCAAGAACAAAATATGCACTGTCTTCTCCACAAAACAATTATTAAAATTTTTAAAAGCAATTTGGGAATGTTGACAGAGTTGTCGACATCACACTCAAAAAGGTACTGTTAACGCTCACATCTCATTGTATTTTATCTTTCTTTTTCAAGGCATAATAATATTTTTTTTCCAGTAGTAACGTATAAACTGCTTTCCTTGGAATCAGAATGAAGATTCCTGCAGATTGTTAAATGAGAAAACACGTTATCACCACTAGCAGTAGCACAAACACAAAGCACAACTACTCCTACACCTGACAGCACTGAAAGGAGGAGTGGGGAGTATCAGCATTAGAAGATGGATGAGTAAACCAAAGGTGGGAAAAAGCAGATTACTGTTCAAGCAGAGTAATTTTGAAAGCTTTTCTAGGGAGTTTGGGATCTGTTGCCTCCAAAAGAAAACCAGAGAACACAAACAACACACCTATCTCTGTCCTTGTTCTGTGAAGTTCTTTTGTTGTATGGAAAACAGAATAAAGCTTGTCTTCTTCCTTTCAGTTCAGAGCATTAATGTAAAAGATTGTATTATTTTTACAGCTTCTGCCATATTAGATTTCGCTTTAACTCTTTTTTATTAAGTTGACCTTTCTGCTAATAAAAGACGCTGGACCGATGGCCCCAGAACCTGATATTTGTCATTTATTCTCAGAATAGGAATAGTACTGAAAGGTTCCTCAAGTGGCCCAGCTTCACTCCTACTCTGAAGAAATTGCTCCTTTATACTTACAAAGGATAGATCTCAGCTAAAACAATAGGAAAAAGTGACTTAACACTGAGTGTGGGCCAATATTCTGGCAGCAACAAGAATTCAGTGAAAGCCACAGGCTTTGCTCCCCTCAGCAGAACCAGCTCAGAGCTGGGCAGTGCTGATCTCTACTTCCCCTCTGCTCAGCTTACAGAAGGAAAATGATGCAGAACAGCCGCACTTCCACAAGAAGCAGAATTTCCCAGAAAATGGCCTGAAGAGCAACACCTTTCCCCACAGGACAGTCACTTGGGGTCCTGAAATGAAACTGGATAGATGAGGTTGTGCTTGGAGTCCTGCATCCTGAGGGACTAGAGGAAGATTTTAATTGAATTGATAACACCGAAGGCCCTCTCCTTCCACAGTTACCTGGGAAAATCAAACAAGCTGGGAACAAGTAGCTAGGCAAAGCAGGACAGTGGGAAAAGAACCCTGACATACAGATCCCCAAACTTCTCCTGACCTTCATCTTAAGTTTTAATAGACTATCAGACCTCACAAAGTATATACCGATGTTCTTCAATAAAATAACTACAAAGTGTTAACTGTTCACAAGTAAAGGTGTTGAGATGTTGGCCAGAACAAATGATTTTGCCTGCTGTAAGGGAAAACACTGTGAACACGTTGCTCCAACTGGGATGTGAACATGTAGGATCCTTTGGAAGGTGAGTATAGTGCAGCTCATGTTATCATTCCAGCACTTGGTGAAGAAGTCTCTTCATTATCCACACATGCACTCAGATCTTTCCTCCTGAGCTACCTGCAGCAGGCATGAACTGCCTGTCATGCTTTGCTCTCTCAATAGGCACCAATTGTCTATCACACTTGACCACCTTGTGCTGGGATATCTTTCTGAAATCCTGTGCTCCTCCTTACATTTAGTTCTTATGATACTTTTAAATACCAGAATATAAAGGCTGATGCTACTCAAAAGACACTCAAAACCAGCAGACCTAAGATTAATTTTTTACGGTAATGTAAAATATATACATTACTGAAACTCAGTTTAGCCATCTGGAGTGCAGGAATAATATTTACTTTCCCCACAGTGAGATGCTTCTAAGCTAAATTAGCATTAACTATTATTCATCTCGATTCTGCATAACAGTGAATCATAAACTTAACTTCAAGCGTTATTTTTTAAAAAATGACTAAGTAATTTCATTGAGCAGAAAATAAAACTTTTGTCTTTCTTTTCAATTCCTCCAACTATCATTATTTACCAGATGCTAATTTAGCCTATTTACAGAAAAATCAAGTTATTTTTTGGCTCCTCTGTGCTAGAATTAATCAGAAGCAGCATGATACCACGTTTAATTTCAATCACAGCAGCTATTGCTTTACAAATAAATAAAACTTACAAATTTTTTTATGGCTCTTAAATCAGATGCTGTTCTTTTTTTTTCTGAAGGAAAATAAAATTTACAATACTGGCTTCTACAGAAACTTTTGTTTAATTATGAGAGCACCACAGAATGTGAGCTTTTGCTCAATAAAATCAAAGGGTATAAATAAAACTGCATTTTCTTAAAAGAAATAGCAATAGCTGGGTCATCAATATGTCCAGACTGTTAAGAATTAAAACATCCATAAGGAAATACAATCTGGGGGGTAAAGGAAGGAAAAAAAATATGATTAAAAGAAATCTATCAACCTTAAGGCAAATGCTGTGGAATGGTACAGAATTCCTTTTGTAGGTCTGGGAGTCACTTCCTTCAGTTTAGTTTGAAAAGCTGGCTATCCATTTTCTAGCTAGATTTGGTGAGAGGACAGCAGAATTCGCCCCATCTGTTAGTCCTTGGCTGGGACAGCAGTGCTATTTGTTTTCCTAGCATGGCATCCCAGCCCATGGAGCAGATTGATGGCGCCAGGGAGACACCGCGAAGGCGCCGCTGCCAAGGGCGGGCAGGGACGGATGGTCACATCCAGATGATCCTGCATTAAGGGATGAGGAACTGGAAAATCTGTGCTGCCTCCTGCCTTCCCCCACCCCTGTCTCACGGGAGGCTCATCTGACCTTCAGCCAGAGAAGAGAGAGCAGACTTGCCTTCAAAGCTTCAGAGGTGTCCAAGAATACTTTCAGCTCGAGTTTTACCCAGCCACGGGCTGGTTTTAAACCCATTCTGTCAAGATGTGAGTTAGAGGGATGAACTGCTTTGTCCTAATTATCTTGTGCTCAAAGACTTTCCCTGGTGCCCTCTTTCACACCAGGGAAGGGTGGCTTTGTGCAAACCCGGCTGATCTGCACATCTGTTGGGAGAGTCTGGATTTAGTGTTCAGTGACCCTCAAGCCACCCCCAAACTTATCCAAGGCACTGCACAGAGCCTGCAGCAAGAAAGGGTCTGAGGAACATTCCTCCTCATAAAAGAGTAAATTTTATTATTTGTTACAAGTATTGGTGGCAATATGTACAAGATTCCTCCAAAATACTGAATGCTTCAAGATACTGTGAATTTCACAAAAGAAAATAAGACTATTTCCAGTTACTGTCACAGCTATTTTTGTAAGCTTCTCCCCTGCTGCAGAAAAATTGAGACAAACTATGATAAATTTTCCCATTCCTGACTTTACTGACATGTGCATTTCTAACAAACTTCAGAACAGTACACATGGACAGTTTTCAAGAATGGGCCTGGGGTAAAACTCTGAAGAAATAAGCGAGCCAAAAAATAGGGGAAATATTTTCACAGTTTCTGGCAGCTCATTGCAATATTATTTATTTTTAGTATATCACAAAGTATTATCTGGATATGACTTAAGAGCATCTAGTAGCACACAACAAAAAGCAGGTGAAAGCAACCAGTAAAATCTATGGAGAAATCAGTTCAATTTGTACATATCAATACACATAAAAACAATAAGCAAGCTAGAGACATGTAAAATATAATTCTGTCTACTACAAATTTGGCCTTTTCATAATCTGCAGCCCAAACTCTATTATGATCTTGCCATTTCAATCCAGACCTTTGACTTCCACAAAAAGGCTTTAGGGAAAAACTGCTTATATTTAGAAAAAGCTTTGAAAGGTAAAACTACCATAGAATAACATTATCTTTATCTTAGCAGACTAGTCAGAGAGTTCAAGCTGAAATGGCATTTCATGCTCAGCAATAATGTCTCTATTGGTAAATGGCACATGAGGCATTTTTACTGCTGAAAAGCAGGGATTAATGACTGCAGGATTTCCAGTTCTCGAGTTGACAAAGGGGATATTTTCATGGAGGTGACACACTTGGGTTCCAGAGGCCCCCCCCAGCCCAGAGCTGGCACTGATGAATCTCAGACTTCTAAAGACTAAGCACACACTGCACGTTGACATAAATCATATCTAACAAAGGTTACCCCAGTAGAGGAGAGCAGAGGGGTCTTACAGACCCTGCAAGGGAGGAGGGAGCATCTAGGATTGGTGCTTTCCTTTGGCCAAGAAAGGACATGACTGGTTTTAAATTTCCAGCCAAAGGAAACCAAGATTCACCACTACTTCACTGAAAACCTTTCCCTTTACCTATCAATTCCATGTGCCTGAGCACTGGAATTGAGATCAGCTGAGGAGTGTGAGTGTTGAACCAAACTGCTGTCAAAATCATTCTCCTGCCCACTGATGAGAAACATTTCATCAGAAGATTTTAATGAGAACATTACTAAGCAAAGTGAAAGACTGAATTTCTGCCACCTCCAACCCCCCAAATCTTAACATTTTAGTGTTTGAGGCCTGTTTTGCCTTGCAAGAAATTATGAAAATATTTTGTCTCTGAAAACAGAAAGATTTGGGGTCGCACAGTAAAACTGAATTTAAAAAAAATCACAAATTTTGGCTAACAGCACTCACACAGGTCTTTACTGGTGACCTGCTGTATTCAGTAATCTAACCACGTGTCAAACCCCTAAATGCTGAACTAAAGAAACTGCTTTTTACAGCTATAAAAAATATTGACAATTCCAGAGTCACCACTATACTCAAGAAAAAGCAAGGTGTGCAGTACATGCAGCCATTACCTCTTTTGCAAACTGCTCTGGGATCGTCAAGAGCATGCAAGTTGTAGCACTCAGCACAAACTCCTAATGGAGAGCATTTAAAACAAAATCTGCTGAAAGTATGTAAAGGATAGCTTACAGCTGAAGAGTGGAAATATGTGAAGAGAACTGGGATTCCTAAACTTTGGGCCCCGAGCTTTGGTTTGGACCTTTCTATCAGCAAAAGCAAAGATCTGTGCTCAGAATAAGGCTCCATACTCAAAAGGTAACAAATCAGATGGATTTTATGAAGGCAACCCAAGGCCTTGTGCTGCCCCATCCCTGGGAAATGATTCATCATCAATGACCCACCCTGGGCTCAGGTCCCAGGCAAAGGCACCCACTGTGCCAGCTGGAAATCCCAGGTGCCAGCAGCAGAGCTGCCAGAGCAGGATTTGCATCATCATCATCCACTGTAGTTCATGCTTTCCCTGTGACTCTGGGGCTCTGGAAAAGCAGTGCCAGAATGAACGTAGGGACTGCATGGATTGTTCTAGAAGGCACTGCCTGGTGGCCTGAACCCCTCAGCTGCACTGCACTGGGAAATACTCACCTCAAAACCCCACCACTCTGCTAACAGCAGCTACTGAAAGGTCTCCTCCTTCAGACCTGAGCTGAAATGCAGGGTGGCACGCTGATATCTTTGAAATTATATCCAAGAATTCCAAATTCATTTAAACAGTGAATTCTGTACTAAATATTGGCTTCTCAAATCATGAGCAACACAGGAAAACTGAACATTTTGAAATGCACACACAGCCCAAGCAGAGAAAACTCTCACTGCTAAGGTACCTGCTATATATGTGGAGTGCCAAAGCAATGTTAAGCAAATTGCACTGTGTTTAAAAGCTTTTTTCTGTTCTAGCTGTTTACAGTTTTCTAATGGTAAATATGGGAGAAAAGATGAATGATTTATGATTGCTCACTGTGAAAAGTCAAACAACATATTAAAACAATGCTTCATAGCATGGGGAAATGGAGTTAAGCAGAACACTTTCATGGTGATGTTTATAGAAAGAAAATTCATAGATTTTTGACAGGGAAAGAAAATCTGAAGATGAAGAGAGTGGTGTTAAATGTTGTTAAACCTTTATTTGGCCTAAAGCAAAAGATAAAACTCATTCTGTCAGAGATCTAAAAGAAAAAATCTAAAAAGATGAAAACCACAACTTTTTAACTTAAGTAATTCCTCTTTACAAATGTTCTTAGATGAGATTGAGTGAAACCCTCCACCGAGCTACATCCTGAAAACAAAACTATTTCCAGTCTCTCTGTTAATATGCGAGTGGGCAGTGCTGATCAAGTGACAGAAAAACAATCACGGAGTAGGATGCATCCTGCTGTTTTCCTGAGCATCTCTGAATTCCCTGCTCCCACAGACAGCAAGCCCTTTCCTTCCTTGCAGGTCTAATGGATGGAGCTTGCCCACAGCTCAGGCAATTGCCCTGACAGAGTTGTCCAAGGAAATAATGACCCCTGAATTGACTTAGGGGTGTCACAAAGACAGAAGAAAAAATTGGCAGACAGAGCACATCAGCAGCTGGAGGAGCATCCTCAGGTGGTGCTCAAGGAGAATGTATATTTTAATTTGGAGCTCATTTACTGCAATAGGACAGAAGTTTAAGACATGCCATGGAGGACAAGATGGTAATCCAAGCAAAGAAAGGGAAAACAACTTTTCTGTATTTCTGAGAACAAATAGCTGTCTCTACCAGCACATCATTGTTTTACTATTACCAGCTAATACAACAGCAGACTGAAAGTGCAGCTGTGGTCCACAGAATATTTGGCATTTCTGGCCCAAGCATAATCCCTCAAGTAATGAAAAACCTATTTCTATTTCTGCATCCTCGCTACTCTTCATACTGAAGAGACTGCATCTGTCTCCCATTTATTGAAGCTTATTCTTCATCTAGACAGCCAGAGCTGGTTTGTATTAGAAATTAGGTTTTAAATCACTATTTTTCTATTATTTGTTTTAGGATTTTCAGGAAGCCTCCAGAGGTGCAGAAAAATTCTTCTGGTTGGAAAAGGCTCTAATACTGTTCATGAACCAAGCACCAAATCCCTAAACGCTTGTATAAGAACTCTGATGTTTATAAGGTTCAGATTCTGGCCATGAAGACAACATGATAAAAGATAAAATTACATAAAAATGTTTTTTAAAAAGGTCAAACTCCCCCTGCAAGAGTAAGACGAATCAGATCCCTGAGCTTTTCTTCACGAGCAGACTCCACTATGGAAGCACTCTTCTCATGTAGTTGGAGTTTTGCATTTCAGTGAATAATGGAGTCTCAAGATGTAAAAGGGGAATATATATGAAGAAAGAAACAACAGATAAAAATAAAAATTTGGCTCAATAAATCATATGAGCCTAAATTGCATCTCTTTTCTCTTGCTGCTCCCTGTTACCTCATGGCCAGTTTGAACAGGATTCTCTATTTTCAGCCCCCAGCTCTGCACCACATTCTTACCACCATGCACAGGTCTCTCCTTTGGAAAAGGCTCGGATGGCATAGGCACAGTAACCCATCACCATCAGGGTTGTGGGGCTTTGGGGTTGCACCTCCCAGCTCTGGTAATTGTTAGTGTGCCTGCTGTGAAATTGCTGCACTTCTCTTTCAGTCTGAGGTTCTTTTGCATTTGCGAAAGACCAGCAAAGATGTCACAAGTTCGTATCTACTCTTATATTACCTTGGGATACTTGCTATGTACTGACATTTTTCTAGCATTCATTAATTTTCTCAGCATATCAAGCACTATTTACCTCTCTGTTAAAGCCTTGAATAACTGAAAGCAGAAATCCTCTAGTGATGGTGCAGTCTGACAGGAGTATGTTCCTTCTGCAAAAGAAAATATTGCCCTCACAACTTCAATTCCAACTGTCAGGAGCAAAACCTGAGTTTATTGACAACCCACCTGCCTTAGAATGAACTGTCTCCCCTGGAATTACAGAAGGGTTTCATGGCTTCCATACGTAGGAGGCAAAGCTGTAGCAAAAAGATCCTAATTGAAAAATGAAATCTCTTGATTATAGCAGGATGGTTTTGGATTTGCTTTGAGTACAATTAAGTCAGTTTATGTGAAGTTGTGATGCTGATCCCCAGCAGTGGATCCCTGGCATTCTGCTGCAGCCAGCATGGATGGGACCCTCTGGCCAGCTCCTGCCCCCTCAGCTCATTCCTCACCCTCAGATCCCATCATGAGAGATGTGCAGCCCCCTGCACAGAATGTAGGAAGCTTCTTGCAGGAGAAATAAGTGAATCGAAAGAAGAAGATGCAAATATACAGAAAAAACAAAAGAGAACTGTGGGAATAGTGCACTACACCCAAATTTAAACAAAACAACTGTTGACATGCAGGGATAGGCAGCACACATGGAACAGACTGTCTGACCTTTCCAAGAGTCTTGTCTACTCCTGATTCCTGCAAGGCAAGTGAGGTGCCACAGGCACAGAGACACTTTGTCACCCTGCTCTGCCACACTGGATGGCAGGATATGAACACATCTTCTATTCTGTGTGGCTTTTCTCAGAAAGTACTTAGTAAGAAAAATGTTGGAGGAAATCAGCTGATCAACCAACCAGCAAATTAAAATAAAGCTTGAAATTCAATTAACTGCAGCATTCTTATGCATTATGTATAATACCTTTTAAAAATTAAATATGACACAGAGGGATAAATCTGGACACCCCAGAGAAGAAAACAAACTAAACCTAGAGCATATTTACAGTTTTAGGTAAGGTTCTGTAAGATCAGTTTTAGAGAATGAAATTCCTTTTCCATTCAGGAACTCCATTAATACAAACGCTTGCCTTTTCTAGTAATTATTTAGTAATAGCCACGATAAAGACATTAAGAGTGTTTCATAATCACACAGTGGGGTTCAATACTGATTCTCTCATTATCAAATCTACTCAACACACAAGTCAAAACATGATTTTTCTAACCAAGTACATTCTTCATTTTGGCATTGTAATCCAAGCTTCTGATGTTAGAAACGATTATGAGAAATTAAGGGAGAGTTTGCTGACTATAAGATTTATATGCACCAGTGCAAAAAGGAGCCTCTCCTTCCTTTGAAGATTGCTCTAATAAATAAAATAATCTTTGGCCTGCCTCTATCCATTGAAAGCAGCCTGTTGGAACGTACAGGTCATGAAGAAGATAAAGCCACATGTAATCTCTGTCCTTGGTGTTCTTCAAGAGCAGAGTGGCCATAGGAGATGACCCATCTGGAGCAGAAGAGACATTCAGAGGTCTCTTCCAACACAAATCATCCTAAAACCTTGCAAACCCAAATCTGGAGTGCAAAATTTGTCCCAGGGGTCAGACAGGTTGTCACACAAGATGTCATTTTTCCTGTTTATAGCTACAAGGCTATCTTGTAAGGAATTAATAACGAGGCACAACATCACACAAATATGGTGTATTAGGTGTTCAAAGTCCTTGACCTTGGCAAGTCCATGACTTGATTACTGGACATACAAAATATATATGATGGCTGAGATCTGAGCAGTGACAGGAGAAGACAGGTCAAAGTGTGATGCAGCAAGACTAAATAAAATTAAACTCTGAATAAGCAAAAGCTGAAATTAACCTGAAAACTGTATCTTAAACAGCTTTTAAATCACTGAGATAAATTCATCCCATTATATTATATGGTGAGCAAAGTTTTCTGTAATGTGTCATTTCTCTTCCAATTTGTTCAACTTCTTTTGCTCCATAAGTTCCCTTCTCTGTTACTCTGTCTTATTATTTTCACAAATTGAATTTCATTCCAATTTTTTATTTTGTCTTCCTTCAGTTCAATTTCCTTGAATATTCCTTGAATATTCTATTGTCTCTGTAGTACACTTAACTATTTTTTATTTGTGTTTTTTTTTCTCATGGCATTCATACTGCTGCTTTAAGAGCTGCATTAGCCACACTTACAAAATCCATGTCAAATACTTCAATATTGCTCTATGAACCCATGGAGCAATAATGCTATTCCTAAAGGCAAAAATGTACTGCTATACTTAAATAAATAAAATCCATAAGCACACTAAGTGCAAGACAACACAGTGAGTCAACAAAGAAACACAGCAACAAATAATCAATATAAATGAATCTATAAATGATCAACTGGTGATCTCAATCTAAATAACTGCTAAAAGAGCAATGTTTCCCCAGGAAGAAATGAGACATTTTACACTGATATTGAACATTGACTTTTCGGAGAGAATGACCACAGGTTTATTTGATAGGTATCTCTGACTTGGCATTATGGTAGCAAAATTTAATTTTCAATATCCCTTATGCTTACCATTCCACTGAAAAATGGCCTGATCTCAGTTTGCTGGGCTGGGTTATAAAGCATGTCTCGCTAAAATATCTCCACACTTTTTCATCATTTTTCCCCTGACTTCCTGTAAGTCTCATTTTGCATCTACTTATCTTTGCTATCTCTTTGCCCTGACAAGACTTCATAGCTGTGATTCTGGGATTAAAACCTAGACCACTAAAAAATTCATAATATTAGGTATTTGCACTGATGAAAGTGAGAATAGGCTCTGTCACATAGCCATCATGAAATCCAGGATATTTTCTAGTTTGTGCATGGGGAGGATGGCAAGGGCATGTGAAGTACAACCTGTACTTCACAACTGAGAGAAAAAAGAGAAAGCACCTCTGAGGAAGCCATTCTTGCAGCTATGACTAAAACCCCCCAAAGTTTCTGTTATATCAATAATGACTGTACTAATAAATTACTAATTGTAAACAGCATCTCTCTGTAATATCTGCATTGGCCATTTTTGCCCTGTCACATCACGCTGCTCATTTCTGTGGCACTAACCTTGGCCAAGAAGGTGTTCTGAGCAGTGCAGCCACAGCCAGGACAGTGAGCACCGGCCAGGCAGTTGTGTTTCTTTACTCAGTTTCAAAGCAATGTATTTTAACAGCTCCTGGGGAGCACTACCAGCATGTGTGAAAAACATTTCCTCAGACCCATCCTAGATTGTGCTGTGCAATTTGCATTAACAACCCCAAACGTGCCCTGAAAACACAACTCCAGTAACACAGGAAAGAAAACATTCTGTGATCCTTTCTGCCCCCTGTCTCCTGCCAAGGCTTCAGAGTATGTTCAGAGTATGAAAGGTTTTCCACTGCAAGAACTAAGCAAAACACATGATAGCTCTTTGATCTCACTCTAGTTTCATGGTATGAAAATGTTCCACAAACAAAGAACTCTCCAGGCTGTGGGACTGCCCCTCCACACTGAAATCCTCCTCCTCTCCTCCCCGAGAGCTCTGCTGGACAAAACAACAGTACACTGGCTTTTCCTGGAACAAACCTGCAGTTCAAGCTTTTGTTTTTGACTCAGGAAAAGCTCAGGAAAACTATTCCCGAGTAATTTCATGTCAAAGTCCTGCTCTTTGTGGCATTAAGCATGTAGTGTAGCTTGTCTCCAGGAGAACTGTCTTGGTTAACATAATGAATCTCTCACACCTTTGGACTGTGGAATAGGGAAGGGACACTTGCCAGGCTAAAAAGCCACATCTGAATTTCCTGGACACAGGCACCAAAATTCCCAATGCTAGAAGCTATTTTTTTTTGTGGAATGAAGCCAGATGCTTTTTCCAAAAACTTCTCAGAGGTAGCATCAGACAAGCTTATTGAGCTACTACCACGCTTTCCTCACTCAGATTGACTGATAGCAGTCAATGAGAATCACTGAACGTGTGACATTTAAAATATGACAGGCATATTCTAAAATTTAATTATTGCCCCTAGCTGACACCTATTTTCAATGCAAATTTAAGAACAGAACCTTCTGTCAGCAGCTAATCTTGCAAGATGCAGCGTTCCCTCGGTTTACATTGATTTCGAGTGAATCCGATCGCAGTGATTGGCAGCCAGATGCCCTCTGCCTCTCAGAGGTTCCAGCTTTGCATGATTCTCCCTTTTTCAGTCTTGCCTTCCAAAATGTCTAGCATATTTGGTTTCAGTGAAGCCTGGACAAGACAAAGGCTGCGGTTTTCTGACTCCACAAGTAATAAGCAAATGCAACATGAAAAAAATCAAATTAAATGGAAGTTCCTGTTTGTAAAGTACAGTTCAGAAAGAGAGGAAAAAAATCAGTGGGTACATAAGACACACACTTCAGCAACCTATTTTGATGAATCCTCATCTATGGAATCAGAGTCAAAAAGATGATTTAGGAGTAGAAGAACTTACAAACATGAATGAACAACAAACTTCATCCAAGCACTCAGATTAGCAAAAAAACTGCCTCATTGGTGGGAAGAAAATATGTTGATATCAACACCTGAAGGATAAAACTTTATGCAAACTGTACCGTGTAGAGATATCTGATGCAGAGTAAAGATGAGACTTCTACTTCAAAGTCAGAAACCTTTACAGATTTTTTTTGTCTGACTCTCACACAAACAAAGGAATACTTCTGTGGTACAAGAGGAAAAACTACATAAATTAACCATTCATTTCCCTATATCTGATGTTCTGTGAATAGCTATTTTTCAGGTTCTAATTTAAAATTTTAAAAGAAGGACATTTTCATTTGCTTAATTAACTGCCAGATCCTTTGACAATTCAGTCCCTTCTGCGGCACTGAAGTGAATATATTATTTCAAGTTTATGCAGAAACCTGAAATTTATCTTAAACCTCATGTGTCTTTAAGGTCAAATAACACTGAGGAATAAATGACTAATAGTACTTTTATGTGCAATACAGGCACTAAAGGTGTGGTGCAAGCATGCTGCTCTCATAGTCTATGCCATTTCTCTTTAATTTTTCTTGTATCTTCTTGCATATGATAATAGATAAAATAGCATTAGTATCTAAAAGTTTCAGTGTGAGTATTAAGATGCTGTTTTCAAGTGAAACATCTTTAAACCCATCACGGTTTTTAATTTCCACAAGAAATAACAGTTTGGGGTGTTTTTTTCCCCCACAGGAAAGTCTAAATATTTAAATTACCATATTTTTAATGTACTGACATGTTGATGGTCAGATGTTCTTTGATGCTCAAAGATAGATTGGCAGAAATCAGAGCAGCATAGGGGCTTACAAAAACGTGGTGTTTATGTTTGGCAGCAATTACTTTGTGAAAAATACAAGGTGACTCTTTTTATGCTCCTTATTTCTTCTTTTTTATATTTTTCTCCCCCAAGTTTGGCATGAATCAAAAGAGCTAAAAACTAATTTAACATGACAAATGCTTTCATCACTCCCTTAACCTCTGAAGTGAACATTCTGACAAAGACAATATGTGTGCTATATGCTTTCCTTTTGACACTTTATAAATTACTTTCTTGTAACTGGGTTTTACCACCAGCCCAATATCTTCAGGATGTCCTACTTTGAATGGCTGGTTCTACATTCTTTATATGCCACCCCTGGATAATAGGAATAACTCCAGGGCTTTGTGAAATGGCACAAGTCTCAGAGAGGACTGTGGGATGATTTTATATCCATCCTGCATGCTGGAATTTACCAAAAGGTTGTGTAACACTTACAACTCATACTCTGCATTTCGTTCACATCTGGCTATTGAGGAAACAGGGAGAAGTGACAAACCTGGCTTTAAATGTGCAGACAGCCTTGTGTACACCAGGTAATGGAAAAGTTAATTGAAGTGACTTTTTCCTATTCTCTGCTATTAAAAATAGTATAACCACAGGCCATAGAAACATCTTAAAATGTTCTTTCATGCTCACCATCTGCACTTTTCCCCCTCTGTCTAGTCCTTTAACAAGAAGACCAAAACTCATCTGATTTATTTTCAGCCTGGTGAATTTGATGTGTGTTAGAGTTTCTGCAGAAACCCTTCCAGTGTAAAGGAATTCAGACCTAGACCAGTATGTCCAAGAGGGGAAAATGTCTGCACACAGAGCCAAGCCTATTCTGCACAAACAGCTGCCCTTGCACACTGGACCAGGGCAATGCAGACCTGCAGAATTATTTCCCAGACATCAGTCAGGGTAGTTTGCAGAGGAAGATTCAGACAATTTCAGATAACAGTGGTACTGACTGGCCTATAAAGGAAGAGTCTATCTAAATAGCCAGACTTTGAGGACATATTATTATATAAACCATCAATCTATATGTATCTTAAAAAAGAAAATAAAACCCAAAGTTACCCTCTAACAAGGCATATTGCCATTATTTTGACAAATGTTTAACTTAAAATCTCAGTGGTATCTTTATTTAACGTCAATTATGTAGTGTGGCAAAAAGTTCCAAAGGTTATTTATGCACTATGAATTTATTTTTAAAGCATTTAATAAGCTGCCTTTTCATTTCATTCATTGTATTTTTAGTTGTGTGTTGCAGGAATGGCAATAGGAATGCCTAATAATTTTTAAAATACTTTTGTTTTTCTATCAGTTATGAGATTTTTTTTTTTGCTTCTCTCTTTAAATCTCCATCATTATAATTTTTTTCATGGCTGCCATAATCTTTTGCAGCCTCAAAGTCCCATGTTTAAACCTGAAGACATCATGCTTTCAATGATCCATCCATATCAATTCTCCCACCTTTTCTATGATAGGATAATTCATTTAGAAATCCTGAACTGTATGAGATCTTCAAAGTACTCTTTCAATACAATTTACCTCATGTTTGCCATCGCTGCCTTTTGCATTTTGTCCTGCAAGAGTCTTGATCAGCATTGATACAATCACATTCACACAGCCCAGATTACACTGACAAACCTAAACAGCAGAACTGTTTGCAGCAAATTTTGATGACTTTTTCCCATAACTCTTACTTTTAGCTAATGCAGCTCCAGTGATGGAACCTCCGCTACGGTAGAGAGCAAGAAATTTTCTTTGTGGACATGTAAGGCAGAAATACAATAGCAGCACCTTCAAAGTCTTTCCTTTTTTCAAACCAGGAGATGATTTAGCACCTTAAGTCACACTGTTAGAGGACAGCAAGGGTTAGTTTATAGCCGATGCTCTTACACCTACTCTTTGTCCTATGCAATGAATTGTATGATTTTTTACTGAGAGTGAAGGAATTAATTTAATAAATGACCTACCTAAAGCAATCCACTCTTACCTTTCTGTCGTTCTCATGCATCTAAGGCTAAACCACTGCTTTTTTGTTTTTTCTTTTCCCTCACTTCCATCACTCTAAATTATGATCATAGTGGATCTATCAAATTTATTCATAGGATTAATTTCAGCAATTTTCTGGCTTTGACATGTACTTATTCTTTCCTGTGCATGGCATGAAGCTTGTCAGGTAACTTCTCATTATTTAAACCTTGAGCTAACACTCTCTCCTAAACTCTGCCTTGTGTTCACCACCAACTCTATTGTCCTCATCATTCTTTCAACAGAAAAGAAGACCTCCAAACCTTCTGTCAAAATCCCTCAGTTATGTTGTTAGTTGAAATGATAGATCATTCATCAATTATTAAGAGTCAATACATTGCCTTACATTCCCTCATCTTATATATGAAAGTGTAAAAAGCAATAACCACGTTGCAAAGCTTTGATTAAGATTACAGTAACCTAAATACCAAGGAAAAACCCCCACATTTCATAATCCATCACTTCAAAGTTATGCACATGATTAAAATGTTCATCTTGCAGTATATCATTTCCCTTGTGCATAATCACTCTAACAGGGAGCTGCTGTATGATAACTGTCAACTTCAATGAATTGTGTGCTTTCCAATCTTTTCATTTATACACCAAACTAAGCTTGTTATTCTTCTGAGGCTTTCTACAGGGGAAATACAGAAAGATGGTTAGATCTGTGGTACTCAGTGTGCTGAGATGGTAGGTCTAGGTTAAACAGACAGCAGGAATAGTCAGCCAGTTCTCTCCTATATTAATCACATATGGAAGTTCATTAGTATGAAAAATGGGGTTTTCTTAGAAAATGGTGTCTATCCTGAAGAGTCAGGTTATATAGGATGAAAAATAAAAAGGAAAGAAAAGAGAAAATTCAGCACATCTTTATAGATCTTCTGAGCGCTATATGTGAGAATAGTTTCAGAGAGGAAATAAATCCCACAAAGAATAGGTCTGCAAAGTATTAACAGAAAATATTGTCAAGCTACCAGAATTTGGCCATTTACTCAGAGAACCTAAAGAGTGTGCAGCACTTCACTGTCATCAGCATATTGTTAAAGGCACTGTAAAAGGTACAAAATACACTGGTAGTTTGTGCAGACACCTGAAAAACCCTCTACAACAACAAAGAATGAGAGGGAACCAGAGAAGGGAGAGGAAGTCAGAAATTAAAATCAATTAAATTAAGAAAGACAAAATCTCAGCAGCATGTTAAAACCATCTCAGAAAAACCACAGAAAGGATTAGAAGACAGTGTGGTCACTATTAACATATGAATCCTGGGAAATAAACACAACCAGAGCTTCAGAGCTCTGTATTTTTCCTTACAAAATGCTAAGGATGAGTGGAATATAGAAAATAACTGTATGCAAATTGGAACCATCTAATGATTCAAATTTAACACCACCAAGATTTAGGTACACAGACCAATATAGACTGAGAACTAGTAATCAAAATGATTTTGGTGTTTTTTTATCTAAAGGCAGCATGTGATGGTAATATCTGAATTTAAATGCCACTAGCTTCTGTTACTTATGTGAATTCACCACCTATCACTTTTTTTTTTTTTTCTAAATACTTTAAAAACGTATGGCACTACATCAAAAAGTCATTAAATCCCTCTGTTTGGACCATCTAGGAGATGTGCATATCTGACACCTAAAGTTAACACTGCACATTAAGAATCTTGAATCAATTTTCTTGCTTCCACTGCTCTTACGACAGTGAACGTGACTTGAACATTTTATTTTTCCTCATTAATAAGCATAAGGAATAATAATACTCTTTGCTCACTAAGAACATAGATTTGTGGAACACACTGACCATACTTTCACCTGCTGAACTTCCATTTCCTGACACAGCCGTGTGATTTGAGAGAGAAAACCCAGCCTTACCTATGAAATATGCTAGCAAGATGGCAAGCAGGACTGCAGCAGCAATTGCAGATAAAGCAGCACATTTCCAGCTACAGTACTTGGAGGGTTTTTTCAGCTTGAATGCATTCCTGGAGAATGTATTTCTAGGTAACAGTCTGGGAGGTGGAGTGTAAACCGTTCCTGAGGTCAGCGGGTAACCAGGGGAAGAACTGCTGAACAGCGGAGTAGTTCCAGAAGATGTCTTAAACAAGAAATGCCTGAAAAACATAAAATGGAACAGAGTTGAAAATGGCAAGTCCTGTAGTTAAGACAGAACATCTCCTAGTCCTGTATCATTCCAGCTGCCACAGCTTGGTAAATTCAACCAAAAAGAGAAAGGATTTTGTTGGAAGAAATAGGGAAATGAAAATTCTCCTTCTTTTTTTTTTTTTTTTTTTTTTTTTTTTTTTTTTTTTTTTTTTTTTTTTTTTTTGCCACCAGATCTTAACAACTGGCACTAAAATACAGTGTCAGGATATATTTCTTAATCTTTTCTGTAATTAGATGCAACTTGACCACATACTAGCTAAAATACCAGCATGACCCATGAAGTGTCTGGGAATGCCCTGTGGAATCCACCACTCCAGAAATGCTCTAGGAAAACCACACTCTGAATCTCATTTACACTCTTGGCAAAAGCTCCCAGCAAAACCACTAAGAACACACTGAGCAAAACCCACAGTCCTGTAGGAAAAGATCTTGCCAGAATTAGAATGAACCACGATTTTGTGGTTTAACAGTACACAGGCTTGGTTTGAACAGCTAAGAGAATTACCAACAGCACATGACTCAGCAATAAAAAACAGGATTTCAGCTGCCCATACATTTGTTAGGAGAAAAATAAGGGACAGAATACACTGTGATGAATCTCAGAAAATGCTGTTAACACATTCCAGACAGAGGAAATGGAGAAAGCAAACTGGAAGACTGGTTTCTTTAGATTAACTTCTCACAGAGAGGACTGACTACAAACATGTTCCCAGTAAACAATAAAAAGAGGAGCACAGAATAAAGGCTGTAGTCCTACAGAAAGTCACTTGGTTAAAGACAGAAAGCTCTGAAGACTTTCTCCATACTCTCTTCCTTCACAGCTCTGAAAAGCAAGTGCTTCTTGGAATCAGACAGAACGAAGACACTCAGCAATCTCCAGAATCAAAATCACAGCTTAAAATAACCCAGGCCTTACTTCCAATGTAAAATATGCTTAACATTTTTATTCAGATGCAATTCAGTATGTCACTCTCAAACCACCTGTTAGAGCTTTAGAATCCATGTCACTCACTTGACAACAACAATTTGGAAGTTGGAGGCTGAGATGTGTTTCCCAAGTATGTTTTCCAGCCCACCATCACGACTGTGACTACTGTCAGGCATAGATTTGTGCATACCTGTTCTACAGAAGTGATTTTAAAGGCATTTTTAAAAACATTTGTTTTGAAATAAAACCCAGAGCATAAGAGATTTCACAGAACTTGTGTACAGGTAAGAAATTGTCCCTTTCAACAGGTAAGAAATGATCTGTTTCAACAATTTTCAAAATTTAGTTTGTGGTAGAAAATAGACAAAGACAGTGGCAGTATCTACTGCCATAACTTTTTCTTTGTACTTTGGAGACTTCAGCTAGGCAATCAAACTCAAACAGGTTAATTCTAACCAGTTACTTAACAGAAACATTGGGATTTTTTAAGAAATAAAGACACGTTTCTTTTTTTTTTAAATCAGTCAGGGACATTAGAAGTTAGAATTGCTTCTTTTCTGCACATCGTAGGTGATCTGTGAGAAAAAGCAATAAAGGCAAATGCTAAAAAACTTCCCCTTAAAATTAACAGCTTTTTAAATTATGAAAAGCATCTTTCAGCTAAAAGAAAGCAAGAAATAATGAAAGTCTGATGTCTTGAGTACGATTTTAAATGTTTCTTTACTTTGCAACTGTTCAATTAAAGTAACTGATGGGACAATGATGCTATTATGGGGCTGGTTGATGCTATTATGGGGCTGGCTATATTGACTCTTGTGCTCTTTTTGTCTGAGTGGAACCTGATTAATTTGTCAGCAGGAGCAGGTTTAACCCTTTCTAGTTGCTCTCCAGTGTCGGGAGCACGAGACCATTTCCATGATTGGATCTAGGGACTGAAATGACACAGAGCATGAGGAACAAGGGAAGGCCAGGAGGAAGATAGACCCAGTGAGAGACAAAGGCAGGCAGGAAAGCTCCTCTCTCATCCAGGCTAATTCTGCATCTGCCTCAGCCCAGGATCCCTTCTCCTCCTGAATCCTCATGGCAAGAATGACCCTCTCAGGCTTGCACAGAAGGATTTATAACAGACAGTTCTTACCCTTTCCCTGCCCAAAAGCAGCCCTTTTACAACCAACCTGGAAATTACAGTCCTTGGAACTGTCTTTATCTGAAATGCCTTTAAACCCAGGAATTTTATGTCCTCTTTAGCTGAGAAGGCAGCTACAGCACCAACAGAAATTTTAATATAAAGCATTGTTAAAGTAAACTCGGATATATAATGAAACTCTGCTCCCATTAAAATTGAATTAATGAATATCTAGATATGCTTTAATAGAACATGTCAATCATATCCCTGTTGTATGTGAGAAGACAAAAAAAAAGAACAAAAAAGTAGCTCCACTATGATCCACTTTGAGATATATAAAGTGTATAAAGAAAACCACAACACTTATCCATGCAAACAGGATCTCTATGATATTGTTAAAACTAATCAGAACTTGGTAGAAGCAAAAAAAAGTCAACTGAAAAGGATATGGGAGAAGATGTCATTCTCAAAGCCAAAATGAAAGAATGTCATTGGATAAACCCTGATTTTTGTCACATTTTGTCCTACCCATGCATTTTGAAAGCTGAAAGTTAATTGTCTCACTATGAGGACCCTTGACAAAGTGGCAGCTATCAGAAGACATCACACCACCTGAAAGTACACAAGTTCTGCCTTCAAAAGTTAAAAAAAAACTAACTAAAGATGTGTTAAAAATATCCCCCCAAGGCACTTTGAAGAACTGACCCTGCATTCCAAAGCTGGGGGCCAGATTAGCAGCTATACCTTAAATCACAGCAAAGCACACCAGAAAGATTGGGAACATAATGGACAAAACACTTGGACCCCCGGAGTTTTAAATCTAGATTCAGCTACTAATGGAAATAAATTGACTTGTCTCAACTCTATCCCTAAACCCAATGATCTATAGCCATATTTTTATGTGAGATTTGACATGCTCTGGTACAACCAATTGTCTGTGGGCTGAAGCTGCACAGAGAGAACATGAGCATTTATCAACATTAATTACAGCCTCACAGTGGTAAGGCTGGGAGCATTGTACAATGCCTGCTTATGAAAATAAATGATCTGATTTGTACCAGTTCACTTAATTTCAAATACACTCCACATAAGAATTAAAAAATTGTATTCTCTGTCTTACCTGTTCACCTCTCAAACACGATTAAGAAAAACACATTTTCTACCTCACAATTAAGAATTAGCAATTTGAATTAGACTGGGACTAATTTTCTATTTTGAAAACACGGGGATAAATTTGCTAAGTCTCAGCCCGGTCTCCCTAATTTCTGTGGATCGCTAAGACAATTCCATACTGAAAAACTCACAAAATATGGTTGCCAGCCTAGAACGATTCTGTAATCTCAGTGTCCTTGAAAAGCTGTGGAAGGAGCTGGGGTGCTGCCCACAGAACAGAAGTTAACCCTGCAGCTCTCTCTGTGCTCTCCTCTCCGTCTCCCAGGCTCTGGTGCAGGAGTCAGGATTCTCCCCCTTTGTTTTCAGCCCTGCAGCTCTGTGGGGTCACATCCAGGCCCCAAAGGTGACATCTTTGAAAGCTGAGCTGGTGAGGGGACATTTGACCACTGCTCTGTGCACTGATGGCACATGGAAAAAGCTGTATTTTGCTTTCTTCATTAATTCAGAGCTCTCCCTAGCATGTGCTTTCCCACAGGTCAAAAGGACCTTTGGTGTTCAGGGAACAGTGGTCTGACAGAGACTGTATTAACTTCCATATTCTTTGAGGGAACAATCAGCTTTCCCCCTCTCCTTTCTGGACAGATTGTCATGGCAGCACACTGCAAGAATGGAGGAAAAAAAATTGGTTTGGTGATCAAAAACTGTAATAGAAAGGAAGAAAAAGACATTTTCTAACATAAATTGCTTCTTTCCCTCCTCATACTGTCCTAAACTTATTCTGTATGAAAAAAAAAGGCATACAGAGAATTGTAATGCTTAAATTGTCTTTTTTATATTTTATAGGGGTTTTAATAGTAATTAACAAATAGAAAAGCTACATGCCAAGACAATAGTAACAGCTCAATTTAGTTGTTCTAGGACTTAAAGATATCTTCAAGCTGTGGTAAAATCACATCTGTCTATAATTTTATTGGACACTTATTCTTAGCAGAAAACAATGGAATATAGAACATAATATGCTGGCTTTCATTGTGATAAAAAAACCCTTCTGCAATTTCAAAGTCTTCCAAAAAAGTAGCCATGAGTCATTTTATGTCAGTGGAAGCCTCAAAGTGGCTGCCAAATTCAGACAGTGAAGTTTGATGGAAGATTTCTGACTTCCAAACAAAAAGGAATCAAGTCTGAAGAAAACCGTGAGCTGTTCTAATGCCTGTTATGAAAAAATGAACTTGGAGTGGTAGAGTGGTACAAGCTTTGGTTACTTGTGTCTCAGCCTTTCCCCAAATGAGATTTAATTGCATGTTCTCTCAGGTTCTTGCAGAAAACATGGGGCCATCAGCCATGTTTCCATAGCTGAGGGCTCTCGATGTGCTAAAGCAGAAGTTTCTACCCTTTGGAGTGCCTAGAACTCTAAAGCCAGCAATAAAGCTTAACAGGTGTCATCTATTTGTGTTTAAATTGTACAGTTACAAGAAATTGCCTCAATCATGTCAAATCCACAGACTAAACTCAGTGAGACAGAGTTTTCAGTGGGAAGCTATTTCAAATACATGTGTATAAACCCACTGTCCATTTTACACACCCGCATGTTGTGCACCCCGACACCCAAATGCTTTTGGAAACAGGACAGTCCTCATGACACTATTCCAGTGCTTTTCAGCCTGCTGCAGATCCTGCTGCAGGAACTAAGGACACTAAGCTAGGCATGGGAACAGTAATTCAGGATGAATACATCAGTATCAATGCCACCCTTGGACCCGCTGTAACCTCCTGATCCTTGCAGCAGCCCCCAGCACCCAGAGCAGCTCCAGTTCCAATTCCTTACTTAGAGATATTTCCTCAGCTCTTGGAAGGCTGCTGATTCCTTGAAGGCTGGGTTCCTCATGTCCCTAGGCACAGTGTTCTAAAGGCTGCAGAGTGCAAAGCAGTGTCACAGAGGCTGCTGCCAGCACCAGGCTGGCTCGTCACTGCCACTGCCACCCCCTGACAAAGACACAGCTGGACATGTGAAGCACAGTGATTGAACACTGCCTGACAGCCAGGCAGGGTGTGCACAGAAAGGCAGGTGCCAACCTTTGGGCACCTTGATCTGTCATATTATGAAACAAAACCAAGCAGGCATCGCTCACGGAGCCACAAAGGCAAAACACCTGCACTGTGTGACAGCGGCAGCGATGGCTCTGTGCTGGCACCTCTCCACAGGACACCTGCCCTTCATCTGCAGCACTGACATCCTCTTGGATACACTTTTATAACCTTCTCTCTCCCTAATACCACCATGAGCTGACCCCTGGAGCGTTCTCTGGGGGCTCTCACCCTGCTCTGGCTTGTCTCCATAGCACTGCCCCATCCCAGGCTGCTCAGGGCTGTGACACTGCAGGGGTGTGACAGAGGCTGGAGAAAGGCAAAGTGGAAAATACAGAGAGGGGAAGGACTGCTGAACTGGGGGTCATGAGCAGCTCGAGGGTTTGAGATGGAGAATGCCAGCTTGGAAAGGCATAAAATCCAAAAGGGGAACATGCACGGGGCAGCTCAGCAGCTCCAGGGGCCACCCATCACCTTCCTGACTGGTGGCTCTGTGGTCAAAAAGATTCCAGGTACTCTGCAAGAGGTGTGAGTCCACTCACTCAGCCTAGCCAGCTTTTGTGGGAGTTAGCCAGTCAGTAGCCAGCTCTGCTCTTTGAATTTATGAATCTCATTCTTGCACTGCTGTTTATTCCCCACGAATAGAGTAATCAAACTGCTGGTTAATGCCTGGTAAAGAGTAACAGGCACAGCTACAGACACAAACACAAAAAATCAGGGTCTTTGCATATGCACTTACATGAAAGTGTAGCAGGATCAATCAGCAGATCCAGGAACCTTTAGGCAGCTCTGAGTCAACTCAACTACAGGAACTTTCTCTTTTTAAGCAGCAAACCTTGTGTCTTCCTTTGCCTTATGTTTCTGAGTAGTTGTTGCATAGTGCCAAGTGATGAAGTGCAATAATGCCTCCATTTGTTATTCCAGTGGTGAGGATTATGATAACAGTGCTTTGCATTTCAATGGGTCCATGCAGTTTTAACTTTCTACATCAATTAATGAACATAATTTCAAAACACTTCTATTTTAAAAGGCGTACATGTAAGCTCTCCACTATCTCTTAATTCAACTACTCCCTTAATAAGAAAAAAAGAAAAAGTACTAACAGTGCTATTTCAAGTCTGTAAGTCATAGAACAGAATAATAAAACTCAGAACTCAGAGAAAATTATCGGTCGACACGTAAACTTAAATAAAGAGGAACCAAAACCACATAATTCTAGACTTGTTTTATAAAGACCCTAAACGTGCCTGTCTCTTCCATGCAGTCACTCACACTGCCTGTTCACTCTGCACAACCCAGAAGTTAAAAATGCAAATGAGCAAGATCATGAAAACATGCAATTATCTGCAATCAGTAAAAACTTCTTTGAGCTTATGTGTACGTGAGTGGGAGTACATCTAGATCGATTTTCTGAATCATCATTATGTATCCTGCTTTTGTAGTGTTTCCCTTCACTCCTTTCTCTCTCCTGTTTGTGCCTATATTTGTTATGAAAATGATACTCCAGTAACCTGCTAAAAATGACCTTTCTACAGTGCTTTTGGAATTCCTCCAAGTACATGGCCCAAATGTGTTTAAAGTCCTTGGGGATGCTTTTTGACTGTACTTTCCTTGACTCTTTAAAATGCTTTTGATTTTTAGACAGGTCCAGAATCTATCTAGCAGATTCCAATTATTTAGAAAGTCCCCGCAACCTTTGCATGCAGGAAGGAACAAAAGAATGAAGGACTCAGTTCTTGCCCCAGCCTTCAGCCTCAGAGGAATAACATCTGCTCTAGCACATGTACCTGTAGCTGCAAGTAAATGGTAAGAGAAAGCCACAGAAGACAAAGCAAAATTAAAGTGAGGACTCATTTCACTGTTCCAAGTAGTTGTTTGTCATGCCCAATATATCCTAGGAAATTGCATTAACAAAAGGAAAGGAAATTTTGTTTCACTGTTCTGTTCCAGAACATTTTGCATCATGTACAGAGATATCAAAATATTGAGACATCATTGAAAATAGGCAGACAATTGCAGAGAGCAGCTGTAGCTTGGAACTTCAACACATTCAGAAATTTCAAGTTTACATATTCAGTTCAGAAGTTCTGCAGCTGATCTTGACACCCCAACATGGTACAAAACATGAACGTGGTATTAACAGCATCTCAGATATTTAATTGCTTTCTTAAAAAAATTAATATTGCTTTGCCCCACTGTTAAATCCCTCTCCTCGTGTGCCCTACTCTTGGCTTTTTTGCCTCCACTGCCTTGGCCTGTGCCCAGGCTCAGTGCACTGTGCTCATTCCTGCTCTGGAGTACTGGTGCAGATGTTTCCCAGCTGTGATACCCCAGGATTTTGAGTTCAAGCACTGCATGGGACACAGCTCATGTTGCTGCTCCATCCTTTCATCTCCCTTTGCTGTCCTCAGGCTCACCCAGAGTGACTGTGCTGGAATCAGACTGGCAAACTAACAAATGCAGCTTGAACCCCAGGAAAAGGCAAATACTTTGAAGAGTTCTTTCAAGGTTCATAGAAATTTTTTTCAGGCTAAATTTTCAGATTTCTCAATCTTTAAACTGAAATTTGCACAAATGACCTCAGATTTGGACCACTGATCTTATACTACAGCCCACAAGATATAAAGAAACCTATTTCATAACCACCAGGAGGGTGGCCACCATCCTTTCTCCTGAAATGCAGAAGAAACTTTAGGATGTTACAGTCTTTCTTAAAGCCTAGCATCACATCCTCCTTATTATAGACATATAGAAATTATAGACATAGATACAAAATTATCTTTGCAACTGAAAGATTTGGACTGAAAATATTTCAAATTACAAGGCTAATTATGAGAACTGAAGAACAAGAGTAATTTCAATTTAATTCTAGCCTTTTTTCCTCCTGAATTAAGTATTATTAGTTATAATGGTAACAATTAATTTTACATCAATATAAAGTACTGCAAGAGGCATTAGTAAATCAGGCAATCTCAGTGAAACATTCATCCATGGAAGCTCCTGTGCTCTCCTCCTTCACGAGCCATCCCAGTGCCCATGTGGGGTTCCCATCCCAGAGGATTCCTGCTGTGTGAGGAGCCATGGGAACCTCCCCTGCAAAGCCATTCCTTTCTCCCTGTGCCCTCAAAGCATTCCCAGCTTTAAAGCAGAGGCTGTCAGGGAGGAATGAGACCCACCCTGGGATGTTCAAAGGCAGGGTTTTCACCACACATCCCCTTGGAAGGCAATGATTAAAGCAGCAATAAAGGAACACCTCTCAACTGGAGAAGGTGGAACCCAGCCCTTTGCTAGGAGGAGGAGGAGATGCTTTGAAACAGACTGCAAGAGGACAATAAAAGTTAAAGAGCATTAAACAGCAGCTCTGAGCCTAAAGGTAAAGCAGCTAAATACTGCAGAAATGAACCGTAAAAATAGCACCATAAAATGCTACAGCCATGCATTACTGTGTCCTTACTCAGGGATATTTCAACCCTTCCATTACAGACCCTTATTTCAAAGGAAACAGAACGATTCTGTGGCTAGCCTGGGAGCCTGGTGCAGCCATAAAGCAGCAGCACAGCAGGGAAGGCACAGCCCATTTGTTTACCTGAAGCAGGAACAAGCACACTGAAATCAAGCACACATCACTCACTGCAAGTGTTCCAGGCCAGGTTAGCCAGGGCTTTGAGCAGCTTGATCTAGTGGAAGGTGTCCCTGCCCATAATGATCCTTAAGCTCTTTCCAACCCAAACCCTTTTATGCCTCTAAATAAATACAATTAGGAATTCTGCATAGGCAGGCTGCAAACCTGTAACTCCACTACAAGCAAGGAGCTGCTGCAATACAATTAAACATAATTATGCAACAAATACAGCACCACAAAGATTTGGCTAAAGTTGTCTGAAGAGGTCAAATGAAAACATGTGCAAGCAGTAAAAGCTTCCTTTACATCACCAAGAAGATAAACCAAATGCGATTAACAACCCCCAACCAATACTGAAACAAGAGATAGAGAAAGAATGTATTTGGGAAATGCAATGTCTCCAAACAGGCTGAATTCAGCCCAAACTGCCTAAGACAGCAAAGGAACAAAGGGAAGGTTAAAATATTCTTACCAGAAAAAAATAAAAAAGCAACATGCAGACGTGTGTTGTATTATTCAATGATTTCAGCACTTGGTACTGTTAGATAAAGAGACATCTGGAATCTAAATTGTGATCTGAATTTTGTAGTGCTGACACAAAGCATTCCCTTCAGACAGCTCAGGTGCCACTTTTTGTTTCATAATCAGTAACATGACCACTTGCACATCATTTTCAGTTGAGAGCAGAATCTACTGAAGGTAACTGAAAGATGAAAACTAAGAGTTATAAAACCCTCTCTTGATAAAGCAGGTGCTGTCAGTGCTGGCTTTGTCTCCTGAGCGCTCCTCTACTGAGATTAATAAACAGATAACAAGATAAGAAAATTAGAGCAGTGCACTGTGAGGAGGCAGCATGAGAGGGGTCAATGTTTTGCCATAAGCTAAAGCTTTAAAGTAAAGGCTGAAGTAAAAAGTTGCTAAAAATATGCCTTTTTGTTTTTTGGTGGCTATTGGTATGAATGTAGATGAAACACCAGCTTTAAAGTGAAAGAATTACAGGCTAATTCTGAAAGTCTCAATGATTTCACAAGCATCAATTTCAGTCATCTTCTGAGTTAATATTCTTGTGATGAAACTTGTCATCAAGCCCTCTCAGGTGTGTAATTTCAGAAAAGAACTAAAATCGATCCTGAAGAAGCTCTGGAATAGTCTTGGAAAACAGAAATTCTGCCAGGACATTTTCTAATAGCTTAATGCTTGCCTTTGACAAACCTGTCTTCCAAAAAGCTCCAATTAACTGTCGGGCATCCTGCAACCTCCAAAAATAACAGTATTCACAAAGTAACCTTTTGTCATCAACATGCACATATACACTCCCAGAGGTTGCAGGATAAGAAAAAAGAGACCCAAAGTTAGTGATGGCATTTGGAGTCACCTCTGGCTGGGAATAGGTACAAAATCAGACAGTAAAAAAACCCACCCAGAAAAATTCTCATTGCTGTGGCTCAGGGATGCCAAAAAATCCTTTTGTGAATATCCCAAGGAATTTCCTCCAGGTAGAGCGACTGGTAAACTGGGACAATCTTGAGCCTTCAGAAATGACACATTTCAGGTACTGTTGTATCCAAGAACAATTCCATCCAGGAAGAGGCATACCAGGCAGAGCTGGTGGCCACTCTACACCAAAATTAAAAGTAGGTGCTAATCGTAGGCAATGAACCACACAGCAAGAATCAGTCTGGGCTAAACAGGACCAACATTTCTATCTTGTAATTCTTAGCAACAAAGAACAAATTCAGGATATCCAAATTAAGTTCTATAAAATAGCAGAGGTTCTCACAGAAGCAGCAGTTCAGAGTTGAGCTTTTTTTTTTTTATTTTTCCAAAATTAGCTCCAAACCTTCAGTAAGCAAGAATCCCTTTTCTTTCCTTTTTTGGCCATCTCAGCTTTGGATAACCTGAATTTGCTTTCCACTTCTTCATGGCAGCCATGTTCCCATTTTAGCAGGGAAGGACAAAGTGAGGGTGGGCAGTCCCTTGTGCACATCCCAGCCCAGCCCAGACTGGCACACACTCCCTGCCCTTTCCATGCTCATTTGATCCCCACAGAGCTGTAACCCATCACTGGTTAACCACTGAGTAACAACAGCCTCCGTGTTAGCTCCAACCCAGAGCTCCAAACCAGACCAGCAGTTTTTAATGAAATATTGGAGAGGCTGGGCTGTGTAACTTCCCCAAATGTGGCTATTCAGGGTGTGATCCAGCATTGAAGTCCTGGGAGGCTGCAAACCAAATATAACATCCCAGAAGCCGTGGCAAGCAAGCAGCTGAAAGCCTGGCATGAGCCAGTGCTCCCAGCAGCCCAGCTCCTCCACCTGCTTGCTGTGTTCATCACTCTCTGGGCAAGCAACACCACCCTGCTATTCCAGGCACTTTATTCAGCACCACAATGGCTAATTTTAAATTCTGAGAGATCAGCTCTGCCAAATCTGCTATTTAAAGCACAAGTTAAATATGTTTGACATTCCATACCCCAAATGACAACAAACCAGAATATTTAGACCAGCGGCATGTCAGACATTTATTTATTTATTTCTCTGTCAGGCCTGAGTGCTGAACCTTTTCATTTATATGCTGCTGTTTGCCCCACAGGCATCAAGCTGTTAATATGTACAGAAGAGATTAAAATGAACTTGCATGCTGGATGAGGTATAAATTAAAATTATAGTACTGTCAGTCATGAATCTTGGATTGTTTCTCAGAGTCTCCCAAAATGCATAATGTCAAGTGAGCCTCTGTTTGTTGCTTCAGGAAAGGCAAAATGTATAATTTTCCAGCAGCACAGTCAATATGAATTCTAAGTAAGTTGTCCCTGAGCCTGTGATATAAATACGCTGTACTAATCTCATGACTTGTGTATGCAAGGAAGGTCCAAGTGAATAAAAGGCTTTAAAATGAGATGTGAGCAGAGTTATTCACTGTGCACCTTCCAGTGCAAAGCAGATTGGGGGTGCTGGGTGTTCTAATGCCACTCAATCCCCACGCTGTGCCAGAAAACCCACCCCGACACAAAGGACACCAAACCCCATCTCCCAGCAAACCAAGGGTTTTTCTCTGTGCCCTTTGGAGGACCATCAGTGGCACTCCCTGGGGTGTCCCACCGTGCCACCCACCTGGTCTCGAGGGGGACGTTGCTGTTGAGCACCCAGCTGTCCTGGAGCTGCACGGACTCGGGCGTGGTGGCCAGGTCGTTGGGCGCGGGGGCAGGCGCGTGGATCTGGTTCCGCCGGTTGGTGAGCGAGTTCCTGTTGAGGGAGTTGGCAGAGGAATGGTGATGGGACAGGGAATGGTTGTGAGGAGGAGGGAGAGGTGGCCTCAGCGTTGACTGGCTGTGGTGATTTGAAGGGCCTAAAACAGAACAGAAAAACGAATCACAAATGTGCGTGGTGACACCGCTCTCCTCGGCGTTTTCAAGGGGCCACTGCCAGGGAAAAGAGACTGTGCCTCTTGGACCTGTGGGCATCAAAGCGTGGGCAAATCAGAGCAGTGGTTATCTGAGATCAGCAACACAAAAGTGCTTCCAGCCTGCACGGCTGGCATGTTGACAAAGACTGTATTTAAATTTTAAAATACTTCTTTATGGCCTCTCCCTGGAGAAAGTCTCCTCAGTGGAGCAGCCAGGACAGCAGCCTGGCTTGACCATTCCCTACATCTACCAAGAAGAAATTTACTCCCCCCGTTTCTATCAGGGACTTTGAGCAGATGAACCTTAATGGATTAAAAATAGCTTTTGAGGATATGGTCTTTAGGCCCCTATAAAACTCAATCAGAGGAATCAATCTTCTTTTGTTCACTGTATTTTACCAATCAGCTTCAAATGAACACAATTTGTGCCAGCACAAGAAGATTAATCTCCAAATATGAAAAGAGAGCAACATGGCAGTGACGGTATCTTTCATGTCCTTCCATGTGATCAGGATTTAGCCTGTATTTTTCTATATAGTAATGCCACAAACACACAGCAAGATCTGGAACTTATGCAACTCTTTCCGTCTTTTTTCACTGAAAAATGAAAGATGATTTCTTTTAGTCATAAAGAGGGATATAAACTTTTCTCATTCTTTGAGTACTGACATGTTTGCATCGATAATAAAAAGGTTTTTTCATAATCATTAGGGCAAATGGATTAAAATAACAGCACATGAAAAGAAAATCTGATAAGCAGGTGTCATTCTAACATTGTCACTTTTCTAAACATAAATGAAGACTAGTAAATAAGTTCATGTGCATTTCCACACATTGTAATAATTTATGTCTAATGAAAACGGTAAAAGAGAATAAAGAAAACACACACTCTCATGAACTGCATGCTTTAGACATTGTATCAAGTTGTTTTCTAGTGAACATTAATCAGTAATATTAGAGAAATGATAATTCTAATGATGTGCGTTTGTTTTTAGAAACTGAAGCAAATTCTGTACTTAATGAATCAAATAATAAAAAAGAAAACATCACAAAACATCATTTGCAGCAAGACTGATCTTTGTGATTTGAAACAAAGAAGTCAAGGAAAGCTGCTGAACTGGGTAATTACTGTAAGTTAATTAAGGCCAATATTTCTGAAAAACCCCAAATAAACAAACAAACAAAAAAATCCAAGACACAAAATAACACCCCAAACCCAAGCTCTTTTGGAGAGAGGCTGTTCATTTTCTTCAGCATTTCTGAGGGCTTGGGGATGCACAGGTTGGTGAGGAACAGAGCCAGGTTTGCTGGGACTTACACAAAGCAAGTACACCTTGTCTTCTGACAAGAAACTTTAAGAAATGAATTATAATGAATTCTGCATCCTCCACATGTTGCCTTAAATCTGCACAGCAGTTTCTTTATCTTTTTTGAAAGTCTGTTGCCTGAACGTGCACCCTGTGGGAATGCTTTAAGTACAAAGTCACCTTTCATGAACACATCCTAAATTTTAAGGCCATTACATGTGCAGCTCTCCTCACTATCCTTGGCTATGTCTTATCTAAGCATAAAAGAGACTGTTTAGCCAATCAAGTTTGATGTTTAAAACTCCCATTTGGACCTCCAAGAACATCAAATCTCTAATCTATACTAGGTCCTGTGCCATTCCACAACAGCATGCAGAGCAAGACACAGCAGGAAGAAAATGTGTTTGGACAACATCCACGTGCACAGAGGCTTAACTGGAATTAGTCTCCTAGTCTGTGTTCTGGCTTTAAACAAAGCATGCTTGGAGTTCAATAAGTGAATATTTATAAGTGATAAAATACAAATATGTGCCCTTGTGTTAATAGTTACTTCAAAAGATTCGTGTGCTTCATGTTTTCTCAACTTTAGATGCAGCTTTTTTCTTTTTTTCAGGGATAAGTAGGAAAAAGTAATATCCACATAGGCAAAACAGTTTTGCTCTGAGAGCCAGAGTTAAATAAAGACTCTGAATCTTGTCACCACGATATCATGGAGGCTGCTCTTAAAAGTGAGCAAAGTGCACATCAATAAGAATGAACAGCATTTCTGTAAGATTAAGTAAGCAAGAGCTGAAACCAAATTACCACAAATTATTTAATCTACCTCAAAATTCAGTTCCCACACAATAAATGTAAGATACTTCACAAAATGGGCTGTGCAGAGGTTACTGAACACACATTGCAGCTGCAAAAATGCTGAAATCTGGTGCAAGACAAATGTAGCCTTTAATCTAGGAAAATAAACAAATGCCAATATTAACATCATATAGATATTATATGGTTTCTATTAAAATATATAAAAACTTACATATATAAAAAGTACTAACTGGGGAGCGTGCACACACTCATATATAGATGAGAGAGATAAAAGCTTAATCTGCTGTTTCTTCATCAACCTGTTCAAATGAATCAAAAGCAGGAGCTGAGCTCTACTGAACTTGCCAGGCATATAAAATTGGATTCACATCAGAACATCTGAGCACTCCTTTACGAGCATCTTTGCCTAAATGAAAATTTCACCAGCAGTACCTGCAAATTTGCTGAGCTCTGAGGTTCAGAGGAGTAAATCACTTGTCCCCCAATAAAGGATCCAAAGGGATTGGCCCAATGGATCCCACGGCACGACACGCTCTGGCCCCCTGGAAATTGCCTTTGATTTGGGAGCTTAAACACAACCAGTGTCTTGATGGAGGACATCTGGCTTTTTACATCAGGAAATAGATTTTATTTTTGATATACCTGTAGCCAGTATTGGTCTGGGGGAGAATCCTGAGGAAATGATGCCTTTTCTCAGTATTAGCTGAATTAGTTGTTTCACCAGGATACACTATACAAGCTCAAACCTTTAGGATTTAAGGAAAAATCTTTTAAAACCATAGTGAAAATCAGAGACCTGGAAATCTGAAATACCAATACTCTCCCCATTTTGGCTTTTAAATTTTTTTTTTAATTTCTCATTTAAATTCACAAACAGATGACATATCTAATTCCAATCAATTTTAGTAGGCATTGATTGTGCTGAGCATTTTCAAAAAATCACAGCCTGGTGTCCACATAATCAACATGCGATTCTTCAAGAGATCTTACTGCAGTCAAGAATATCAGCAGCACTCTTTTCAAATTAGAAGCTGAGTGAGGGTAAATTGTGTTGTAATTAAATAATCTGAGAACACAAATTCTGATCTGTGTAGCTTTGAAGCAATCATAAGCTATCCAATTGACTTATTTGGGTTCAATCAGAACCAAAATGCTAAAAAAGAAAAAAAAAATTTACTTGGTTCATTCTTTTATCTGGTGAAACATTTAAACAAACCAGGCTAGCACAGAGCCTGTGCATCATAACAGAGCTATTTTGGCCCAGCCTGGCAGCCCCAGGGCTCAGAGAGAGCCCCTGGATGTCTCAGAGTTACAGAAACATCAGTGATGGCTGAGTGCTCCTGAGCGCACCTTCCAAACATCACTGCTCAGCTTCTCTACAATTCAAATGGTGACTAAAATACAAAGGGAAATTCAGATCTCCTTTAATGTGGTCAAATTGTTTTTCATGGCTGTTCCCAAGCTTTGGTACACTCACTTAACTTGTGCACTAAATCCAAGCAACACAACAACCTGAGGAGAACGAGTTGATCTTCCACCTCAGAGATGAAATACAAAGCAGAAAAGGCAGCATCCCTAATCTAAGGAAAGCAATTGCTTCCCTACATCCCAGTTCTTTGTCAATACTACCTCAAAAAAGTAATGGAGATTGTATCTTGTGCTGAATTATCCTCCATGACATTATTAAATGCTAAAGAGACATTTACACCTCCTCATCATTCCTTTTCACAAAAGAACTAAAAGAAAAAAACCCAAACATGTATTATTTTTCTGAAATGAACAATGACCAAACTATTTCCTTACGCTTTAAACAATGCAAATACTGAACAAAATAACTCCCCAAATCGAAGCTGATGAATTTAAAGAAAATAATTTAAAAGCCCACAGACAACCCTTGTCGGCCAGCATTAGAAACCTCATCTGCAGCACTCCTGGCTCTTTATTCAAATCCCTCTGCCACACTGTTTTCCCAAGGAAACCACATCATCTGCCATCACGATGACTAACGGGTGTTTCACAGAACCACAGGGCCACCTTCCAAGCTAAATCCATCTTCCAGGGCAGCTGCCATCACTCTGAGTCAGGGAGAAGAGAGAGCACTGAACGCCCAGGGATGTGACAGTGGCACAGGAGCTGCTGCCTCCAGCCCAGCCTGCAGTCAGCTTGCCAGGGTGGGACCAGGGCTCCTGCCCAGCAACACACGCTGGGCTTTTTGCTGTCTCTGCTTCAGTTCTCCTGTTTGTTTGCTTCATTCTCTACATTATTTTGTGCAAGGCCATAGCTAAATGGCATCTCAATGTGCTGAAAATGTTTTCAACACATGCTGTAAAGAAGAAAGTTATCTCACTCCTAACCACGGATACCATTACCTCTCTCTCTTGTTGTTTCAAACCCAAGACATTTGCCAGGTGTTCCTTCTTTTGTCTGCTTGGTTTTTTACACTCTTTGAGGCAAGAATAGCTTGAATGACTGGCTGTCATCCCAGACTGTACATTTCAAACTGAAAATTCAGTAAATGTGTGATATGAAATAGTAAGTCACTTATCAGTGTCTGCCAGTGCATTGCAGCCATGTCCCCAGCACAATATTACAGGAGAAAATTAAATGCTGCTCTGACAAACAAACAAACCAAACCAAACAAACAAACCAAAATCAAACCAAAAAACTCCAAAGTAAAAATACTCCATTGCTTGCCCACAATATCCAGTGTGCACAGTCCTACAAGCAAAGGCAAAACTGGACCCTCCACCAGGAGTCAAACTTAAGAGATTAGAGACATATAACCACTTCTCTCAAGTGAGGGTCACCTGCAAAAAGGTTAAAACTCACTGCCCTACAAAATAGTGTTATCTGAGACACCATGTACTAATTATATTTGTTGAAATACATCACTTAAATATTCATTATTGCACTGCGTGAGGTGCATGGGCTGCATGAAATAATGTCTGGTCAATGGTAAATCACCACTTCAATAATAATGCTTTATGCAGACTCACTGTCCTGTGGTACTTTATATATATATATATATATATATAGATGTGTATGTTACACATACATTAAAAGGTAGGCACACCATTTCAAATTTTGCCTATTGTAAAAATAAGAAGTTGCAGTGTTCTTCTTTGTAACTGAAAAAATCATCTCACATATTTTTCAATCAATCTTTTAATTTAGTTTCCCAATACTGATATAAATATAAAACACATTTCAGAGAGTTTAAGGATGTATTTATCTTCTTCAGCTCAGGTACATGAGCACTATTCACACTATTGTTTGAAGAAGGCACTGATCTAAGAAGAACTAAAAAGAAAAGCAGGGATTTATATTTCTAAGCATTGAAGTTCATTATTACTGTCATCATTACTGTGGAACATTTTAGTGCAAAAAGGTAAATGTTGTTCTCTAGACCTGGCTCTGCAGAATGAGAAAGAGCTGGATCCCGTCTAAAGACTCTGACAAATTCTTGCCTGAGCTCACACAATTTGAAGCACTGGGAATCACACCAAAGTGAAAATGAAGACACAGATTTTTTCTGACCAACAGACAGAAATTTTTGAACAGAAATATTTAGGTCAGCAGTGGAACCTGATGACATATTCCTGATAGGATTATGGCCTGAAAACTGTTGCTTCTCTGACTGGTCTATGGGAGACCCTGAAAATTGTCACGATGGCATAAGAATAACTGCATCATAATTTCCAATTCATTGCAAGTTTCGAGTCAGGTGCAATAGAAAGTCATCCCTGAAGCTGTTACAGCAGCAGTTCAGATCTTGCATCACCCAGTGAGCTGGAACACATTTGGTTTCCAGGCGGTAAAAGAAATGCCAGTCATTGGTGGTTTAATGGAATGCACTACCTTGATTATTTCAGAAGCATCACAGAACATGTTACACGTTACCCAAAACACTCCCTTCTTTGTTAAATCCAACCTCCTAAAAAATTTATACCAGAAAGAGTAAGTAATTATGTAATTAAGAAGATCTAACAGGAAACAATTTTTTAATAAATCAGCCTTCCAGGTGCTGCAGATCTTTAAGGGAAGGAATGGTCCATCAGCAGAGTAAGGATTTGGATTCTTTCTGTTGTTTGAAGAGTCTGGAAGGTCAAGTTTCACCACTGAGAAGTTTGGCAGCTGAGCTACGAATGAAACTAAATACATTGAACAAGGCTTTCAGCATCACGTAATTTCTCTGTTTCTGAGGCAGTATTATCATCTCTTAACAGCAACACTAGCTTCTTCCAACTTCTGAATTTTTTTTCTTACTCCATCTTATACTACTGACTTAGGCCAACTCACAATAATGCACAGTGCACACCAACCTAGATTTTTTTCAGTTCAACAGCAGGACCAACATATGATAGTATTTTTCTTGTCTAAAAGGAAAAAAAAAAAAAAGAAAAAAAGGTTCTATCTTACTACAATGTTCTTCAATGGGTTTTCAGCGTTTGACCATTTTTTTCCAAAAATACTTACAATGTAACCCCTTTGGCCCTCAAAAGGCATGAAAATAATAACTAAAACCAGTTTTACTTTTAGGTTGAACCAACTGATAATCAAATGATGGAAATAAACACTGATATATAAGCGTCATTAACATGAAGGCTCACTGACATAAACCTGCAAATACAAGGTTCCTGGAGGAGCTACCTGGGAGAATTCAATTTCATAGCTCCTGGGAAGCCAGTTATTTACTACCTGGACCATCTGTTTCCCAACATGTACAACAGGTAAAAATAATTTGTGTGGAATATATGGAAAAAAGTAAGAGGAATGTTGCATAATTCTGGACTAAAGAAAAGCAAATATAATGCAATGTACATGTTGCACTGGATCAGGATTTTCAATGCGTTATTTCTCTTTTTAAAAAGCAGGCATGATACAAGGAAGTACAAGACAGAAACAAGGATTTGTCTGCCTCCAGGGTACTGCAAGCTGCAATACTACATGACTGGCATTTCTTTCACAGGCAGTGAGATTTCATTTGAATTCTTTATTACTTGTTATTGGACTAAAAAAGGAAAGTCACAAACCATTCAGAGAAAAAGTCCTGTTTAAGTTTCCTGACTTTTCAAGGTACCAGAGATGTTACCTTCAGCTACTACAAGTAAAAGATTCTGTTACTCAGGCGAAACCACGGGTTAATGAGTAAAATACAGATTATTGTGAATTGTTGTATGAAAGCCATCACAGAGTTTATCACTCAGTACATGAGCCAACATCAAGCCAGCAAATCTTAAGTCTTTAAATAGTTTTAGTGCACGAAGGGCACAAAAACCCCCAACCAACCAATCAACCAACCAACCAAACAAACAAACAAAAAAAGACAACTGAAAACCAACTGCAACCCCCTCAGTCACACATAGTAAAACAGAAAAATGAATACAAGATGATTTCAACTGTGAGGATGATGGGAACTTCTCACAGTACAGTGCCTGATGTGACTCTGCAGGGGCTGATCCCAGGTCCCACACCCTCCTTGTCCCCAGGTGAGCAGAGCTCAGCAAAGCCCAGCCGCAGGGATGCTCTCAGCCCTGCCCAGGGGTGAAGGCTCAGGGCAGGGCAGGGGAGCTGCAGCCCAGCCAAAGGAGCTTTGAGTGCTGCCTCAGGAGCAGCTCCAATCCACACAGCCCAGCCTGCAGCTGGCTCCCAGCCTGCCTGGAGACCAGAAAATTAACTGGGAGCAACAGCAGCGTGATGAGGCACCCATGGAGCTGGTGCTGGCCAGCCATTCTCTCAGGAGCATTGCAGCAAATACTTCACCACTACTGCATTAACCATTCCTCAGCTAGAAACCCACTCTGTAGCACAGCAGAAAGGAAATAGCCGAGTAAAAACTTTCCCTAGGTGGAAAAGATCAAGTATTGTCTTCTCTAAATAACATCACTAACGTCTTGCAGAGACAATCCTTACCAAGACATGAAACCTCCATGCAATTCTCTATTACGTGAGCTTGAAGAGACTCTCAGAACAAGGCTATGCATCTTTTCCATTTTTTAAAAAAATGAAATACACCTGTTTAACAGCTTACAATTAGTGACCCAGGAAGCACCATCACTGCTCCTCTGCTGGGGCTGTGCTGCTTGCCTGCCTGCCACCCTCTGCCCAGCTTCCCCAGCCCCATCACAGACCAGCCCTGCTCTGGGCTGCCACTTCCAATCTGCCCTGCTCTTCCCTCCCCAGCACGGGGAAGGCAATGGAATTCCCAGCCTGAAGAGTCTGTGTAATCATCCTGGCAGATCCCAAACACTGGAGTGTTCCCATATCACCAGAATAAACAGAAGGCAGGGAATAACTCTCAGCAATGCTGCTTGTTCCCAGTGTCAAGGGGAGAGGGAACAGCACAGCCCTACCCATCACCTGCACTGAAAACATTTCTGAAAACACAGCCTCACCCCAGCTACTCACACCAGCACCAGCCCTGCAGGCTTATCTCAAGGCCATGGTTTTATTTTTCTGAGCCCAGCAATGCAAAGTAAAAGCCACTCAAGTAAAAGGCCACAGAAATATGATATTAATTGAGATAGGAGGGAACAGATTCCATTTCCTACTTAAGGTAAAAAAACCCGACTATCATAATTGCATTATATACTGTTTCTTCCTTCAGAATGTCTGAGGCTGCCACAAAACTAAGTGGTGTTCAATACTGTGAAAAGAAAGTGAAAGAAACCCAACACCTCTCGAGTGCCATGCTCTATTGATAATCATGATGGTGGCAATACTAAAGAAGAATTTAAACGTGGGAAAAGAGGATGACCACAATATTTTATCCAATTAAAGACACAGGAGACTAGAGAGTAGTTAAATATGAAGATTGCAATTTGGGTAAACCTCTTTCACTCTGCAAAAATTGCCAGCAACTTCTTTTAATCAAAACCTGTGCCTGAAATCTCTGCTTTACCCTGAGTGTGGATTGCTGGAATCCCTTGGACAGAAAAGGTTCAGGGCAGGTAAAGCCACAATATGATAGATGAACTTCAGCAAACTCACAGACCAAGGAAGAAAAGGTTTTGACACTGAAGCTGGCTTGTGAAATCCACTTGCATTAATTTGTCAACACTTCTAATACAGCAGCTATTAAATTGCAACTCTATATTTGAAAAATCCAATCAGATTATTTTAATTTGATATCACAACTAGGATACAGAATGACAGCACAGAATCTTCCCATTTCTAAATTAAGATGCAAGAAAAATCTGTGTTAAGTCTTCCACAGAGACATGCTTAGTACATCAAAATTTTTTTTCAGGGACCTTCTATGAACCACATTTTCAGAGCAACATTCGGGAACAGATGTGTTGTCAAGCTCAAGAAATTCCAAAGAAAAGAGGATTTTTCCCCCCTAAACATGTGTAGTAGTGTTTAAAGTGGAAGTAATTTTGGTTATACTGTTACCAGTAAATTACAGATATCCATAGTTTTAGGTAGTCGGATACTTACTAGGTGTCCATAGTTGTCATGGAATGAATGAAAATCAAATTACTTTAAAAAATAAAGTTATCTGATTAAATTATTGTTGTTGGGTAGCTGTGACTCTCCACACCAACAAGAGTAACCTTACAAATTTAAAAAATGAATATATCCATTCATTTTTAGTAATTTTCTTGTTTATTATGTGTGAAAGATTTTAATTTACACTCATCTATCAACTCAGACAATTTCACTAATGGGGAAATTTATTCTGATAACAAAATATCAGACTGCACTTTCAGAAGTTTATCAGAAGATGGGTACATGCACATGGCACCTGAATCAGGAATATGTGTAATTTTTTAACACAATTCTTTAAAATTAGGGTTTTCTTATACATAGCTGTAAAGGAATACGATGCCCACACAGAAAAGATTTTATTTCAAATGAATGCATCTGAAAGAAATATTCACAAACATGGGAAGGCAGAGGAGACAATAAACTGGACAGTTAAACATGGCAGAGAAAGGGATCTTAATCCAAATAATGCTGTACTCTGGCAATGGCAGTCATACATACTCTCAATGCATGGAGTTTTTATCTCTCAAAAGAGGTTGCAGTCAATGTCACACACATGGAAATGGTTAATATCAACAACCAGAATGTAAAAAACAGTGTTAACACTTGGTGTTCTCCTTAGTATCTGCTGGGTGTTCTTTTCAAGTGCTTCAAAAACAAAGCCCAATAAGGAAAGGATGTTATTGGAATTTTAAGTGACAAACTGAAACAGAGAGCAGAGAACGCACAGGGAATTATGTGACCAAACCCTGGCCCACCTGTTTCACCCAGGTCTTTTTTTTCTTCCAACAGGCCTTCCACATCTCACACATTTCTCCAGTCACAACAAACTAAAACACGTGAAAATAAATTCTGGTGGGTGCTAACAGAAAGTGTCCCGTGTTTAACTAGTGTTTTAAACAGGTTTGCTTTGGGTGTTTGCTTGTTTGTTTTAAAGCAGAATATTTCAATAACATCTCTCAGTAAGAAGAAACAAATAAGCGAACTCGTACACAGGAGGAAGATCCAGAAATGCAGTATTGTTCTGCCAGACCTCTTACAGCTGTTAAAAAACAACATAAACTCCCAAACAAACCTTGCACAGCTGATCAGAGATTTTTCCAATGATAAAGATCACAAGACATTGTGAAAAATCTAGACATTGTGGTGGTCTAGATTTTTAAGCTAATGTCCAATTAGTATATTTTGAGGGAAGTACAAGAGCAAAAACTACCCTCTACAGGGCAAGCAAGGCTTAATGCTTGAAGACTGATCTATGCAGATTTTCTGCATCATAAACTAGTCTGGAACAAAACCCAAACTGCACATCAGTGTAGGATGCTGACAGACATCTTGATCCAGTTTCACTGTTTCAATTTAGCTACATATTGTTTGACACTGCTCAGGGAAATATGACAAGCTGTGCCACGATTGGAAGGCAAGAGAACCAACTCTCTGTTGCTGTACATTATATTTTTATTAACTGAGACTCCACAAAACTCTGAATTTATGAAATACTGAAGAAGAATTATTAAATTATTCATCAGTGATAAGACAATTAAGAAGCAAACTAAGGAGCAAGTGGAAGCTTGGTCCTGAGGGAGAACAGCTGGTCTTCTCATTAAAAGTATGTTTTGGCAGCAAAATACCTTCTGAACAGAGGGAACCTGCTGCTAAAGCAGCCTCAGAGTCAAATTTAGGAGCGAGTGACAAAGACAGGCTGATATGAAGAGCAAGGTGGTGCACTCTGGGCAGCAGTGTGTGGCTTGTGCAAGCTGCACACCCCCTGCTCCTGGCAGAGGGGAGGTGACTTCATTGTGCTTTGGAGCTACATCACAACATGGAAACTGCCTCAGCCACCTCGTGCTGATGCACCAGACTACAAAGAAATGAACTTAAAATTCAAGGAAAGATGTTATTTGTACCAAACAAGCCAAGAGCTGAGCACAGAGTCCAGTGGTGAGGATGGTGTCCAGGTCACTGGGTCACTGAGCGCTCCTGCCCCAGATCCTTGTCCATCAAACAGCAAAGCTGCAGATCCCAAAGGGACCCTGGGTCAATAATTCCTGGGAATGTTCCCCAGGAGGAGCAGGTCCTGTGCAGGATGTGCTGAACATGAGCACTGCCCATCTGTACAGTGGGCACCAACCACCCCTGAGGCTGTGATGGTGCAGGTGCTAAAAAAGGAGCTGTGTGATGTTACAGACATAGGAAGTCTTTAAGAGGTGAGAAGAGAAGGAAAGGAAATGACAAAGGGAAGAGAGAACTTTGGTGCAATGTTTTTTATGAAGTTGAAGCAGCACATGCTAAGAAAGTAGACCCTGCTCTAACAGGCTGGAGCAGGGCCAGAGCTCTGAGGGGGTCTGAAAAACTTTTCATGAAATACCATTGCTCCTCTCTTTCTCATCCCCCTACTACTCATACCTACTGTTTTTAGGATTGTGAGTTTTTTTAAGCTTGTGGGTTTTTAAGCTTGTGATTCTTATACTTTCCTTTTGTCATCTTTAATTCTTTCCCTGTCCTGCCATCAATAGTTCAGATTTTCCCCTTAGCTCTTCACCTCTTATAATCCATCCTCCAAGTGACTGGCATGATCTGTTCTTTAAAGATAGTACCCTTAAAATATGTCTACAGCAAAACCGCCCCGAAACATTTCTGTAGCATCTGCTGAAATATGAAATCCCCACTCCCTGGCATGCCTTGTTCTAGATGTTTGAGAAGGTTTTTTTCTGATACCATCAAGGTCCATAATTCCTTTTTGACATAGAAACACAGAATCAGATGCTCCATCTTAATTTTGGACAAACTTACTTCCTAGTTAGATAAAAAATTAGTAGGACTTTCCTCCCTTAATGCCATACTCTTTCCTGTATTTCCTCATGAGTGTGAAGTATCTTTACAGCTGAAAACAGAAAGACACATCAGGTTGTTTCCTGATCAAGTAATTCTGCTTAAAATTGTTACTCCAATACTTGCAAAGATCCAAACACCTTGCATAACTGGCAGGAATTCTGACATCCCTGCACAACACCAATTTACTCTCAGCCTGCTTCAAAACCTGATTGATCACATAAATATAACAATTCCCACTCCAATCTTTCCGTACCTATTTGCTCACTTAGGTTAGCTGGCAAAATAAGCATGTTAGCCTTTTCTCTGCTCCAGATATGTCATACCAAAGTGGGTTTTGCATAAAGAGAAATGGCATGCTACTATCTTTGTAACATTTTTAGTGCCTTGGTTATAAATACTTCAGATGGTGCTCAGACAGAAAGTCAGTAATGCAGATTTCAGCTCTTCACATGAACAGCAGGGAGAGTTACAGATTCAGTTTGATTTGGACCAACACTAATTTACCCCAGATGATCAACAGAAAGGAGAGCGTAGCTAAAAGAGAATTCCCGAAGAGATGGGGTTTATACATATCACATTACAGTGTATTAGGCACACAGAGGTGTCTGGACATTCACAGGTACTGGGGACACAGATACACACAGGGCAACACTCTGATGGACAAAAATAGGGACAAATGATGAGCAGGGGAAACAAATACTCCTTCATGGGGCTCTTGGTGGGG
>VZSR01000479.1:883594-897401 GCA_013398615.1 Brachypodius melanocephalos
AGAGAGAGAGAGAGAGAGAGAGAGAGAAACAACCAGAAGGGCTGTGAAGGAAAGGCCAAGGCAAGTGCATGGGCAGGAGGAATGCAGTACTGAGCAAGGTGAACTCTGCTTCCCACTTCAGGCACACCTAGTGAGCTGTATCACATACAGCCAGCTCAAATATTGTAGACATATCTATATCTGTAATTACTTACAGATACAAATCCATTCCTTTTCAATTAGTGCTACAGATGTGAGCAGTTTATGTTTTTGTAAACCTTCCCCTCAATCCAGTAATACCACCTTGTTTCCTGGTTCAGAGACATTACTGCAAGCTCCTAAGACAGATCCTTAAATCTCAGTACTAGTTCGGAAGGTTTAGAAAACAGGGAGTCCACAGCTATGTACCTGGAAACCAGCAAATTAAAAAGATACTTTCATGGAGACATCCTTATTCTTTTACCACTCCACTTTTTTGCAAAAGTAAATTCTTTTTCTTTTTCTAGAAGGAACAGTTTTTGCAAACAATGTTACTGTTAAGGGAAAAAGCCCCACAATCTTAAGCCATGTTAAAGAAATTATTTAAATTATATTACTTAACACATTCTGTTTGGAGGACCAGCCTCACCCAAAGGAGCAAAGACTAATAAAGGAATTCTTTTAACCCCAAACACTTCAAGATACCATTTCATTGAGTCAATCCTATTCAAAGCTACCAATGAAAAGACAGAACTAATATTTCTATATGTTATTCTATACTCATAAAAAACCAGACTGTTATTTCCTAAGCTAACAAACTGAGCCGTCTCTTTTTTATGCATTAACAATTAATATGGATTCTGCTTATAGACATCTGTAATGCTTTGGGCTGTATTTATGGTGTGATAATTGTCATTTTGAGACACCAAAATGATAGAAAGGCATAGCTGAACTGTTCAGTATCTAAGGGACAACACTGCTATCGTATTCAAAATACTGCCCCAAGCAATGAAAAGTTTCATAAATCTTTTTTTTTTTTTTCTCTACCACTGTTGTCAGCTTCTATTTTTGCCTGTGGCTGAATATGATCATAATCTGTTTGCAGCATACAAGAAAACAAAGTGATCTAGAAAATAATGAGTGGGGAACATTTTGGAGCCCCCCTGAGCTGCAGGATATTTCCAGCTGCTAGCAGAGCTGATAACGGACTTAATAGAGCTAATGATTTCTAATGCCACTAACACAGGGCTATTTTCACAGTGGGTAAATAATGACTCTTTTGTTTTGGAAATAGTTAAGGAGTCATGTAGATGTTTGATAAGTACATGATACAGTATAAATGCAGCAATATTTGGGTAACTAATGGTGGATTACACCACAGCTAGAAGATAATATACTTCTGTATTTCCTTCTAGGAACTTAAAAGTTTATAACCCTGTTAAGAGCAGTGTGACAGCAAGGAGATTTCACTGTAAACAATTACAAGTAATGTTTTAATCTAAGCATTAAAAAACATCCGCTTGTTTCAGTGCACTGCATCTTTGTTTTTATGTTGGTAATTAATATTACAAATCTTCACTAGAAATAAAATAAAAACTAATTGGGTAGTAAAAGAAATTTTCTTGAGAATCAAATGCAGAAACTGCATCGATGGGGCAAACTGTGAATAGCACATATGCCTTGAGTGTTTTACTTGGTTATGACTGCATGTTTCTGATGAGGGTTAACAATATTTGCTTGGTTTCCTCTTCTCCCAGTGTGCAATCCGTGCTCCCCATGCAAGAGCCTGTGCTCCCATCAAAGAGAATTCCACCCTGTAGGCTGCAAGATGCCTTGCAGGTTTTTTTGTAGGGCATTACACAGAAAAGATTCCTTATGGTAAAAATGGATTTCTTCTTCCTCATTCTTCTCTCCAGAAGTTACCTTCAATAGAGGCTGCACATACGGAGCTCCATTTTTTCCTTCAAGAAATTGGAACATTATTTCATATTAAGTTCATGGCAGCTGTAAGGAGTGTTTGGGACTTCCATCCCACTCACTGCAGCACTCAGTGCTTCAAGCCCCCCCAGTTTTACTGCATTTTGAACTTTCTCAGCTGTATCTAATCCCAAACAGGATTATCTAGATGGGGACTGTGTGTGCACATGTCCCTCTGTCCCCCAAAGTAGGTGGTGTCAATCAAGCTGTTAACAATCCAAACTTCTTAATGTGAACAATGAAATAACGATAACTCTGATGAAGGCAAAAATGTAAGGTTTAAATAACATAATTCAAGCTAGGCAGAGCTTTTCAAGTCAAAACGAGAGAAATAAAAGGACTTACAGTGTGAATGGAGGATAATAAATTGTGTAATACAATAAAGCAGTATCTACCCATTATAAACTTTACAGATTTTAGGAAAGCAGATGATAACCCCCACTGTGATTCATTTTCACATATCTTGAAATATTACAGGAAGCAGGCAAAAAAGAATTAAATTTACCTAACTGTATTTCAAGGTATGGTTTCACTGGTTAAAGAAAATGCAAACTTAAGCAAAGAGTCTGATAGAGCTGCTGGTGTCAAACTGAGAATGCAATCTCTCCTCTAGTTTGTTACTGCCATTGCTTCATTATGAGAAGAAATTGTAGATTGGAACAGAAATATTTCATGGTCTAAGGGTTAATATCAGGTTTTATTTGTGCTGGTGATGCAGCAGTAAATGACAGGTCAAACATGCAAGGAACAGCACAAGATTGTTCCACATCACAAATAAATCAGGTTAAATATTGTGAAAAATACATCCAGTAGGGACTCCAGGTTCCAAATCAGGTTTTGTATCAGAAGGCCAAGAAATGCAGGGTTTGTAAATTCATATATTTGACAGGCATGAGCAAGCCAATGAATTTAATCATAAAGAAACAATACCATGATCAAGTAATGTGACAACTGCAATCACTAACTTCAATGGCTTGTTCAAATGTTCCCTCTCCCTCAGCAGAGAGACAGGGGAAAAAGGAAAGCCACCAGATATGAACACTTTCAGAAAATATTAGCTATCATATTAATTGAATTCCTAAACACTAATACTCAGAAATCCACTTTTTTTTTTTTTTTAAATAGTAGCAGAAATAAAGACAATTTCAAGAGACATCAAAAACTAAGCTAGAGCAGAGAACACAGCAGGTATAGCACTGCCAATTTGAGATGGATGTCAAAGGCCTACACAAAAACCAAGAATATTGAGCAATATTGTAAAAAAACCAAGAATATTGAGCAAGTTTGAGAACAGGATGGCTAAGCTGCTCCAAGAATAAGAATTAAGGATTGCTTAATTAAAAACCCCTACAGTATCACAGGGCAGAGCTATATTACATGCATTATGTATACAAAATGAAAAAGTAAGTATTTTGGAGATCAAGGAGCTCTTCTGTATTGATACATGAGTTGTATTGCCAAAAAAATTAGATTCAAATGTAGATCAGGAATTTACAATGGGAATAGATGGATGTCAAAGAAAAAGGTAATAACTAGGCAGTGAATTCAAAGTTTCTATATATGAAAAATATCTAAGGAATGGAAAAAATCTAGTAGAGAATACTTAACAAAAGGTCTTGAAAACTGAGAAGATATAGAGGAAACAAATCTTGCTAAGTCTAAAAGCAACCACATTTTCTTACAAGTAATTAAAATACAATGCACTAGGCAGTCCTTCAAAGTGGAGCGGAGCTGCATAACAGGTGGGGGGACCCAAGATGCAATTCAGTGTTGACAAATGCAAAAGCAACTTAAAATTCTTTTACTAAATGCTGATTACTGAAATCAACACCAAGAAGAAAAAGGTGTGGAAGGATGAATTTTTGTGAGCAGACCAAGGGAAAAAGCGCAATGCAATGAATATTCCAGGATAACATCCCAAATGCATAACAATGGAGGAAAATAAAAATGCAGTGTATCTGCTGTGCTGTGACATCGAGTGCTGCATGCTGTTACAGAAGAGAAAGACAACCAGGGGCTCACTTACAACATGCCTTGTGCAAACAGCAGAGATGAGCCAAGCTGGGAAACACAGCTTCATTCACTCACACTGCCTGAAAGGTGATCTGTGTTATCCCACAGCCATCCTGCCTCATTCCTGCTCAGCCTTCAGAAACAAGCAGAAGAGTGTCTATTTAACACAAGTGTTGTCTGTAAACCCAGATTAGATTTAGCCTGGGGACCTGGCAGTGTCCTCCCTGCAGACAGAGCTCAGCTGGGCTCTCTGAGAGGTGAGGAAACACAGAATTTCTGATGACCCTCACACACCCTGCTGGGATCCAGGGGCACAGGGACAAACGTATTCCCCATAACTCTGAGAGCTCTGCATTTGCAATTGGGCCTTACAGAACACAATCCCAATATTTCTTTATTGACTGAAAAATTTGCCCTCTGTCTCAATGTGGACTCAAGATAATAAATCTTACTCTGTTAGAAAACAAAGAATTGAAAAAACTACAAGGTATTCAGACACACATATTTTTTGCTCAAGTCTCAGTTGAGTGAAGTCGGTGTATCAAAACCAGTCAATAATCTCTTCAGTGAATTCTTTCACTGGTGTTTTAGGAAGATACACATGCACATCTGACTAAGGCAGCAGGCACTTACTGTAACGTCAGCACTGGATGACAAGCACAGAATTTGGCCATTTTTTGATATGCCTTGGACTCATAAAGAAAGTAAACCTGCCCAAAGGGTCAGGTAGCCAAAAGGTGGCTTGTGACTGACCCCCCAGACACAGCCGTGAATACAATCACTGGCTTCAGACCTGACAGTCAGGTACACTGCTCCTGCTCAGGACAGGTGTTCTTCCAGCAGTCATGGCCCAGCATTTCTCTTGGGAGATCACCTTTGCTGCCAAAACACAGAGAAACACGCTTCTCTACTGGCAAATACCCACAGCTGTATGGGAAACCCAAGCACCAGGCTCCAATAACCAGCTGATCAAGCCCAGTGTGGAATTTCCCAAGTGTGAAGAGCTGTGTGCACACTTACTGGGCAGGATCAGATTCCTGCACTGAAAGAAGGTGCAGCTTCCTCTTCAATCCAGCTACTGTGCTTTATATAAATTATTCTTTTCACTTGTGAGTCAAGCCAGTTATTGCTGGATATTGCTCCAATGAACTGCAGCATCATCAGAGCAAAATAATAACAAAGGCATCACTTAGGCACAGCCTAAGTACTGATATTTCTGTCATAAATGATAAACAATAATACATTGCCTTCAATTTTCTAACATTTCATAACTTTGCATTGAAAGAGACAATACTCTTCTGTTCTCATTTCTTAGTAATTCACAATTCCTGCTAGCCAGTCCATAAACAATTAGAACACATTTCTTCTTCAAACATTATTAGTTTACACATCTGATTTTTTTTAAACTCCAAGCAATTACAAGCCTAGTGCACTGCAAGCAAAGCTGCTGGTCAAGGAGATAGCATAGTAAAAAGAGAATAAAGCTTCTCAAGATCAAAAATTAAAGAGCTACAGTGTTATAGGCATTGTTTATTCACATTTGAGAAGGCTGGAAGAGATAGGCATGCTGTCTGCCTCACCTTTTATAGGGGATGTGGGAAAGAAAAAAGAATCTCATGATTTGTAAGAGCTAGAAATAGCTTATCATTTATTTGTGGTCCCCGAGTTATCTGTCTGCTGTCAGACCTGCACAGGCACACTGCTGAGCTGCCTTTGCTCCCACCCCACAGAGCAGGACACCTCTGGAAAAGGACAATCTATTTCCTTTCTGATATTCTTTCTAAACCTCATGTACTCCCCAAAACTATTTATTTTTCTTGAAGTAAAACCAACAATAACGGTGACATGAGAAAAGAAAAAAGAAAGTAAGGGAAGGAGATGGAAGTGGGAAAGACTGCCACTGAGACACACTGCTGAAAGAAACGCACAAAATGTATTTGCTTGCTTTGATATTTCACACTAGTAGAGCTTCTGGACCTGAAAAGGCAGGTGATTATTATCTTTGTTTATCTTTTATATATATATGTGTGTATGTATATATATATATGCATATAACTGCCATCATCAGTAACTCAATAAACAGTTTAAATGCACACAGCACTTCCTTATGACATTTCTCCAATTACTCCTTCAAATTTTGACAGATTCCTTCCTTCCTAAACATATCCATCAGTACTGCTTCCTCCCAAGCTGGTGACTGTCACCTTCTAATCAGTTGGCATTTATCCTGGGATATACAGGAATGCAAACAGCTTTTTCCTCCCACACCAAGCTCTTCTGCAAGGTGCAGCTCGTTTCCCTCCCGAGGAGGCAGAGTGTGCCACCGTCAGGGTTTGTAACAAATGGTGAACTTGTGGTGCATGGAAGCAAACAGCAGGGTCAGGGAGGCACTGGAAGGCTCTGCATGGGTCACAGGCATTGGGCTGTGGACAGCAATAGAGGGCAGGCAGGTGCCCCAGCTATCCCATTTCTAGGTCCCTGTTCATCTCTGATTATTTTATCAGGTTCCCATCATCAGCCTCCACACCTCAATTGATCTATGGAGAATGGCAGAGCCTGTTTCCACCCCTGCTCTCTGCCAGCCTGTTCTGATTGCTCTCATTATTCCTCTTCCCAACAGAGAGAGATTCATTACTCGATGCATAAAACTGACTGGCTCCAGCCCTTTGCTGATAGCTCCAAATCCGTCACCACATACAGATTATGTCACTATTTCTTCCCTCCTAAACTGTTTGACATCACGGCTTTTAACTGAACAGGGGAAGGAATAGAGGCAAGGAATGGAACACAAACTGTTAAAATGATTATTAGAAAGCAAAGAATCCACAGGAAGCATAACAGCTTCCTGAAGCCGCTGGAGATTCAAACATTTCTTGTTTAATTCCCATTTATACCGCAAAGTTTTCAAGCCAGTCAGCTGAGGAAATGAAAACAAAACCTATTGTTTACCAAGAGAGCACCTGTAGAGCAGCCCGTGCTCTGCAGCTCTCTGGCCTTCACTGGGCTCCCTGCTAGGAATAAGGAATAATGTTTTTAAACCATCATTAGCTTTCATTCTGCGACTTCCCTTCTGCTGCCACGGTACTCCTCTATGTAAATGGCATTTATTTATTCATAGGCACTGGCATACCATTACTTTTGTCAAAGCTGGTCTCGCACACACTGTTGTCTCTGCGCTCTCATAAACGAAGTGGAAAAGCAATTAATTCAGCCGGGATTTGGGGCGGGGGAGGCGCCGTGCCCAACACAATCTCCGTGGGAGGGACTGCAGCTCTGGGCACGGCCAGATAAGGGAAGTGACACAGATTAAAACAAATCGTTCATCCCTACCGGAGAGGAGCTAGGCAAACAATGGCAGTAAAAGCATAAACGTCAATTTGGAATGATAAAGGATACAATCTAAATGTAATATGAGAGGCCCCCAGACAAAAAGGGAGAAATAGAAATTACACATTACCCAAGTACCAGATGCAATAAACAAACAAATATGTAAACACATGCATGAATATGCATATGGAAAAATTCAGATCGCTGGATTGATGGCTGAAGTAGGCAGATTTTAAAGTAAAATACTGAACCATTTTTAAAAAGTTTGGCTGCTAGATTTGAAGGGAAAATCTAGGGGAAAAAATTTCTTATTTATATTCCTGGTAATTTTATTTTAATTTTGAATAATCTCCAAGTGGCTCAACACATGCTTTCCTCTACATTCTACATTTGCATATTAATGAGACAACTGTCCATAAGACACAAACCAATGACAGGAGATACTTTCCTTTCTCACAAGAAGCTGGCTTTTTATCTGCTGAATGAACTGTCAAAAGGGTTCTCTAATTGCTTTCAGAATTTCCTCTGCCTTTTCCCTTCATGTTTTCTAGTCCCCTACAGCAGTTTGCCAAATGAATTATGAGGTTTCAAAGCTCATTTAAATAATTTTATGCCTATTCTAGTCCTGGTGAAAAAAAAACCCAAATAGTTTCATGCAAACCAGTCACACAGATCAATTAAAAGACCTACCCAAGATTTACTTATCACAGTCTAGCTGATACTGTTGGAGGAATCAAACCTTTATTTTGTTATGGGAAGAAGTTTAAAATTAACTTAATGAAAAAAGGTCACAAATATGAAGGAAATTATCAAGAGCTACATGTAGGAATCAGTTTGTACACAAAAAGATTTCCAGAGTGCCACTAAACTGGGAGAGAACCCATTTAAGATTTTGACCTCTGCCTGGAGTTGCTCCATCCACCTGTCAACAATGATTTTTTGATGCGAGCAAAAAAAGTAACAAAACCAAAGTAACCAAAAATATGTGCATATACAGACCTCCCCAGCCCCACGCAGCTGTGACACAAGTGATGCTGCACCACGTTGTGCATTTCAATAATGATCCATTCCTGGTGCCTGGAGGTAGTGTCATGCTCCAGACTGCAATAATGTATGATAGCAGTGGCCATCAGCACAGCTCCCTGCCAACTCACCTCTCTGCTTAGTTCAACACTTCAAACTCTTGCCTTCAAACATTTAGAGATGAGAGAAGGTGTGTGTGTGGGGGGGGAAATGAGAATGCACATTTGATTCCTCCAAGTCTGAAATGCAATTCCTATTTGAAATACAGTCCCCGAACATTAGGTGAATAATTTTAGATTAATAAAATATGGCATTACTGCTGCTGCATTTGAGCCCTTCAGGAGGCTCTCTATAACTAAGGGAAGTTACTGTTCAAAACTCTGTTATGAGGCAATTATACTGCCTGACATCTAACATCTTGCAAGGCAATCTCACTTTTGGGCATTAAGAATTAGCTGTGTTAATCTCATTTTATGAAAGACATAATATTTTCCTTTCAAGTATTCCTTTTAGAAACATGAGCTGCCAAATCTGCCTTATAGTCTAAGGTTTCTGTTCACAACTATTCTTTATTCTAGTGACGTCAACTTCATTTTTATTTACAAACAAACAACATTGATTCTTTGTATTTTCAGTACTTTAATTTTTGCTTCTGTCCCAGAAATATATTAAAAGGAGATTTAAATATGCAATAGAGCTGTTTGAAATACTGCATCTGTTCATCATCATTCCAAGCAAAAAGTATATTTATTTTGTAAGCATTCTATTATTTTCTGCACAGGGATTTTTTTAGTATTTGTCTTACTTCTAAAGATGTAAATAAAGATTAATTTCAATGTAGCTGCTCCTCTGCCATTTTTAAAAATATTAGTAAAACTGATAAAAGAATTTGAATGACAAAGGACTATATTAATTTACATGTCTACCATTTTTGGGGACAATTTTCCATCTGTACATACACCCCATACACTACAAATTCTACCATTTATTAATCTTTTTTTGTGTTGCCTACTTGAATATTCCGTTTTTCTTTCTTACAACAACCTGGTAATCATTTTACAAAAAACTGGCCTAGTCTTGCTTTGGGAAGTGTCAGGCAAAGGGCTTTTCCTGGCAGCCAGGCAGCAGGAATGTTCTGCTTTGTCTGTGTTCAGGAGAGGGGAACATTCTGTTTGAGCAGCACAGACCAGTGCAGTCACCACTGGTGAAATGTTCCCTGCCATCCCTGTGTCCATGGGCACCACAGCTTCACTCTGCCTCCCAAATTCCACATTTCCAAACGCTCTGCAGATGGTTGCTGCCAGCATCAAAGACAGGCTTTCCCCTCTCCCCTCCTCTAAACCCTGCCTGTCACAGGCAAGAAAACAAACCCACTCAAATATCCCATCTTCCAAGGCATGTGAGAACAAATACAAAAAAATAACGAGAAACTGGCAGCAGCAGCCTCATGCTCTCCCCTGGCTGTCTCTGCTATAGGCAGTGGTGATGAAATCACCAACACAGACCTGCAGCAGTGATGGGAAGGGCAGGACAGCCTGGAAGGGGTTAACATTGTGCTACACCTCCCCAGAGAGCTGCAGTCCTTCTAGAGCCATCCACTGCAGCAGGGAGAAGCACCTGGATGTGTGGGATCCACTGAGTCTGGGGATCTCAGACTGCCTGATGCTGGTATTTATTAGTCATGAAAGCAGGAAGCCAAGGACTGAGAGCTAAACCAGATTGAGGCAGGATGAGGAGTTGGGAAATGGAGAAATGGAAAGCTGTCAGTCAGTCAGGGGGATGGAGCCAACGAGGGAACACATCAAGGCTCTGAGAGAAACAAGACAGAACAAGACCTAACAGAAGGGAGAAAAGAGACATTTGGAGTTCCCAGCAGAAGAGAGAAGGACTAAAAACTATTGAGAAAGGTGAGACAAAAACCAAACCAGAAAAAACCTGACACGGAGCCAGACAAATCAAAGGCTGGAAGTCAGTTTGTAAGAATCACTAGAAGATGAGCAAGGGAAATGAGGATTAGGATTAGACAGACAAGCAGGATATGTGCTGAATAACCAGCAAAGCTGGAAGAGGACCACCAGGAGAATGGTGGGAGGGGTGCCCTGTTAACCAAGGGCACTTCTCAGGCTGGCCAAAAAGCTGCTGGGGCTGGGGGACAGAGCAGAGCTCCAGCTTCTGCCACAACACATTACAGAGGAAAAGCCTGGGCACAGGCAGCCTTAATTCTGAAAATCAGAGGCTTCTCCAGGCTTGAGTTTGCAGTTGAGGCTTCAGATCTTTGAAAGTTGTGTGTGTTTTATTTTCTTGGGCCATTTTGTTGTAAAATAGCAAATTACTCTCAGTGAACAGAGTGACAGCTTCAGCTGGTGAGCAGGAGCTGTGGCTGCTACCAAACAACACACAGCTATTAATTTATTTGAGGGTTATTCTTATTATTTCTCATCACAATAACATTAAATGAGCTATGTACATAACACTGATGGAAAACAGACTTCACAGTTTCTGTCAACAGTGCTGTATGTGTTACAAGTTTGAATTTTTATTTGAAGTTTCCAGAGCTGCTTTGTTAGCTAGAGAGTCGATCTCAATTTTTTGTTGACACCAAAGCAGAGCAGATTAACTTGGAAGTGATGCTCAAAGCTTGAAGTGCTGTTGGATCATTTGTCCTTATTGAATGAAGGCAGATTTCTGCATTATATTACACACTGCTAGTGGTGCCACAGCTTTAAATATTGTTCTTTTCATCACTCTTTGTCAATTATCCTATGTTTGGAGTATTTTTTAACTAAATAAATATTTGTGCGTGGTGACTGTCAGTATTAGTACAAAAGTCTTGAAAAGCCAGCTCATAAATGAAATTCTGATTTCAGCAAATTCATTCTTCTCAGATAGCTACATTTCCAGAATAAATGATCATCTCTAATATCATTACCTGAACATAGCAAACCTGGATTGTAAAGGGTCTTGGCAGTGAATGATGATAGGCATCAGAGGCTTAATGTTTAATTACTGAACAGAGTTTTCTGCAGAGTTAAGAGCTAATATCATCCACTTGCTGCTGTTGGCTGTGTGGCAGAATATTGTGGTTGTTGCGATCTGTCATGGAGAAGTGATTCATAAACTTTGCTGCCTGCTCCTCAAATGCACAGCTGGTGGGAATAAAAAATGGACAGCTATTTATGGCTGAAAATCCCAACAGGAAATGTCCTGAAACCCACATGAAAAAATAAGTAGATCTTAATGAGAAGAGGATGGTGCATTCCTATACACTGTGAAGTACAGATCACAAATTAGTTACTCATATTCCCTTGGACACGTACGTTTCAGGAGCTAAGGGTAATAACTGAACTTATGATAATTAACAAAGGCAATGCCCTGCTCAATGAAGAGAATGAAGCAAGCTGGGTTTAGCATCTTAATACCCTCTGAATGTAAACTGTGTTGGAAAGGGACAAAGGAAAGGGGAGATTGAAGAAAATTTAATTGCCTACTTTTGCTACAAACAGTGGGGACACACCGTGAGCTCTAAAGGAACTGAAGAACACCCCCAGTGACCCAGTGGCAAAGGTTTTGTGGGGAAAGGCAGGTGTAGGTGCCTGGCTTACAGACCTAAGGTGTTTTTTTCTTTCCATCAGTCTGTTTTCTTTTGTTCCAAACCATTGAGAAAGCTGAAGCATAGTGAGTTAAAGACCTATAAGCCACCCCAAGTATCTTGAGAACAAAATTTTTCTCACTTTATCCAGAAATGCTCCAATAGAGATTGCAGGAACATTCAGAAGTGCTGTGAGTGTTCCTACAGGCACAGCAGCTCCGTGGGCTGAGGATCCCAAAGCAATCCTTCCAAAAACACAAACTCTCAGCACCACAATTCAGAATGTTCACTCACACAGACAATTTCAACAGGTGCATCTCATATCTTGATATACTGAGCAGTAGTAAGAACAAATGTTTGTTGTGGTGCTTGTGATGTTCCTTTTCTATTAAAAGCCTTTTCTACTTAAAAAAATGCTCTATTTAAAAAGAAAAAGTCTGCACTTTTCAGTATTCACATGTTGCTTTGTATCCATGAATATTTGCATACATGTTTAAGAGTGAAGGCAAAAAGGAGTGTAAATGGAGATTAATTCATGAAAATCTAAAGCTTGATTTTAGATATTAAATACTCATTTAAATTTGTCTGACAGAGCTCTGTTCTCCACTCTCATCTGTTTTAATCTAGTTAATGAAATAATGTTTTATATCATAAATAACAGGGGAATTAAGCCAAGGAGTTAACAGTAAGCACTAAATAATGAATCAATGCAAGTTGCTTAATGTTGTTTGCAAAAGAAATACATCAGATTTGATTTTTAAAAGGGAGGCAGAGCCCTAAGGTACTTGGAAAGGTGATCTCTCCTATTCTGTACCTGCTGCAGAAGGCCCTGTGACTCTGCCATGGCTGCAGTAAGAACTGAACCATTTACTGAAAACTGGAAGAAGGAAGAATAATAGGAGGTGAGAGGGAAGAAAAAAACCAAACCAGCACAGAAAGGCAAAAAGTAGAAGAGATGGAGCAAGGTACAGAGTTCCTCATCAGAGAGAGGAGCAGCAAGAGGCACAGGGTGGCATGTGCTCCAGAGAAGTCAGCAAGGACAATCAGTTCAGACTCACACATGAAGAGATGAGGAAGGAGCAGCACCTCCCAGCACAGCAGGACGTTCTCCAAAGGAGACACTGACTGTGGAGCCCAAGCAGAGCTAATTGGAACCTCCTCTTTGCACAAATATCTCGAAGAGTGCAGCTTTCCAGCTGTTTGTGACAGAGTGCTGCCAAAAGAGGCAGCTCAGCCCTCCTGGCCCAGCCCTTCCCTTGCTGTTGCAGGTGACACAGCAGCGTGCTCTGAGTGACACCAGCCTGCCAATCCCAGGGACAAAACCTTGTCCCTGGGCTGGCCCAGCTGCCAGGCAGGGGCTTTGATGATCCAGAAGCACAGAGCTGCTGGAGCTGGCACAAAAGGAGGGAGATCAGCAGCAGCAGCAGCGTGGAACCAGGGCAGGGAAGGCAGCTCAGTGTTGGGCTGATGGCAACCAGTGATGAAAATTAGGCACCAAACTAAGACTGTGACAGCCTCTGTACATGAATGAACTCTTTCACAGCTGCCTCTCTGAGTAATCATAAAGACTCTCTTTAGCAAACATCATTTTTGGCTAAGTCTGTCCTGCATTTTGGCAGGTGACACACGCAGGCTGCACTTACAGGGGTAACCCCATGAAGCTGTGTATCACTTGGATGGGAATGAGGTGCTTTATAAACATTGATGCAGTTTAAGGCAGAGCTGTCAGTCTTCCGTGGCAGTGCCATCAGTCAGCTCCTTTTTGGGAGGGACAGGGTGGTTCAGCCGTGGCTGCTCACAGCAGTGAGCTCAGTTTGAGCTGAGGCAGGGCTGACCTGTGCTGCCAAGTGAAGGCAATGTTTTGCCCATAAATCTCAGTTCTGGTGAATAATCTAAAGGAAAAAAAAAAAAAAAAAAAAA
>VZSR01000479.1:897501-916558 GCA_013398615.1 Brachypodius melanocephalos
GAGCAGGCTGGGGAGGAGCTTCTGCATCGGGGCTGTATCTCTGCATGCTGAGGGAAACAGTGGAAAGGTCACAGCAACAAAATAAAACAAAACAATAATGGGGTTGTATTCAGTTAAATGAAGGGATAAAGGCATTCCAGCCCTACAGATTACAGCCCATGTTTTCCTTTTACAAAATGTAAGCACGCTCTTCTGTAGCTTAGATAGGCTTTTTCCTGGCTTTTACTGTAAGTTACAAGTTTTAACTAACTTTCTTTAAGCATAACACTGAACAGTCTGTAATCTGCTCTATTAAAGTCAATTTAATTGATATAAGTGAGAACACAGCACGCTTCCCAATATTACCTAAGTGAATTTTTCTGTGGGCTGGCTATCAGCTCTGAGTGTTACAACACACACTCCCACTCTTCACTCGGATCCTGGCCCCCTGCTTTGAAAAATCTGCATTGCTGTTCCCCAGCTGGAAGAGTTCTAGACAGGCTTTCTAATCTCCAGAACACATACACCAAATGGCTCCTCAGAAATATCTGCACACTTCCATGTCCACAGTGTACACAGAACTTTATTAAAAAAAACCCACCTCACCCTTGTAGAAGACAAAATTATAGAAAATGGGGTTAGCCTGAATAAATGAATCAGTTTAACTTCTGAAAAAAACCCCCCAGGTTTCTATTCTCCCTACTTGCTTTCAGATGGCTGACTTCCATAATCCTCTCTATAGACATCACTCGGATTTCCACACCTTTTCTCAGTTTTAAACTTTCCATTACTTCCACAGAAACAACCTCTGTCCAAGGTTCAAATGGAATAAGAATTACTTTTGAGCAGAAAAAAAACCCCAAGAAGCATTTCTTACAAGTTTTCATAAGATCTTAAATGCTTTAGAAGAATTGTTACAGCACTTGCTGCTGATAGACACTGAAGAGATTAAAAGTCACTTGAGTTAAACTGAAAACAAAACTTTTTCCTAAATTACATTTCCAAAAATTAGCATCAGGTGCTAATTTGAGAAGATTGTAGGGAAAAAATTATTTGCAGCATCCAATTCAAAACTTTGTCTAATATATGACATAATTTCCTTCTAATAAGAAATCTGTTACATATCTGCAATAACCACAAATAAAGATGATAAAAAGTAGCCTCCGTGCTTAACAGTAATTTAAGAACAAGCAACAGAAGTGTTTCTTAAAACAGTGTCCACTTAAAACACTTAAAGTAATGGTGTTCCTCTGTATATTTCTGTTTGTATCTAGCTTATTCTCAAACCAGTTTCAATAATTTTGAAATACAGCAAAACCAGAAAACCACTGAGTTTCTACTTGCAAAATGTTACCAAAAAAACACAAGAAAATCTCTGAGATGTTTCTTAGAGAAGATTTCATCTTACAGAAAGCCAGCACTGCTTCTTATGGCTTGGATCCTCTCCCCTGCTATTTGGGCACAAGAACATTTCTACACAAGTGGTGTGATATATTGTTTTTCTTTACTTCAAAAAAGAAATTCTAATTATATGGGTGAACATTCATGCTCTATGTAAAAGCATGTAGCTGTTCTGTAGAGAAAACAGACAAGTAATATAGGATATATCTTTTCAGAACATGTTTTTGACGTGTAATGAATGTTTTGTTTCAAGTGCTTTGCAACAGCATTTTTATGAGTATTTTGCAGAAAATTTCTTAAAACATAGTGGAATTTGAGCAGTGTAGCTGACTGTATATATGAAAAAAACAAACCTGACAACAAACACCTCCACAGACAACACCCCCCCACTAAATCTTACTCAGTGTTGCCTCCCAGGAAATTGTGACAGATTCTGTGAGAAACCTGGGTCCCGTGCACATTAGAAATTCCTTCCTGCAGGGTTAGCAGGTGTGGGCTATGTCAAATAAATTTATTGCAGTCTGTGCTAATAACCAAAATTATAGAAAACCTAGATGAAAGTGCTCTGCATCCAGCTAATTTGAAGCTACCTTATGAGACAATAACAAGCTTCTAACAGTTTTCCCCTTTTTTAAAATACACTAATTATGCTTAATGTTCCCTGTCGCATTAGCTTTCATGGTAATTATATTTCAAAACTTTTGCAATTAAGGTACAGTTAATATTGTGGAATATTGCAATTATTTTTCATTGTGACACCTCTATTGAAAACTGGTGGCATAATGATCACATTGTTCAACTAAATCAGAACTGCAGAAATATGGCAAATGAACCAATTATAGATTATTATTTCTAATTACAGATAATGCCCTTTTCCTTGCTTTGACCAGAACAATTTCCTAAATACCCAGACTCTTCCTAATAATAAAAAAACCCCAACAAACTGATTTCTTCACCTTCATTTTTCTTACACACATTCTAATATATGTGCGTGTGTGTGTGTGTCTGTAGTATGTAAATATATACTGTACATTATATACTTATAACCTGTGAGAATGGGCAGATGTGGACAGGCACATCAGCACATACAGAGATTATTTACAGTTGGTACAGGTTCAGTCAACTGCAGCTATAAATGTAAGTACCACTAAGTGCTCGCTCTGAGCAAGGATTTTACTCAGTGATTGAGCCTTGGAGGAAATGTCAAATGCATTACAAATGCACCCTGCACCATTTCAAATTCAGCCCCACATTGCCCCAAAGAACATTTCCTTATTTCTGCTCACCCTCCCTCTCTAATAAACTCAAGGGCTTTGGCTCTCTACCCTTAAGCCTCTTGTTCACATTTCCATCATTAAACCTAAATATCAACCTCTCCCCATTTACAGACTGGGTTCTGTTTATTGATGCTGAATGGGTTCAAGCCCCTGATAAATGACAACAGCAGAAATGCCTAAGAAGTAATATATATAATTGTGAAAATTTGAGGTTCACTCTGGGGTTTTGAAGAGCTGCTTGTAATTAAACCGGTCTATAATTTGGTAGGACAGACCACTATTACATAAAATTACTTTCTGAAAAAACACAGCAGAGGAGTTGGAGAGGTACTGCTGAAAAAAAAGCAGCCAGACAGGTAATGGGAGACATTCTGTTATTTTCAATACTTTAACAATTCTGAGATTAATTATCATTTACATTCTTCATATGGAACTTTAATCAAAGCTTGCTTAATTAAGTTTTCATTTAAATTACACTAAAGCAGTGATAAATCAACGATCAAATCACTGACTTCAAACAGAGAAAACCTTTACCAAATTCCCTGGCTTGCCAAACCCCACCATCTGTACATTTCCCAGCTACTAGACTAATGAATTTCAAGGTTATATTACCAAGTGTAAGATATAATTCCTGGCCAACATCAGACAGTGGAAATAAAGTGTGTATAAAATGCTTTCACATCATTTCTGACATGAAAAGATCTGGGAACAACTTTACATGACTCCTTATTCCCTTCAATAAAGAGCAACATAAGACTTCAGTAAAACTCCTCCAAAGATGATTTCAGGCAGAAATCTGAAAATTGCAAATCTCAGCTTATCCAGTACTGTGGAGTAAGGTTTTTTTAAGAGCAATTGCCTGAACAATGAGCACATTTTCAAAATGAATTATAACTCTCTCTCCTCTGACCCTCTGAAACTCTAAAAGCTGATTTGAGTGATTAAATGACAGCTGCAAGTCATGAGAAATCTGGCACAGAATATAATTTTTGAGAATGCCTCAAAAAGTCCTGCCATCACTAATGTCTGTCATCACCCACCTTTCCATCATTTCTTGGCTCATATGAATAGATTTTTTTTTTTAAAGTTTACGTGACTTATTTCTCTGGAGATGGTATTTTTCATGCAATTTTTGTTTCCATTAACTTGAGACACACAGTCTCCACCATCTGCTGGGCACTGACAAAATGCAGGATAAATAAACTGTGCAGTGGAACGTGTTTCTCCCACTCTGGGTAACAGTATTTATGTACCTCTATGGGTGGGCAGGAGAACATGACCATGGGGGTTATGTTCATGTATATTTGTATATATACATGCTCTATATGAAAGTCACCTAGAAACTGTACAGGTTTCCAGGATATGGATATAGACAATAACCAAACACATCCAGTAATGTAAATATCTATTTAATAATATCTGATGAAATATTACTGATAAAAAGATGTTATAATAGCCTTGAAATAGTTCAGCAATAGGGTTAAAAATAGCCATTAGTGGTTTAAAAAGAGGGATTGGTTTCTTTCCTCATGAGAAAAAAAGTATTCAAAATAAATAGCTTTTTTTTTTTTCCTTCCCTAAGCTATTGGCTGTATATAAGACCAGTGCTCTAAAATCCATCATATTTGAAAATCAACTCATCTAGAAAGAATCCTCATAAAAAAATCAAGATCAACCACTTTAATAAAATAACATTTCTACAGAACAGGGGTATTTTGTTTGTTGCTGGTTTTGTTTCTTTCCTATGGTATAATTCTGCCCAATTCTTTCAAAATTTTCTGTCACATTACAGATAAAAGCTTTAAGGTAATGATCCCTTTAAAGAGTAATGGTTTCAAGATTTTGAAGATTTAAGAAATAGAACCAATAGTGACGTGCTCCTATTTAACTGCACATCATCTCTGCTGGACCCATTTTCTGGAGCAGTGACCGATGCCAGCACAGATGTTTATTGCCTTGTTCTTCCTAAGGATCATCCTTCTCTACTGGACAACAATATTTGCTTTACTGACAGCTATCAGAATATTCCATTAATATCTCCAGAAGATTAAAAAGGTAGATTTCATCATATGACATGCTGGGCAATGTCATATTTGATGTCCACAACAGTAAATTTCACTAGGGAAATTCCATTACTTTTCTGGAAGAAACATGGATATTTCAAGTTCAATTAGAAATCCATGGCTATTTTAATTTGCTTCATTACACAAAACTTTTTCCCTCATATGTGTTGTGTTTATAAGTGGAGACACAATTTTATTTCCAGAAACCTTTACAATGCAGCTTTAATTATATGCAAATTCCTGCTTAATTGATTAGTACAGTAGTGCCTATGTGAGGCATAACAATCCTCTAAAATGACACAGCAGAACTCTGTGTTACTCTGAGCCACTGATGTTTAAGTATTCCCAGAGTAAGTGCCAATGGCTTTTTTTAGAGCTCTTCCAATATTTAAAAAAGGGACCTAACTTTGCTGTCATTAAAAACAAAAAGATTTTTTTTGTCTCATCTTTGAGAAAATTCAATTTTTCTTCCCTCTGGTGATTTAATATTCATCAATATTGAATCTCTAAGATCTCATGGAAAGGATTCAACCAAGCTCAATGGAAGTGCAGGAACCTGAAGTTTACTTCTAAATTCAAAAACTTCTTCATAATACTGTCTCTGTCTTGACTAATATATAATGTTTGCAGTGGACCAGTCAGTAAATCTGCTACTTCAAACTTGCTTATCTATTCATTTTAGACTCTGTAATAAGCTTTTAATGATTTCAGCTAAAAAAAAAAGTGGCATAAAAAATTCTCAAAAAAATCTTAGGGTTTTCACCAAGACGACACGAAAGCTATCCATATTCTGATATGCATCACCTGTAAATATGAGTGGGTTTAATAATACCCTTATATTACCTTGCTTAGCAGTGAGAATTCAGCTATGGAGAATCCTTTAATTGGCTTACATTTTGTGATTGTGAAACAGAGATTGCCACAGGAAAAAGTGCCAAAAGTGGCACTAGGCACCGAGTTAGAGGCTCAAACAAGATTTAAGAACAAATAAAAACAGGCAAGCAGCTTCATTATGTGAATTTTGATGAATAGGGTGCAAACAAGAAATCATTAGAGATCCTTTAACCATGGTCTAATAACACAGATTAATAAAAGCAGCTGGGAGAGCTGTAAGAAAATCAGTTCCTTTTCATTTCATGTCAGAGCAGGCAGAGCCCAGCCACAGCTCCTTCCTCATCTGAGCAATTTGCTCTGGGTCTGCTCTGAACGTTCTCCACCCCTGTGAGCTTCATTGATGGGGATATTCAGCAACAATCACATTCACTATTGTTATGCTATTAAAATTAACCACGTGTCATACCTTTAACAGATCCCAAAGTGCAAATCAAAGGTGGAAGAAAGCATTAAATCTTATGAAAATATGAGGGGGCAGCTTCTACAGGAGAGTCACTCATGGCTGGGCTGCTGTGGGAAGCTCCCACTGCTCCCACCCAGCAATGCCTTGGAGTGGCTCCCTAGAACAGAGGCTAGACAGAGTTAAAAACAATAAAGTGGGTATTTATTAAAGGACTTTAACAGATACACCTTGGGAAGTCGAAAGCCTGGCAGAGGCTACACCCAATTATTTGTTAATAATTACTTGTTAGTCAAATGAACCTAACAGATTGGCTGTTTAAAAAGCAGTTCAAAATTTAAGATTCTCAGGAAAAAGTCTTGTATTTAAGGTGGATATCCAAACATCCCCCAAGAACCCAACACAACCCCCCAGGTATCCTACCCTCCTCCCCAACCAAGCTAACATCAAACCAGCCATCCAGATTTTGAATTTGTGCCTCTACATCCCTTAGGAATTTGGAAATTCAAATAGAATCTGCCTGTTCTATAAAGAAAACACCGCTCTATAAACCAATCTATACTGTACTGAGAAGAACCACTGGATGCAGAGGCTGTTGATGCAGCAGGATTCTAATTTGCTCAAAGCCATGTAAATGTTAAACATGAAGCACTTGGCACCAGCTGAACTCAACAAGATTGCTTGGTGTTCCCCAGAAGAGTCAGCTGCTCTGGGGGGTTCCTGGTCTCAATGAGCAACTGCTGGAGCTCCCCAGAATAAAACTGCCTTGATAAAGAGCTGTGAAACAGCACTAGTTGCTTTGTGACAGCAGGATATTAATGGAAATTGTTCCAAAAAAAGAAATTGAAACACGAGTCTCTAATGCATTTGCGTTTCTGGCATGATCTCAGAGGAACTGAGGAATCAAAGCTGTGGAATCCTTCCAGCCATCAACAATAGGAAATAAAGAGAAGGAAAAAGAGATTTAGAACTGGCCTGTAGTTGGAAAGCAAATGAAGAACTAAGTTTTGTGGCCATCTATGTACATCTGGGTGACAATTGCTCATGATTTGCATGGTCTCCCTTTCTCCTGTAAACCATTTGGAAGGATGGCTGTGGCACCTGGGAGCTGGGCTGGCCTTCAGCTGCTGGCAAGGTGAATTTCCAGCCAGTCTCCAGTCTTTTCCTTAGATTAGTTTTGTAAGGACAGTCCCTCACCAGCCCTTCTGCAGTACCAGAACCACCAGTTTCCAGCCTGTTCATACACTTAATCATCATTTCAAGTCAGTCTCAAACTGGAAATTTAAGTCTTGGAAATTCCTCAATTTCTTCAAAGTACCCTGTTTTTCTCTTCACTATTGTCTCCAGCTGCAGACAGCACTCAGAGGTATAACTGATTGGTCATAATGTGTCTACTAAGTCCATGGATTTTAGAGTAAAAAGCTGTTTTCTAACTGATTTCTGCCTAGTGCCTTCTTCAGACCACAAGGAGACAAACTGTTTACAAATATCTAACTGAATTTTGCCACATTTTTAGCTGAAAAAAAGTTAGAGAATGAAGAGACATTTGGAAAATGCAGAAACAATAAGGATATAGTTTTTGAAATTCAGAACCATTTCATTTTGAACACTTTCAAGTAAATATTTTCACCTTTCATTTTGACCATGTAAGTGGTTTTTCCTTTATTCACCCACATTGAAAAGTAAAACACAAAGGTTGAAACTAAGAGTGAGAAAAAACACAATCCACATTCTCCTGTAGATTGAAGTGTCTCATTTTGCTCTGCCTAACCAAATTTGTTGATTGGAAAAGTCCAAATTTCTTCTTTCATCCCCCCTAAGTCTCACCAAAGGTGTTTTTGTTTGGCTTCCATGTTACTCCTTTATGGTTTTCCAGCAAGTTTTTTAGGTAAGCTGGAAATGCAGGTGCCAGGAGTTGATGAAACTTCATGGCAGGGTCACAAAGGTCCAGTCCCTGTCCTCAGTCTCAGCCCTTGAGAGAATCACTCAGAGCCATCCTCTACCACTCGTGCTCCAACTCCCCAAACTCCCTCCTCTCAACTTTTATGAATTATTATAATTATCTTATTTTTTAAAATTACATTTTCAGAAACATGAAGCTCACAAGCTAACAAAGATTTGACACCTTTCCGTATTTGCTAGTCCCTATAATTGACAGGTTTCTGTCAAGTAAAACAATTATCCACCTGTTTGCAGGAAAAAGTATTAACAAACACACATAGCGCTGCTTTGTTAGGCAGAACATTTCACACCTCATTACTTAACTGAGGAGTTAGCCTGGTGTTCAGTGTACTGAATTCCTGCTGATTCCAGTAGAATAAGCTATTTGTATAACTCAAAATAATTACCATGTCATATACATTACAGATTTAATTAACTCACTACACAATATTAAAGTCCAGATTTCTGAGTTCTTCCCGAATCACGTGGATTTGCAGTTGGGACCTCCCATTTAATTCCATACTAATAACTGTTCTCCAGGTCTGAAAACCAAGAGGGACCTTTCAAAATAACAGGGTCAGAAATCTTTTTCTTAAGGATTATTCAGACAATACTGAATTTTTCTGTTATTACAAATAAGAGTTTTTGGAGCGTGACAGTTCACAGCAAATCAATCCCTTTTGCAGATTTTGAAAGATCTATCAACACAGTAAGAGTCCCAACTTTTAGGGGTTTGGGGTATATGGGCTTCTATGTCCACACATTATATTTTATCATTCATAAAAGTCATTCTCATTTTCAACAGAGCTGTAATTATTGCTCCTAAATTAGCAGAGCATCTGGTACAAGGAGCCTTCTCAAAACAATCCAATTTCCATACCAAGTTGCCAATTTTCCTTCCTTTTGATTTACTAGCTTTTTTTTTCCCCAGATCCAAACTATGCAAAATAAGCAGCACCATCACTACAGTCGTAGGGATGCTGTTGTGGTTCTGCTTGTAGGTATGCATTTATTTATTTATTTCACAAATCATTACCCCTGACATGAATAAAAGGAGAGAAAAGCTCAGTTTCTGAAGATCCCACTGTTCCAGCCCCGTGACACCCAGCACAAGTGCATTAGACAGAAAGGAGCCATTGTACAGGAGCCACGTGTGAGGCAATCCCTTGGTGGGGAGAGGCAGGGCTCCAAGGAGAGGGGAATGACAAATAGCATCCTACATGGATGGAAAAGGTCACTGCAATAAAAGCAACCTGGGGAACTGGGAGCAAGGGAAGTGTTGCTACAGACTGGAAGAAAACACAAAATCCAAACAAATGGAACAGAGCAAGAGACAAAATTTCCTTCACGTAGGAATGTGACAGACTGAGCTGTGGAATCATTTTGGGAGCTGACAAAATGGAACAAGATTCCCTCCATGCCTTGATGTGAACTGATCTGAAAATGAAGCATTTACTCTGGCCAGCAATTAACTTCTACGAACATTCAAAGTCCTCGACTTTCTGTGTAACGATCTGTCAGGAACATAAATTATGCATATGTGCAATGTAACAAACAAGGCAACGTTTGGTTGATTTGCTTCCATGAGAAAAAAAATAACCCCTCATCTGTAGTTTCAGTCCATAATTGTTTCAAACATTATGGAAATTACAAACTCCACAGGAAGTGGATCAATTCAAGACTTGCATTGGAGGTCCTGAGTTCTTGGAGTGTTGCAGTGTCAGCCGAGCACAGCCGCACCAGGGCAGGCATGAGGTGAGCAAAGAGCATCACCAGAGAGCTCCAGCATACACCACGCTCAGCTCTGAGTGCAGCCCAGCTCAACATCTGCCTCTTCTCCCACGAGAAGTTTGTGTAACCCTGCACCAAAACAAAGCAGCTGTTTAGTGGAGGAACCACAGATTTTCACTGCATTCCCACTGTAGCAGTGTCTGCACAAGGTAGCTGAAGTTGGGATGGTAAGGAAGACAAAATCCTGGTCTGCAAAAGCATTCAGCAGCGGAAGATGCAGTGATGCAGGCACAGGAGTCCTCCTTACAATACAGCTTCTTCATTTGAAGAGCTGGGTTAGGAACAGGGAAGGATCTTTTGCTTGGCTGAGCTCTGTTTTTAGCAGAGGTTTCATCAATAAAGCTGTATATGCAAACTCTTTTATTAGGGCACGTGCTCCCAGAGGGCACCAGGGCTGTGGCAGGGAAACACAAAGGGAAAAATATTCAGAGTAAAATGACAGAGTCCAGATTTCTTTCTGTTTATGCTGAAGGGATGTTGCAGACATTCATGGGAGAACTGCCAGGCAAAGAGTCAGGCATTAATAGGGCAAGGAAAAAAATAGCCATGAGAATAATTAGTAACCACTAATCAATTTCTCCAGTGATGTGCTGAAGTTCCCCATCTCCTGTACTTTTTAAAATAAGACTGAGTCCTTTCCTTCTGGAGGAAAATGTCCTAATTTTGATTGATTTCATCATGCTTTATATGAGGACAAACTCAGTTTCTAGAGATGTTAATGTGATAAATAGATGACATATATTTACAGTTTGCCTGATAAGGTGCTAGTATTTATAATCATATTAGAAATAGGCATTAAAACTGTAAATCCATTAATATAATTTTATAACTAGGAGTAATAATTAAGCACTAGATAAACGCACAATTTATCATTTAAATAAACCAGAAGTGTATGGCATATCAAAATCAGAAAATCCATAAGGCAACATATTGACTCAGATGGAAAGTGTCTCCTTGCTTTCAAGTGTTTGGAACTGCACTTATTTGGATTTATAGGGAGAAAGAAGGAAGTTATTAAACTTTCTGCTATTACAAAACCACAAAGCCACCCACAGAACCTTCTGTATACAAATACTGCAAAATATTTTGAGAAAATGATATCCTAAATTTTAGGTTCTCTACTTTGTATCCCTTGAAGTGAAAACAGTTTGCATATGCTCAGCTCTTCCCTTTCAATCAGCTACCAAATTGTGTTGGTGGGGAGCTAAAAACATGAAATGTTTCCTAAATGTTGTCTTTCCACATAAACAGCAGCACTATCCACTGTGGAAGTTGTCAGGACTGTGCCATTGCCAATGAAAGGGAGATACAGTTCAGGAGATAAAAAAATCCTCTGTATCAAAAGACAAAATTATTAGAAAGCCTAAAAAGTTCTTCCCACACAGCAGGACTTACAGCAGAGACTGTTAGCAAGGACAGTTTTAGCCTTTTCTACACACAAAGGGAAAACACACAAGCAGCATCTGGACCCAGCATATTAAAGAAAGAGAGAGAAAAAAAGATATTTTCTGCTTATAATTGCAATATCCTCAGTGCCTTTACAGTTTTCAAGAGAGGTACCAAGTCTAGGCACTGATTTTCTTGGTGCAATGACACAGAGCAACAATATGGAGCCTTTAAGTCCCAAAAGCTTCCCAAGCTTTCCAAAGTTTCCCAGTTATTGGTGATCTCTAAGTAGCTGCCACAAGACAGAATAAGCATTGGAAATAAAAAAGGCCTGACTGGCCACAGCCACTGAGTTGTGTCCCAGCCATCAGGGAAGCTGCCAGAAAACAGCAATGCACACAGAAATGGAAACTTGGGAAGATTTTGCTGCACCTGCTTTGCTGGGGGGCTTTTACTGGTACAGGGGTTCCCAGTTCAACACATTTACAAACCTTAAATCAAAATCAAAAGCAGCTAAAATTATAATCTTTCCAACTCTCAAAACCATGGTGAGCTTAAAAAAGCCCATAAACAACAGAATTCAAGTCTGTTCTCAATTCTATAGCTTTTTGTAATTCATTATCATTTTAATTGCCACAGAATCTTCTGCATGAGATTTGGTTGTTGTTATTATGCATTCATAAATTAATAAATAGAATGTTTCTGCGATATCTTAATATCCAGAATCACATCTTCTGGCTGAAATTCAGGCATCATCAACACAGGGTACAGAGATTAGCAGCAGCAATGATATCAGTGATAGTTGCAGCAACACGGAGCTGATACCTTAGAAAAAGTCCACCCTTCGTTTTCAGGGAGAAAACACTGTTCATGCTGTTCCCTCCATTTCTAATTTCACTACTAAGCTCTAAAATTAGACTCAGTGCTCAAGAGATGCAACAGAATGAGAATGTAACTGGTCATTAAGGATTTAGAGAATTTAAGTATTAGAAACAAATTTGGAAAAGGATTATTTATTTAAAGGCCTTGCTGCTACATCCCCACACTGTTTAAACAATCCATGTACAAAGACACTCTTGCTTACAACCTCAGAGCTGGGCCAGGCTCCACAGCAGAAACAAACACATCATTTCCTTTTAATTTGGAAGCAGAAATTAAAATGATCAATCTACCACCCTTTTTCTGCATTGCTGTACAACAACATCAGAAAAAAGTTCCTTATGGCATTTCCTTGTGAATATGTTGAGTAAGAAGCAGCCTTTCTCAGGGGAATTGAACACACAGCTGCAATGCAGGGCTGCCTTTTGGAGACAGCTACAGCAAAGAATAGGAAATGATTTAGAAGCCCAAAACCTGGAACCTTAACTGATTTTAACTGTTGCTGCTTTAAGCATAAATTGGCAAATTCTACAGTGTACTAATCTGAAAGAAGTTCTGAAAGATGCTGCTGAAATCTTTATCATGTACAGCAGTTAGGGGAGGGAAGTGATGGTGGAGGAGGCCAAAATTTTCGTTCTGATTACTGCTCTTCCCTACCTGATGCCAGAAGTGATGCACAGAGATCAAACAAAAAAAGAAAAACAAAAGTGAACAAGAACAAACAACAAGCAGCAGAGTAAAACAAGACTCTCTCTGCTGGCCCCAGCTGCAATATTGATAAGGGGAGGAAGATTCCAGATCCTTTTTTCCCTTGTTGCTGCTCTTCCCTCATCACCTACTGAGCTCTCCAAACTCTTTTATTTAGTCTCTTAAATAAACCAAAGGCAATCGTTCATGAGGATTTAAAAAAAAAAAATTAAAGCTATGGATTCTCGATTTTTGTGGCTGCCAATGTATTTTCTGTCCTGTAGGTTGATAGGTACAGAAAACTGAAGTCTCCATTCAGTAGAGGGTGATGCTTAATCATCTGAAGAGATGTAATTATTTTTCTATAGGATCCACTTATTTCTTAAAGATGACAATACTTCTTCATTTTGGTTTCTATTGTAGAATAGAAACTGGAAATACTTCTGTATTTGATGCCAGATTATAAGAGGGCCATAAAACAAATACTTCCAAGCACTCCCAGCAGAGGACCTAAAATAAGTCCTCCAGCTACAGTGCATTAATGAAAGTTTTGGCTTCTTTCAGAAAAGATTTTTACAAACTAGATTAAACTGCATAGAGGTGGTGGTAATTACACATTAATAATAATGAAATTCTATAGACAGGGAGTGTCTGTGGAACACAGGAGATCCATCTAGATATTTATACTGAATATAATGAATATTGATATTTTACATGATATTTCCACACAATAGGCTCATAAGAAAAAGGAGTCTTATTCTTTATTTCAACTCTAACAAACTGACAACATTAAAGAACAACAATAATTTCCTTCAAGCCAACCTGTTTTTCTTTTCTTCTCTCCTTGCTGCCAAAAAACTGCTTGTGAAAAAATCAAAGCAAACCCTGTCTTCTAAGCAGGGTCCAAACCCCCCTCCGTGGGCTGATATTGTTATATTGAGCCAAATGGTTTGTATCATTGTTTCTGAGCCAAAAAAAACAGGTTAACACCTAAAAAATGGGTACCATCCCCCTTCCAGTTCAACTTCAGCAAGTTCTTAGCAATCATGACAATAGCTAAAGCACAGTTTGGAATTTTCTCCCAAATCAAAACACTCCAGAGATCATTCTGGTTCTACTTTCTCATTGTTAGAGTGGTTGAAGCTGATGAATGTGTCCAGTTATGGATCCATTATATGAAAACCTTATGTGTGAGTAGGTCTATCCTGTGTCCTTTACTCAGACTGAAAAATGAACAAACAAACAAACAAACAAACTGTCTTTGTGTTGTGAGTTCAAAACTTGGCTTAATAGCAATAAATTCTCTCTAGCAAAGGAAAAGATGTAAACAACAAAAATCCTTCTCTTTTTTCCATATAAGGTTGAAAACCAGCCTCTTATATTGTATTTTTACTGAAGCCATTAAAATGGCATTTCAACAAGATGAGTCACCTTATATTACAAGAAAAAAAATACATATGAGAAGAAGAAATAAACCTATTCCTACTGTTAGCTGTAAGAAACCATCTCAGGAAATGGTATGGCAAGAACTGACCTTCTTTTAAAAGGGAAAAAAAAAATCCACTAACTTTTCATGGGTAAAAGGTCTCATTTCCTGCTACAATGTTTGTGTTTTTCCAAATACTATCAGCAGGTGCACCAGATTTCAAAAACCTCTTGTCCTTCATCACATATAATTGTGCTGCATATTATATTAAGAAATACAAGCAGAGGAATGTAAGTGATGGGAGTTCAATTAAAAACAGCATAATATCTTGTTCCATAGAAAATGATTCTGCAACTGAAACAGGTTCTAATGAGAGGAAAAAGGAATACATTTTCACATATTTTTAATTACATAGAACTTCCTCAAACATGATTTTTAATAATATATTCCATTAGGTTAACATCATATTTAAAGAAAGTGCATTTTCTGATTTCATTTCAAGTCTGATTTTGAGCAATTATTGTGTCATTGTTCTGCAGTGGAAAGGTTGAATTCATTTACTGTGTGGTTATGCTGGTGATGATTGATGGCGCTTCTCCAAATGATAAACCAATCACCCCGATGATGTAATGTCATTTTAACAGTGCCATAATCACATTTCTCTCAAACTGGGAGTTCTGATGAGTTTTAACAAAGATTTATTGTAGATTAAAAGCCTTCATAATATCAACAATAGATTGCTCATTTGATAGAATATTTGATTAGGTAATTTTTTCAGGCAAATGGTTTTTTCCATATAGATTAAGCATGGCTCTTGTGAAGGGCACAGGGCAACACACATGGATGAGTGGCTCCTCATAGCCAAAAAGTTTCATCTTAAACCTGTTGAGGAGCCACCCTGTAATTACAGAGCTTGAAGAAAGAGAAGTATCCAATCAGACAAACGAGAGGAAACCTCTGTAGGGCAATTAGTAGAAGACATTGGCAAATATTTCATATTCAGCATGTACTTTGAAGACTAGGATAGAAATATTTAAAGAAGAAGCTAGAAAATGCTAGCAAAAAAATTATGAATGATTGAAGATTATCTGGGATCTAGGCCTTACATATAAGCATCTACAAATCTTCCTTTTTAACTCAAGCCCAAATTTAAGCAATATATTTACATTTAATTACTGTCTTTCAAATGTCTGGATCTGTGTTGCTAACATTCCAAAGGAACTAAATATATATAAAAATTAAAAAGAAAGATAAAGAAAAAAACCACTATCAGAGCATGATCAACGTTTACTTATCATGTAGATGAGTAAAAGCCGCTCTGAAAATTTTTCATGGATAATGATATGCCACAAAAAGCAGTAACTTTCTCCAATTTAATGTAAAAGTCATAATCAGTTGGATTTTCTTATAAACTCTACAAAGAAACATTGTGAGAACTAAAGAAAAGTGGCACCACTAGGAAATGCTCATTATTTTCCAGAGCATGCATTAAGTCCAGAAGAACTCATGCTACAGAACACTCCATGGTGATCAAGCAATTATGCATGTGTGTAGGGTAAGAAATATAAACAAAGGACATGTGCATCTTATACCCTGAAAAGTGAAAGTCATTCTATATTGTATGACTGTTTTTTAAAGAAACAAATGGGATATGTGGGGAATAAGGTGTTAAAATGTAGAATGAACAAAGCAAAGCCAATCAGAGGATGCCAAAAATGTTCCTTGGGTTAGACCACGGTGACAACTGTCAAACACAAAGCTTTTAAGGATACAAAGAAACAGTGATTATGATTTAAAATGAAGCTTAAAGAGCTCTTCCATCAAATTTTCTGATGTTGTTTTACTGCCACTTCCTTCATTTGGCTTCCTCAGAAAAGCTGTGCTGGTTCCCTCAGTCCCAGCAGTGGCTGTAATTACCAAGTACTCAAGTATCCACCAAGTCTCTTTTTTTAGCTCACATTCCCTGACCTTGATTTTCCTCTCCTTATTTCATGCCTCTCCCATTTACTTTTCCCATTTCCCTTTAAAATCTCATCAACTGCTTGATGTACCACACCCTTTAGGCAATGTTCCCTCATTCTTTATTCCTTTCCTCAGCTGTGAACATTCCCTGTTCCTGAGCCCTGAGAGGAGGCAAGCATTCCTCCCTGCACACAAGTGATGATCCATCACCAACCCAGGGAGCAGAGCTGCTTTTTCCATGAATATCTCTTTACATTTCTCTGCCCTAAGGTCCCTTGTTTTATTCCCCTGTTACCTGGGCTCACAGGTGCTTTTGGGATTCTCCACAAGCTGATCTCATTCTTAGCACTCTGCTATCACTTATTTTCCTACCCCCCACAATCTTCTCTGAGTATTTAAATGTCCTGTGAAAATCCATTGGGGAGCTCCAACTTTTGCTCACTGTCTTCCAAATAACTGCTCACTGTGCAGGAACCTTCCCTCTGACCCTCTATGGGGAAATGCTTCCTTGAGAGCATTTAGTGAGAGATCTTGCTGAGACCCTTTGGAAAACACAGAGCCTTCAATCAGCTGGATCACCCTCATTCAGAAATGGCTGAGCCTTGCAGAGCCCTCTGGAATATTTCTAAGGCATGAAATCACAGTGACTCAAGGATAAATCACAGACACCTCCTGCCCCCCTCCCCATTGCCATGGCTTCTCCAGAGGTGCCCATTACAGATTTTGAGGCCTGCAGCTCCCAGATCACCCCGAATCTCTTAAAACCCCCTCAAAATGGCATCATATTTTCCATAGCAATACACTCGAGGAGCAAGGAAGCACACTCGATTCCTGAATTATGATTTATTTGTGCAATTGTATTTTAACATGCCTGAAGAGGGTTAAAGGATGACTCAGGATGAAAGGAGCCCCAGGAGGTGCCCAGGGCAGTGTCTTGCCAAACCAAGGCAGCTCTGAGGAAAGAACAAATAGCTCAGGATTTCAGCCAGGGTGTTCCCAAAAAGCTCCAAGGACAGAGGCTGGACAGGCTCCCAGGGCCACCTGCTCTAACCCAATGCTCAAGGGAAAACTGATCCCTAATATCCACTCTGAATGTTCTGTTTCAAGTTCTGCTGCCTGCTCAGCCCCCCAGCCCCTGTTGAAGAGGAGGTGTTCAGGTGTGCTGTGTGCACCCCAGGACCCCCAGTGCTGCTCAGAGCTGCCTTGGTACAGCAAAGAGACCCCTTGGGCACACCAGAAACTGCACAGAAGCTCTAAACCTATTGTGTTCAGTTAAATGACACAAAACATATATCTATAATAATAAAAAAAGGTGCTAGAATAGCTTCTTTTGATTTGTCTATATTTCTAAAGAGGGATTGCCTCTTCCCCCCCTCAGTTTTCGGCTGTCAAAAGGAAAAGTCAGCACCTACTAATAAAAATTAAAATAAAATAATGAAAAGAGGAAGAAAAGAAGAAAGAAAACCCTAGGCAGTACAGATTCCATGACTGATAGAGCTGCAAATGTTTTAAAACAGTGGCCTGAAAGACTAGAATTAATCTGCTGAAAAACAGCAGATCTTAGTTAAATGTGACACTGTAAGTATAGAACCTGGACAGATTCAGAAACAAGAACAGACACAGACTGGCAGAGGCAACATGCATTTTTATATATAAAACCTCATCACCAAATGATATATTAGATTAGCCCATGCAGAACAAAGAACCATTGTGTGTACATTTCTCTCCTACCAGATGCAACAAGGAGCAGGAAATCTACTTTGAAAAATAAATCCCTCTGATGACAAGAACTCAATAATATTTTTTACACAGCTTCTACCATACTTCAAACTAAAAATCTCTCTACAGTAAAATGAAGGAATACCATATATGATGGATTGTGTTTCCAGGAATTTTCCATTAAATACACCAGTAAGATTTTCTTTGCCCCATTTCCATAGACGCTCTCAGTTTTCTGCTGATGCAAGAACACATTTGCACATTAAAAAAGAAGGCATAAAAGTGGCACAAACATGTCACAAACAAACTCCATACGTTTGCAATTTTCTTACCACTGCTGGAAGCCTGCTGTGGCCCTGAACACGCTCTCAGCAGATATGAATTAGGGGAGAACTCCTCGTCAGGGTTGGTGTCCATGATTTGATGGGACGTGTTGCTGTCTAGCAATGGCATCTGGCAGCTAACTGGTGGAGGATTATGAGAACTGGGCAGCTGGGCAGATGGGAGGAGGCTGGACGAGGATGTAGGTGGAATGGGACGACCTGGGAAAGAGGACACAGGGATCAAAGATCAGCAATGAGTGTAATGAAAAACCCCCACCAGCCAAGTAATTGCACAGGAACTGTCCGTGGTTACACTCCATTACTGCCCCTCAATATCCCCACTGCTACCAGCCTGGCCCTTGATATCACATTTCCTGAAATTACATCACATCTGTAAATCTCTTAAAATAACACCAAGCTGATTTTTTTTTAACCAGGAAAATTGCTTCAGCACAGGAACCTCTCAGAGGCATGAAAGAACCATACAAGGGTTTTTCTCAAGCTAAGGTTCTTTCTAAAATGCTGTGGATCTTCCCAGATCCCACTGAGACATGTCACAGGATGGGACAGCAGGACTGAAAGGCAATTATTCCACTTCAGAGATAGGCTAAGGCTGGAATTTGAGTTGGCAACTCTCACCTCTGCTGTCCTTCCTCATCCATTGCTTCCTTCACAGGAGCTGTAGCAGCAGAATTTCCTGCCCAGCCAGGTTAATTCCAACCATGGAGCCCAATCCTTAATGAGTATGAAACACCTCAGCCCACAGCAACAATATGGTCTTGGTCACCTAAAGCAGTGACATCAAGCCAACAACAAAAATGTTCACACTTATGTATTCTATTCTTTTGTGAACTCCCATAACTTTACATTAATCCCTTCCACCAAATGCACACAGATGAAGACAGGTTTTGAGGTTCTTGTGTTTTTGT
>VZSR01000479.1:916658-954286 GCA_013398615.1 Brachypodius melanocephalos
CACAAGCAAGTGACTTTTATGATTATTTGTAATTGTACTTTTAGCACTGGATAAATTGATAAGATTGAATGACCAAGTTATCATATGACAGAAATGGACTTAAACTACTCCACAGTAACTCCCATCTGCAATCTTTTATGCTACAGAAAATTCAATGTGCATTGAATATTTTAATTGTGGACTTGCATTTGTGAGGAAACAATTCTAATATTAATGATAGGAATAATTACTGTTATTATTCACGATTCTTATGAAATACTACCATGAATATCCTAAACATTGCAAGGAAATGATTGAGCAAGACCAGTTCCTAATTATTTCTTTGCAATGTGTTGCAAAGAAGCAGAGAGGCTGAGGTTTGACACACCTCTGACAGGAACGTGACACTCGTGCCCACTGTGTGCATTTAATTTTCACATATTCTGGCTCTGCTTCAACACTGTGGAGTTGAAAGAAGCAGCTTTATAAATTCTAAATCTGCACCGACTGCATGTATCATATGGAAATATATTACTATACTATAAAACTGTTGGATGTGTGAGAGTATGAGATGAAGGAAAAAAAAATTCTTTTTGTGGAAACTACATATGGTATTTTAGAGCAATTTAGGTACATTTTTGCAGAATACATTGAGAAATTAAAGAAACTCCTCAAACCTTAAGGATTCTTTTCCGGGAATACTAATGATATTGTTACCATCACGGAATAATACAGCCCAAATCCCTGAAGAAAAGGCAAAATGTTTAATTACTACAGCTCTGCATGTAGGTGAGAGGAAATAGAGGGTATGAAGCTGTTAAAATGTTGGATCATTTTGGTGGGAAGTTGGGTCCTGAGGAAGATCTGCCCACAATCACCTGCTCATGGCAAAACAGAGATGTCTGTGAGCCACAGAACCTGCTGCCAATCCATCCTCTGGTTAGATTGCCCAACAAATGGCAAAATTGAATTCAGACTTTCCTTGTGGTTGGAACATTCTTGATTTACCAAGCTGGGTTTTTTTGCATCTACTAAACATTTAACACCCACTACAGCCTCACCCTCTTTAAGGAACTCATAACAAACATCTCTCTCTCCACTCCCAGCCCCTGAAACCCACAGGATCTTTTAGGACACCCAGCCTTTTGTGAAATTTGGTGGGAAATGAATTGAAAAAATTCTGAACAGTAAGAGAAAGGCAACATTAAGCTTTCTTGCCTTAAGAAATTAATCCAAGGGGTAACTATCTGTAGTACCACAGTCAAGAGAATGTGAAAGCCCCAAAGTATGGGGATGTAGTTTGACTATAAAGAGCATGATACATGTAATTTATTTATTACTATACAGTCTTAAGTGAGAAATAAGGGGTTTGATTCATAATTACATTAATATCTTGGTCAAATAAGCTCAATGTAACATTTAAAAGAACAGACTAAGCTTTGCAGTTTCTGTAAACCTGAGCTCCTTGTCAGACCCATTCATGTGCCTACAGATATCTCAATAGTCATATTTTCAAACTTCCCAGCTCTTTAAAATATTCTAAATTTCCATTGCTTCTCAATGGGATTTGCAATAACCTACAGTCTAAAAAAATGCTGATACATACGATAACATCATATTCTATTACACTGCTGTTTTCAAAAGTTAAACCAGAATAGAAGTTCCTACAATTTGTCTTCATATAGTAATATATTAAAGCTTCTCTGAATAAGTTCTTTATCTAGGTGAGCATCGACAGAATCCTGTGTAATGGATACTTACAATAACAGCAATAATGTAATTGTATAACACAGTCAAAGAAACATAAACATAGATACAAATGCTAGAAAGAGAACCAGGTGTAAAGCTGATATATTACATTTTCAAAAGGGAATAGTATCAGTTCTTTTCCCAATATCTGTTCATGTGTATGTTCATACTGCACATACTCATGCATGACAAAGATTTGTACAGATACTGAATACAGCATTTCTAAGGCATTTTTCAAAAAGCAAGCAGCCAAGAAGAAAAACCAAATTTCCTCTCCTCCCACCCCTTTCTCCTGCCATTTATCTTATCTTTCTTTTTAGAGTGAAGAAGTGTGGAAGAAACATGGTAACTCTTCATTCACATTTGGGCTTGCTTTGGTCTTCCTCACTACACAGCAGCTCAGTCTGCAGGGACCTTCTTTACCCTCCTATCACTTATATATTTTCCTTTTAAATCAGTCTCATGTTTCTTCACCAGCCCAGGAATTTTTATGAAACCATTCCTCAATTACTGCTAGCTACACTTTAAGTCCTTAAGGCTTAAAATCTGCTGTGGCACCTACATTCAGAAATGAAGCCACGCTCACAGCTGGTAATGTCTCAAGCTCAGACAGGGAAGAAAAATCCTGTTCATCCCAATCACAATAACACATTGGGAAAGGAGATACTTGAGCTGCTATTAGCCTGAAAGACCACACCATCACCAGAAGGACAAAAAAAAAAAAAAAAAAAAAAAACCAACACAAAAAAAAACCCCACTGCATGCAATCACTCCCAGCATGAATATACATAAACAAGAGACACAATCAAAGAAGAGATGCAAGCTGCTCATCAGTTATTGAAGGATATTTGAGATACACTTCTCATACTCTCTGTTCTTCTTCCTCCTTTAAAGGACCTGTAGAGTTCTGTGGATAAATAAGGCCCATGTGGGTGTAAAACCCTGTAAAAAGCCTCTACGTTACACCATGGTGCATGACAGGAAACAGAGAACCAAAAAAACCCCCTGGAATTTTGAGCAGTAATCATGGAAATATGCACTCCAAAATGTGTGTGCATATATTTATATACTTTTTTATATACTGGAATATATTTACCCACACAACTCTAGATAGACATGCATAATATCCAAAAACATACATTATTTTAACAGGTCTAAAGATGGTTCCAGACTCCTTAAATAGCTATTTTGCCACTGATTTGGACAGGATGGAAGATTACAACCTGTATGTTGGCATTTCACACTGTTAAGTTACTCATTTCAGTAACCCCTGTCATTAGAAAGACCCTGAGCCCCAGGGGTGGTAAATACTGATCTCAAAGCTTATTGTATCTGTAATGGAATTCTCAAGCTTTTTCCAGCAGCAGAATCTCTCTTCTAGGATTAGACATGTGTAGCAAACATCTGTGTAGACTGTTCAACCCTGTGCATTTTCAGTATGAATGTCATATACCTAAGCAGCATATCTTCATTGATAACTTACATTTACGGCAGAAAATCTTCCTATATGTAGAGCTCTTATAAGCAAGATCAGGTTTCAAAGCTTTAAACAACTGTTAATCTTCACAATCAAGGGGTTATGATCCAACTGTTCTGTTCTTCTCTATGGATACCTGCCAGTCAAGCAGCCCATAAACATAAATGACCTGTAATAGCTAAATTAGTCACATATATTGCTATCAATAAAGCCCCTTTGTTCTACAGCTCTGGTCATAAGGACCAGGGCTCAGATAGAAAAGATACACACAAGACAATGTCTCCCTGTGCAATCCTTGGCACGTAAAATTGCAGAAAGAAGGGAAACTTTCAGTGTTTTTAAAAAGCAGCTCTTTGGAAGATGTAGCAGCGTTCAAGTATTGATGATAAGGAAAGAACATTAATATAACGTTCAAGGAAGCTAAGGAAGCAAAGAGTGAATGCAGAAGAGTTGTTTCTCCATAACTGATGGCATCAGAAACACTGTGTAAAGCACTTAATTGGCAATTAAGATTTTGACATTTACTGATTGAAGCTGCTGATATTCATGTTACACCAATACAAGGTATAAGACCCCGTGCAAAGAAATCACATAAAATTATGTTAGTGACTTACATGATGGACAGGATCATTAACTGCAGTTGCTGCATTGCTTATTTATACCAAAATTATACACAGAAGATTATCTAGCTATGGAATTGGGGGGATATTAACTAGAGGTGATGAAAGAGAAGGATCAGATCTCAGCCTCCTTTGCTCCCTTCCATCAGGAAAGCTGGACAGAATCAGAACAAGGGCCACAGGCAGGACCCTGTAAGAGCTCAGAGCCCTCCTCCACTTAACACATTCACACTGCGTTTCAAGTCAGCCTAAACTGAAGCACCTACATTGTCAGCATTGCTGAGTTCACTTTAAAGAGTGAGAAAAGCTGCTAAATGTGTCAGGAAACAATTAGATAAGTAAGATGCACGTTTTTGCAGTGCAAGGCACTATAAATTAAGCAGGCAGTTGATGAAGGTGAAACTTCCCTGAGGTACAGCACATTCAGCAGACTCTCCCCTTCCTCCCCAGAAAAAAAAACTGCATTCTGCAGAAGAAAAAAAAAATCTCCTAATATGTATGCATAGCACTACTCACCACTGGCCAGGGCACTCTCAAACAGAATTATATTTAATAAATTAAATATATATTGTCCTAACTGGCACAAGGAACATAAATATTTCCTACTTGGTGAATTACTGCAGTTAAGTGACACGGGTGGGGAGCAGTGTGTATGATTTTATAGCTAAAATTGGCATTTGTGCTTCCACACACTGGAGGCTAGCCAGGAGGGAAAGCTCTGCTCAGGGGAGAAAGTTCTTCCCCCTAGAGCCAAGCATCCTGTGCTGTCAGATCCTGGGAGAGAGGCAGGACAGCAGCCAGGGACTGCCCAGGAGCCAGCAGTGATGCTCAGCTGTGCAGACCCCTCAACTCCTGACTCTCTGACTCTCCCTTCAAGGGGGAGAGACAAAACAAAAGTCCCAAATGAAGTATGTGAGAAAGAGGAAAATGAATTTAACAGTCTGTGGTCATTTTCTTCAGCACCAAGTTGTTTCCTCTTGCCTAAACTGCTGCATTTCATCTCTAAGGCAAACAGGATTCAAAAGGGCTGAAGACAAAGATATAAATCAGGATTTGGATGACAGGGAGTTATCACTGAAGAAAGGTACTTCCAGCCCTCCTGAAGCTCCTGTCTCTGAGAGCAAACAGGCACAAAACAGCCAAGCTAAGAAAAGGATTTTCAGAGTCTATTTAACAAAAGTCAAGGGAGAAAATAAGGCCTTTCTAAAAGCCCAGGCCTGTTTTCTGACGTGTTTAGGTATTTTCTGCATCACAACAGACAGTAAGGGACACTAAGGATGTGGCTGATACCATCACATCATACCAGAGAAAGAGGGAATGGCTTTGAGACAATTAAAACAGAGAGATGTAGACACAGTAAGTCATCACCTGTGATTTATACAACAGTGAATCAGCAAAGGCAATTCAGTACCACAGGTTGTGTTTTCCCCACTTAACAAAATTAGTAACTCCCTACATCTTGCTTAGTTTTTTCAACACTTGTTACAAAATATTTTTAAATCATTTATTTTTCAAAAAACAAAACAACAAACCATTGAAATATATTCATATTTAATATATTTCTTCTCCTTCTCCTCTGAAGTAAAACCATTTCCTGCACAACCAGGAATACAGTCTGAGAACTGTAGATAATAGAAAAGGGAAAGATGAAAAACCACCATCAAGTCCTAATCTCTGGAGTTTTTTTTATTACAGATCTATTCCAGAAGCTCGTTTAAGCTTTGTTATCTTCTTTAAACCATTTGACCTCTGTATGTGATTAATATTTTCTGCAGTACTGCGCATGTGTAATCTTTGAATATGGAAATCACTGTACCAATGCAAGATATTATCATTGCAAAAACTCTGCAGGAGAATGAGACTAACTTGGAAATCAATCACTTCTGACTTCCAGTGCTAAAGTTAAATTAATTTTTCTAAGCAATCCATCTACAAAATGTATCAGTTGTATGAAATTTGGATATTAAAAATAAGGAGACAGTCATGACTTCAGAATTATCTAAACCAATTCAGTATGTAAAGGAATAATTTGCTGCTGTCAAAAGCTAATGTCACTTAATTCTTGTCTTGTTAAATCATCTGATGCCCCTTTCTTTTTTAGTTAAACAAAGATAAATAATAAAAGCAATTTACAGCTAGAAGATGTTAGGGTTCTGCAGCTGTTCAATGTCTTCTGGGCAGATTAGATTCTGTAATGAGAAGTTACAAGCCTCATTTTATAAAAGCTGTTGCTGTCTCGGGAAAAACATCAGTGAATAAGATTAGAAAAGCCTTTTCCTTCATGAACCTATTACACTCGCAGGCTGATTACTTGGCATATGTTTGATACCTTCATAGCTGGAAAACAGTAATTTGTTTCAATGATTTTTTCCCCATCACTCATAAAGTCAAAATGTCTCCTTTAATATCTCCCCACCTCTGATTCAGCCAGAGAAAACAGACACAAATCCATGAGAGCAAAACTCACATCAACCATAATTAATTTAACTGTCCTAAAAAAAGGTTCTGCTGAACTATCCATAACTAACTGTAACTAATATTAAATTGTAACAACTTATCAGCTGCCTTGTGGGACAAAAATAACGTTCTAAGATTAGGGATGTATTTAGAAGAAATTTATTGGAAGAACCACAACCATATGTGAACTTTATGGTAACTTGATAATATGTGCAGCTTTCAAACACTGGGAAGAAAGAAAATTCCCTGTTTATCCATCTTATCAGCTAAACGTTCATGTCAGGGAATTCCACTAACAAAGGGGTTGTAATTAGGCCCTGGATAGGTAATTAGCACACATCCTTGTGAAATCTTCCCTTCCAGATCAATCTAAAAGTACTTGATTTGATCTTTATTCAGAGTTCAGACTAAGCTGGGCTACAAACTTGTTTCCACTATCCAAACACCTTCTGTTTACCTTCACCTCTTTTTAGTGAAATTCTAAGTACTGTTAAACAACCACTCACACCATCTCCACTGCATATCCCCCTGAATGTTGGCTTTATGTCTATTAGAGAAATTTATTTCCAGGAACATTGCAACACTCAGTGATTCAAGTGCCTGGAATCACTAATAGGTGGGAGAAATAACACTATCTTGAACAAACACGAGAAAACTCCAACCTGTAATTATTTAACAAACTCTGTGAGAGTGGTACATAGTACTAACTGGTGGGAGTTGGATAATGATTATGGGATTTGTGTTAACTATTTGCAGCCTACTGAAAAAGCAGCTCCATTTTCTGGAGGAAAAATGAGGAATGAAAACAAGGCTTCACACGATCCACATTATGTAAATGGCCAAATGATTTAAATAATATGCTTAAATCGGCTATATCATGTGCCAGTGCTATATTCTGGCTAATTCTGCTTCAGGCTATTAAACTCTCCTTTTCTTAGTTCCACCTACACTTAAAATCTGGTGTTGCTATTTGCTTTCTAAATGCGTGGTGAGCATACTTCTGAATTAATGCTATCCCACTGCTGTGCCACACTCTAGAGATGTTTGTATTTTAGTGGCTGGTAGATAAGGAGGTGCAGTCAGAACAGCATCAGGAATTCTTCTTCCATTATTCTTGATACTTAAATGACAATCTTGAGATTTACATTTTCATTGCTTCATCTGGTTTCTTCTCTCAGCATCCAGTCTTGCATTTCTTACACCCCCCATATTGACTTAGCAGGAGTTTTGAGTGCATAAGCAAACTAGAAGTTTGACTTTTCAGTCCTCTCTGTTGCTGATGGGATTTTCCAAAGCACAAAAGCATATCAGAATTTAACTTCCCTCTGTCTTCCTGCACTTCAGATAGCTACCCTTTTTCCTTAAACATTTACCAGAATGCTGAAGAAGTTTAAGGCTGTTGTGATATTTTGGACTGAAATGTAAACTCTGTGTGCCACAACAGAAATTAGCAAACCTATAACACATCCTCCTTCCAGACTGAACCATCCCAACACAAACCACGAACACTGAAACACTGAACCGTGCCAACAGCAAAGCACAGTGAAACCTCCACGTCAGTCCATGTGAACTCTATTCTTGCCTTCAGCACAGCCAGGTGTTCTGCAGCTTTCTGAAGTCCTGAGAAGCTTCTGAACAGAGAGAAGCTCCCCCAGCCCCAGTCTTTTCCTGACTGGAATACCAGGCTGCTGTGTTCATTCAATGCAGGATAATCCTTTGTGCTCAGGTCTAGGTGGTGCCTTGGGAAGACTGACCTGAAACAGAGACTGGGCAGATCTGGAGAATAAAGCAGGTGTTTATTGAAAGGCCTTTAGGATACGCCTTGGGCAGGACAAGAGCCTGACCAGGGCTACACCCAAGGTGGACCCAAAATGATCACAAAAATGGCTAACTGGTCATGAGATCTTACACTTTTATGAGTTTTGATCCATTTGTATATTGGGGTTTAATTGTCCAATCACAGCTTCAGGTTGTCAGGTCCCATCCTTCTTGTTCCTCCCTTCAGCCACCCTTGGTTGTGCTTTTGGGCCTGAAAGTTTTCCTCAGTGTGCAGCAGGAAAAGGATTTGTTTTGTCTCCCTACTCTGAGAAGAGAGCTCACCAGCACTTAATGTGAGCTCAGAACTGCACCCCTGGGCAGCACAGAATCTGAAAAACAGGAAAGCTCAAACTTAAGGCATCATAGGAATACAGCCTGGACCCAAACTGCAGTTTAAAATCTAAGGGGAAGCGATGAGGGGGATAAGTGATAAGGGGAACTAACTCCTTAAAATCTCTCTGTCATCTTCTGGTAAAGCAAGCTATATCCTGAAGATGGTAAGGAAAACACAAAGGACTTCAGCACAGGATTATGGACAACCTACCAAACCACTTACAAATAAGCAGATAAAATTTTGTTCTCATCTAGTATTGAAAAAGATTTGTAATATTTCTGTCTTTGTAAAGGTGATTTCTAGTTCAGAGTTTGGGAAGTAGACTCAAATAAAAAAGCAGCATATAAACTACAGCTAAGGCCACACCTTAGCTGAACACTGGAATCTACTCACTTTGCTTACATGAAAACTGAAAAATATTTATTCTTAAGTGAGAAGGTTTATGTCAAATTTCCCTTTATGTGAAAAGATTTAGCCAAAATAAAACATGAGTGGCAGACTGCAACACAACAGCGATCAGACCATTAATTATTTTACCACTGCTGTGTATCGCCATAATTAATGGCACTCCGTGAGACCAATACAGGAAATTAAAATTTCCTTTTAATGAAAAGAAATTGCAGACATGAAAGGCCACTATATGAAAAATGGATCTTGATTCTGCAGTACTAAAATAACCTGCAACCTGATTAAAAGGCATTCGGAAGCACAAAACTAGACGTGTTAAAAAGGTAAGAAATCTTTTCATTATAGTTGCAGTTAGAGTTGCCAGAATGAAGGAATAAAGATACATGTTCTTCCCCTGCAACAAATGGGCTCTGTTCCATGCTTTTTGGTAAAGCAAAAACCCCACTGAAAATCAAACAGGCTACAGAATAGCTTGAATGTACCATTCTGTACTTCAGCACAAACTGGATCTTTAAAATAATGACAGTTTCTCTCATCTTTTCAGTCTTAAAGCACTTTAAAACTACAGCTCAGAAATACATGGACAGAGAGAAATTAAAGCAACTGAAGCTGAAATATGCTACTTAGGAATCCAAAGTTTGTTTACACCATTAGAAGGCACTCAAATATATATCCCCATAAATGACAAGGTCCCAGCAGCAAATTAACAGGAACAATTTTCCCATCTCAGGAGCTGTCAAGATGGGCTCTGTTAGCCAATTTATCTTACTCTAGCACATCTCTGGTGCTTGTCAATCAATATGTGAAACATTTGGTGTTGATTGCCATTTTTCTATCCACTTCCTTTTGCCTCTCGTACCAGGCAATTTACTGCAAGTCAATCAAGGTTGAAGCAGACCTTGTTTAAATAAAACACTGTTGAGTTCTTTTCACACCAACAATTTCAAAAACAGAATGAGCTGTAGCTCTTCACATTTACATTTATACTACTTTTTCTGTTTTTCCCAAATGCCATGCTCAAGCCATAAGTCATAACTAAACTCAGCTGAAGGCTTATGGAGAAATCAGTCAAGGAAGATGAACTGCATAGAACTGGATATGCTTTTGCTGTCAAAAATTCAGGCTATCAATGGAGACAGAGAACACCAAAAAGTACTTAAATAATCTGGGATTGTTTCTTTTTCACCCTTGCTTGAAGTCATGTCTCGACACCAGAAAAACAACTTCTAACTTGTCTGAATTTTTTAACTCTGGATAACTATTTCAAATATTCATTTATGCTGGTATTTTAAGGTAAGAGGGAGCTCAACTACTGTGTGTATAGCTGTGTGTTACAAATAAACATATGAAGAAAATCAATTCTCCCAACTTAGAACTTGGTTCCACGTTAAACACATCAACAGCTTCCCTCTCACATCCAGAAGAAACAATGGCAGAACAATCCCAGGTCACATCACATCTAATTTTGGCATGACTTTGGCATCAGCTGTAAGCAGTGAGGCAGAGAAATAGGACAGAAAGAACATCCTTTGCAGTACATAATTTTACAGGTGTACAACTGAAACTATATGCACCTACAGTATGCAACGCTTGAAATTTTTAAAACTTTGAATTTGCTTCTGAGCAGTAAGTTGGTTTTCCAAACAACACCCACAAAACCTTTCTACAGTTCTCAGTGCTGGTTCAGGTTTTAGGTTCACCATGGGCTGCAGAATTAACCCCACAATTCACACCAGTGGCACACAGAACTACTGTCCTCTGAGCCAGAACAGCCATGAAACACCTCCAGGTGCTACAACTACAGAGACTGGCATCAATTTATTAACACCATTGTTTATTACATCCCCATATGGTAAATCCAACAATCTACAAGAGCAACAAAAGAAAATGCAAGTCAGACCAAGCCCTAAGATCCCCAGAGTGGTAATCTCTTATGGGTAACACACGACACAATCCTTTAATAACAAAGAGAAAAAAGTGACATGTTACTGTTATTAGTAAGATCATCCATTCCTGCCCTTAATTCTAAAAGATACAAAAGTGCCACGCATTCAAAACCTCACAAAGCTCAATCACATTTACATATGTTAGCATACGTAGAATACATATTATTTTATAGATGTTGTATATGTACCCATAAGAGAGTAAATACATCGCTCTCTTTATGTTAGAAAATTAATAACCAATGAAAGAGAGAAAAAATTCTCAGTTTCTTTCCTGGTCAACAACTTACAAATTTGCAACAACTCTTGAAACTGTCTGTAATTAATACCTTGTAAAATTTAATGACAAGAAGATCCCTGGTCATTTGCTGGTACTTTTTTATGAGACCTAGTATCTTCTTGATCTACAGTACACAGAAGGAAATTGATAAAAGACCTGAAAGAGAGTCAGAGACTGAGTGAAAAATAAAACAAATGTATTACAAGGCATTTACAACCACCAGTCCCATCCTGAGCAGTGTATTTAAAAAATCTTTACGTTATGCCAGCATAACAAATGCCACAACTCAAATGGGAGGCATTTCACTATCTTTTGGGTGAAGAACACCCCAGATCTCCAGATTAATTATAAAATAATAATTGTTAAACAGTTTAGAGTACTAGTCTCTTAGGAAGGCAAAACCCTTGCTGTTTATCCTCCCCAAGGGGTACCGTAGGTAACCCTTCTATGGCAGAGCCCAAGTAATAGGTGAAAAATATCCCCAAATTCACTTAAAATATGAGTTAGGGGTATACCACCTATATGGATGTTATATAAACACATACAAATATAGGTATACGCACACACAAGTGTATGTGTATGCACACTGGGATATCTGGGGTCCTAACACCACCAAGAGTCAGTCTTTGAGTTATTTTCAGAAAAAATTCTCATTGCTCGTGAGAAAGAATTTATATGTTTTACTTGACATTGATATCACTAAAACAAGCAAACAAACAAAAAACAACCAAAGCAAAGGAATAAAAAAAACCCCAAATCGAAACCAACAAACCAGCAGGATGGAGGTGTTAAAAAGTATGTCCTGCAAGGCAAAACCAGTTAGCCTGATTTATATCAATATGATGTAAAATCTGATTCAGTAACAGCCAGGAGCCCAGAGTAAAAACTATCATAAAAGTAGTGTAACAATTCCAGATTCCCACTTTTAATTAAGGGTGATTTTCCTGCCGTCTTCCAAAAGATGCCTCCTACACTAAAGCACGAAGAACCACAGTTATATAACACTTATTTTAGGATTTTCAGTGATAGGAGATCACTTACATATCATGAAATTTCCCTTTCATTCTCCTGCACCTATCTAAAACTCACCTAGAAAAAAATCTTCTGAAAGCTCTCAGCTTCTTGAAATCTAGATTTTGCCATGACTGAGATTTTTACAGTCCTCTCAGCCACATGGATGCTACTTAGAGTTTGCAGAAAGCTCATGTCTGGAATCCAGGTTTACAGCTGGGTTCAGTCAAATTATTGGAAAAGCATTTCCTCCAAAATAAACCCAAACACAACAAACAACTCCCTACACCTGCTTAGCAAGTGTTTCTCTTGGCTCACAGCAAAGCCTGTCTTTTCAGCAGTAGGATTTTTCCTCAACAAGTTGTACCAATTTTCTGGTATATGCTTTCTGACTATGAATATGAAAGGCAATATAAAATGTTTTTGCCACAGAAGGAAGCAATAGGTGATGGGTGGAGTTATTTATTATGCCCTAAATAAGCAATTGCTCAGGTCAGAGCAATTCACAGCCTGTACCCTCCCTGCCCAGACCCTTGTCCTCTATCCTCCAGATCTTCTCAGACTTTCCACTGGGGCTCTGCAAAGGCTGAGCACAAGGTTTGATGGATTTTAGGGGAATGCCGATGGAGTAAGTAAGACAGAGAGGCTCAAGATAGAGAAGCAGTGTTCACTGCCAGAGGGCTACAGAGTTAGTTACCATTCTCTCTGAAAAGGTGATCACATATTTCACTATTCTTACCATTAGAAAAAAAGTCCAGGACTTTTATTTTATTTGTTTCTATCTTTTTTTTTTTTTTTTTTTTTTTTTTTTTTTTTTTTTTTTCTCCAATACCAGATTGCTTAAAACCTTAATTTTAACAAGAACGTGCAATTTTACCTGCTAGGAGAACTTCACTTTCCTGTCTCTTTACAGCCCCAGGGACTAATTGAGAAGATTACCTGAAGGCTTGAGGTCTAATGGCTCAAGAAAGAAAAACTTGCTTAAAACCAATTCTACAAAGAATGCTGACAGAAATAGGAACAAGTAGGAGATCTTCCTGTCAGTGCAGGATTTTACAATCACAAAGAAGGGCAATGCTGTATGTTATCATGTGTTGGGAAAATCAGCAATAACACAGCAGGTTTCAATGATTTATTTTATTGCAGTACATAGAAGGGGGATAGATGAGGAGCTTGTTTTCACTACAAATCGCTGGTCTGAAAAAAAGTCTTGGTCTAAAACTATCACGAACTAAGAAGGGGACAACTTTCTTCTGTCCTTGCTATAACTTGCCATGGTGTACAGATGAAATTTGTTAAGTGTGTAAGGCTGCAATAATGCTTCTCTCAGCTCTCATGGAGATCATATGAAAGTGGGATTGAGGACTAAAAGAAGTAGATATGTAAGACAGAGTCAAAGACAATTTTAAAAGATGCCATTTTACCTACACTTAGTGAAATGAAAACTAGAAAGCCCACCCTCCTCTTCTAGCAAAAGTCATGACCCCATCAAAACTGATGTACAAAACGGTTCCAGCAAGGTTGGTTAATAGAAATAATACATCACAATCCAGCCCATTCGAGGCTTTTGTTCTTAAACACTTCAGTAAATGGGCCTGGTTTTTAACTCCAACAGATAATTATGAAGTGCAATAAAAAATTCAAATTATGTTAATAGGCCAGAGAACAACGGCTGTTTCTGAAATCACTGGCAATTACTAGACATAATGGTTCTCAATTAAGCTGGAGGGTATTTTTCAATCGTTCATAATTCACTATTTTAAAAGTACCATAAAATATATAAATGTGAGTTGTTAATAAAACTTTCAGACCAACAACGTAGCTGTGTGTGACAGAAAGTAATACTTATTTTATTTTGATGGTGCTTTTTCCCTTGTGAATGATATGTGAATTGTGAGTGAAGGGAAAGTAACTACATGGGATTTGTTTCTCTCAGTGCTCCTAAGTGGAAGAGGAGTGATATTTCTTTCTTGTGCAACTTCAATTTCCCTTAGGAATACACTCAGCAATCATACACGTCTTTACCAATTCTAATTTTAGATCCTGCAGCTCACTATAGAAAGTTTAATGCATATGTGGATGTGAATCAGAGGTATCACTGCTTGCCCACTTTCAGATTGCTATTTCACATATTTCTCAAGGCAATAAAATGGACTAAAATGGAAAAAATTAAGGAGTAAAATAAGAAATCTTGAGGATCATGAAAATGGTAAATCCTAAGCATCATCTTTCAGTTCTAAGCTTGATTCAGAATAGATTTCTACCAAATCAAGTAAAACAAATAACAAATGAAGCCATTAAGGAAAGATCAGTTGGTGATAATTACTGTCCACACTTCACTAAAACTAGCACTTACTTATCCACCACGTGTTTAACCTTGCATTAGGGAAATAGGACAGCTGCAAATTGCTAAGATCTCACTGTAACTTTACCACATATGATTAATGATCAATTTTCTGGAGACATGCCTGAACTACCTGAGTAAATGTATTTGAACACACATGTGCATATGTTTTATTTATTTTCAAATCAACAACACCTTAAAAACATTTTCTCTAACCCAGCTACTTCAAACTTCCTCCTGCCAAGAAGAAAAACTTTTTTATTTTCATTCAAATACATTTGCACACATATTCCTGAGAAAGAGTAAATCATTTGAGAATAGTTCCCAACTGTAGAAATTCATATTTTCATATTTAAACAGCAACTCAGAGATTGAAGCATGACACTGTGATTCATCAGTGGAAGAGAGCCATTCATCATCCAGACCTCAGGATCTGTTGAGAGTCTTTATTGCTTTGGCCTCATTAAAACGGTGCAAACCATGAGCTAACATAAATCTGTCTCTCTTAATATTCTCGCTCTTAATTTTTTAATAGCTCCACACAAAGGGAAAGGTTAAAACCAATTAAAAGAGATACAAATACTGGTAAAATTGCCCTAATGAACTGTTAGTTATTGGTTTTAGCCATTTCACTTTAAAAAAATTACTTCAATTTCTGAATGAATTAGTAATTAGACTCTTTATTGACCTTCCTTGTTCTGTTGTAAGATGAGGTGTGTTGGCATTTTTTAATCCCTTCATTTTTATTCCCTTTTCTCTTTTACTTCTTCCACTTTTAGTCTCCAACTTACAGCTAAAGTAAATCTCAAGTGTTACAGCTGGACAAAGATATCTACATAAGGACTATATTGTAATTCAAACTTCATTCCAAATGGGACAAAAATATTCTGAACTCATTCCTATGCAGAAAACACTTGTTTTTCTATCTCATTAAGATCATCATACAATATCAACAGATGCTTAAAAGCCTCTGAAGGAAGTGCTGAAGGAAATGTTGAGAAAATTGAAACAGAAGTACTTATGAATGATAATCTAATGATACTGCAAAGATTTTACTTTTCTCTACTACATCTAGCAAAATGCACATATCCCAACACTCTCTCCACCAGAAGCCAAAACCTGTCATTTAACAGCTACCATTTTTATGTTACTTCTTACTGGTTGGCACTGTGAGCAGGAGCTCATCATTTTACTTCAGAAAAAGTAAAAAAAAACAAAACCAAAAAACCCCAGAAAAAAGGCCAGGGTTGAAGTGTCCCTGAATTCCCCATGCCCTGAGTGGCTGCCATGTCCACAGAACAGAATATTACCATTACACTACAATCACAGTAAACAAACATCTGGCTGTCATTTCAACTACAGCTCCTCTCTCTACTGCTAATAAGAAGCATTTTCTGCTAATTTCTGTTATCTGTAAATCTCTCTTGGCATTCCAGCTCTGCACTTAATGTGCTGTACATGCTCCACTTTATGCACAATGAACACTGCCATCAAATGTCAGCATGTCTTCTTGTTATCTTAAAGATAGGCAGGGATTCACTCAATGAAACAGCTAGACAGTAAGAAAATACAGAACAAGGAGATATTTACTTATTATGCCACAGATATTTAACAGAAACACACACATATATACACATGCACACATATATGTATATGTTTTTCTTTTACACCGGGGAAATTATCACAGCCTCTTGCAATAAAACCTCACTATTATTTCTTAGTTAGCTATGTTAATTTAATCGCAGAATAGGAGCACAAGTCAAGTTTAGATCAAGTTACTTTGCATTCATCTACCACATCTCTGCAGGACATCAGCCTCAGGTTAATTGTACCTGCTCATTTTCAGGTACCACTGTTTGCTCCCTGCTACTCCAACAGGAGAAACCAGAAGTTGTTACAAGCAACTGCTCTATTTTGTTTTTCCTACATCCCGTTCTTTTAGACTGCTGGAAAATTAATCTGCAAATGAGCCTTAAAAAAAAGAAAAATATGAGCACAGCGCACAAGTGAGAAGGAACACTCTTGCAAAATTAAACTTGTGTAATAAATTTTCCTCCTTGATTAATGGTGAATATCACAAGAAACCCAGTTGACTGAATTCACTAGTATGAAGTCACTACAAAGAATGTCACAATTCTGCCATGGGTTTCAAACTTTAAAATGGACCAAGTGTTTCATATGCATCAGGAATAGCAATATTTTGGTTAAATAAAAGAGACTTTTTAAAAGTCTTGACCTCTAATTGAGTGCCTATATTTTCAATTTTTATTAAACTCTGTGTCTTATTCTCCCCTCATTTAGATGCTTGCAAAATAAATATAATTATATCCAACTTAAATAACTTTGGAACCTTGAGCTGCAGGTGCTGGTATGCTGTATCTATTACCATATTTTAAACCCTTTTAAGAAGATTGCATTAATTTCTATGATAATTTAGAGCCCATAATGCATTCCAAGATGTGAATAGATGTTAATCACCAAGGAATGATTTTCCTGTATACTAACGAAGTCATGCTGCAACCACTAACTACTACTTTTAAAATTCAATATTGCCACTGAAAGACTTGATTAAGATTTGTTAAAGTAACTATACCCTCGATGTGGGTTTAAAAACCCCAAAGTAATTAGGAACTACATCAATAGCTATGGCCTTCCTATCTACAGAAATCATTAGGACAGAAAATGTTTATAGTATCCAGCTCACTTCTTGCCCAGCATTATTAAAACTTAGCCATGCATATTTAATTTCTGCCACCACCATAGCCCAGGACAGCAGCCAGCAGGCAGAAAAGAGGCTTTATTATAACAGTGATACTGTGTTTAGTAGTAGAGGTACATCACTGAGGAAAAAGCTGACAGCTGTGATTGCAGAACTATGCTGATACTTAGATTGCTAACACTCAGCCAGTTTGCGTCTCATGTAAGTCAAAGCTCAGTGTGTTCCATCAGCCTCAACAACCTCTAACAGAGCAGAATTCAAATTTAAATATCCACACAAACAGGTGAAAATTCCCCATGTTTTCCTGGAGCAAGCCCATTCACAGCTTTTCCCCGGCCTAAAGTAACTAAGGCTGCCTTTCTGCATTAACCTGCTTATTGCTGTTGCTTCTGGAAAGCAATTAAAGGCAGGATGTAGCACAGGTGAGACACTGCCCTGTCACTGTGAGCAAGATGACTCAAAAAGAAGGAACACTGATGGACTGGACTATTCCAAGGGAAGGGACCCTCAGTGCCCACCTGGGCCAGAGTGACAGAGTCACAGCCCCTTGCTCGTGGCACTGTCCCCGTGCCTCAGGCACCGCCAGGTCTGGACCTTTCCAGGAAGATGTTCTGGAGAACCTCTCCAGGAAGATGTTCTGGAGAACCTCTCCAGGAACATCTCTTTAGGGCCTGGGCACCCTGAAGAGAACAGGTCCAACCCAGGGTACCACCACCCTCTCTTTGTCTGCTCTGTCCCGCAGGAGCGGAACAACGGAATCGAGTCAACATTTCCAACTTTCCATGTAGTTAAAAGTTTATACATCGAGACCTTACAGAGGAAAATTACTGTTTTAACTTTTTTTTTTTTTCTGCCTGTAGACAACAAGCAGGTTCAGATGAGCAGTTGAAAGTCATCATTATATTGTGGTAACTCCAGCTGCTGCTGCCTTTGCTCACAATCACCTCACGTTGGGGTGTTGGGATTCAGCGGCATGGGGAGGACTGCAGGCACTGCTTTCTCACTAGAGTAGGGAATTTTCCCCAAAATCATCCCTTCAAATGTTTTAAAACTAGCAATAACTTCATTCCATGCTCTAAGGTGGGGTTCAAATTCTGGGGTCTCTCTGATGGTGTCAGAACAATCCCTGAAGTACATTACGATGTGCTAAAGAAAATCAGCTCCTATATGAAATACATGTCAAAAAAAATTCAGAAAACTTTTTGGGGGGACTTCTACATCAACTTTTGTTATGATCACTTAAAAGACTTTGCACTCTTTCTGGCATCATGCTTGACACTGCTGAACACTCAGATTCTGCTGCCTTCAACAGAAGTTCATTATGCTTTTCCAAAATGTGTCAAACAGGAGAAGAGAAAATTTGAGACAGCTTAAAAGGTCCCAAATCCTCTGAAACCCAGAAATATAACATTAGCAATGCAGAACAAATTTGTCTTTTGAGATACTTTGAAGGATACTGTAGAAAAATAGTTTATTTACTCTTCTTTTACATTTAAACAGTTCACTTTACAAGATTAATATCTAATTGAGAAATTAAGTATTTGAATATCTACTTTTTTTTTTTTTTTTAAACAGCGATCTGGGATAATTTGATGGTTGTGTATTTTTGTAACAGCAGTCAATGCCATTTGAGCAGTGACAGGATTTAAACCGCCACCAATAAAATTAAATCATTAGCTGCTAGATGTAGAAAAACTCAGAATCGTGAATTTCAGTCTCAAGAGACAAGCAGAGAAAGAATTTATTCTCACACGTTTTATATAAATAATCACTTAAATCTGTACTTGTTAAGTACAAAATATGTGTTAGCATAACAAAGTATCTGGTTCATATAAATGCAATTCTTGCCTTCTTCACTGAAAGAGAAGAAACTATCAAAAAATTATAAAACAAAGCAACAGCTTGAGGTATTGAATAGCTAAACAAGGAAAAGCAGTGTATTTACTGAAAAAAAAATTAGAATGGCTACAGCATCTTATACCCACAAGTCAGACAGAATTTTAGTAATAAAAGTTTAAAAAGGTGTATAAGGAGATACATCTCATCTGGAGAGCAATCAGTGAAAGGAGATGCAGGGAGTGCACGGCCCCTCACTGAGGCTCAGAACTCTGCAATTCCTCCCATTCCAGCTGGCAAAAACCCTGGAACTGGGTCCCACTGGATGGGATGGTCCCCATCCCCTTTTCCTGGATGGGGAAAAGGGAGCAGCGATGTGCTTGTGAGACCATGGCGGTCTTCAGTGCTTGCAGGGAATTTCAGCCCCCATGGGCTCACAAGCACAGCCCTGCTCCCTTTTCCCCACGGGGTACCAGCCTGACCCTGGAGGGGTGGAAGAGGACCAGGAGCCAAGGCTTGGAGGGGAGATGGTGACAGCCCCAAAGGGATCCCCCTGTCCTGACCATGGCCCCTCCAGGTGACAGCCCTGAGACCAGGGTGACCCCAAATCACAAAACTTCTCTTGGGGCTGAAGGATGCAAAGGAGTGTTGGGTGGGGGAAAGACTTGCAAACCACAACAGTAAAGCTGAAAAGGAGAAAACAGAAGTGTGGAGTTGTAAAATCAGTCAAAATCCATGACTTTCTGCTATAGTAGAGCCCAGACATTCTAACAGCATAGTCCTACATCACCACCTGTTCCTGAATCAAAAACCCAGACAAGACTTGCTATTTAATTTGCTGCACCTCCACTGATTAGACTCAATATACAGAACTGAAATGAAGAGGAAAATCAGGCCTGCCCACATACTGGAGTAGGAGACAGAGAAAAATAGCAGAAATTATTACACAGTACTCTCACTATAGGAAAAATGTGTACTACACTCGCTCAGAAATCTTTTCTCTACAAATGAATACTTTTACACAGCTGGAAAAAACAAAGGGGCCTGAGCAGGCACCAAGATTTATGGATGTTCCTGGGACCTCTGGGGTCTCTACAGGACCAAGGGGTCACACTGAATTAACATCAGTTATAGCCACTGAGGAGAGGAGCAGGGAGAGCAGGAAGTGGAAGTATCTGTGATAACTCAGTACACACAGGGACTTTTCTATTTTGGCTCAAAAATTCTCCTTCCTGAGGTCAAGTGGTGACTTGGGTAGCTCAAAGAACAAGATCACCAACAAAATGCAAACTGGAATTATTAAAAGTAGCAACAGTTGAATAATGATGATTTGCTTGTTTTCTTTTTTAAACAGGAAATGTAATATCTGTTATGCTAAATTAATAAAGGCTTCACAGCCAGCTACATAAAAAATGTTGAATGCTTGACTAAAAGATGTGCACTCCAGCCCTAAAAAAAAATTGTAATACTTGGAATTCATGACAACTTTTTTCACAATATTTTCCTTTAATTGCAAAGTTTAAGAGGCATTTTCTCTTATATAATTTTTGATGTCAGCCAACCCACAAAACACCTCAGCTAGCATTAGGAAGAATTTTCCCGTTTACAGCATCACATTATAATAGGTGTACTTTATAGATTTTTTATGACTTCTAATAAAGCATTTGGCCTTTTTCACTGTCAAAACCAAGACAATTACTGCAGCTACCAATTCAGCCTGTCGTGCTGACTGGTTGTCTGGTATATCTTCGAAAAGGAACTTTTAAAAAAGTATTTTAAACTTGAACTGCACAATTGATGCAGTTCAAAAAGACTACTTTGTATAGAGCTGGAAAAGGTATTCCCAAATTCCAGTATATAAAAAAAATGTAGACTTAGAAAAGTTGAAAGCTGAAGACCTGTTTAAAAATTAAAACCAATGATGATGCACAGAACACGCCAACCAAACACCTGATCAGCATTATTCTTTAGGACATCTCCCTTCCTTTTTAAGTAACAGCTTTGAGCCAAGTTTCTTTTTTAAATTTCCTAAACCCTCATTCCCCATTTAGGCTGTACTACCTAAGAAACAGCTCCGATATCCTTTTTCTCCCTTGAATGGCCATGCATATTTTGCCAGGAAAAGGAAAAGTCGAGATGCATTTGTGCTGATGCTAAACGTTAATAGTTTTGCCTAAATGTCTGCTAATAGCACTGCTAGAATTAGCTAGACTAGTAGTGCATGCCTAATGTGTTGTTTTTGTTGTTGCTGCCTTAGCTGTTTTCCTCTTTTTTTCCCCCTCAGAAACAACAAAAAAAGGCATTTTTAGTAAAGTGTTTCTATACATCTGCAGCCTGAACAGCAGCCGTGCCACCACTGTGGAGCTCTGACATAGCATCACTGGGATTATAAATCCCAACATTCTACTGCTCCTTTCAATTAAACATGAAAAGTTTAATGTTTCTGTAAATTAAACATGAAGCCCTGACTTTGCCAGCCAAAATATGTCCTTCTATCACCTCTTCTAATTCCTCCAGGTCACTTCTTTTCTTAGCTTCACACAGTCAGAGGCTGATGCTCTTTTTATTGGCGTGTGCTTTCAGAATGTTGTGGGAGAACAAGGCCTTTGAAAACATTTTCTACAGGCCAAAACATTTAATAAATATGCATTACATTCCCAGAGCTCTATTTTGCTTAGAATCACAAAGCCATTTACGCATGTAAAAGATTTTCAAAATAAACAGTTCTAAGTGGCTTAATTGAACAATCGTATTTTTTAAAACTGAGTAATCTGTGAAAATCAGATAATACTGTACTACAAAAAAAAAATCTGGTTTACCAACTTGTTTTTGCAGCCAGTCTACAAATGCACCATTTCATGCAAGTCTTCTACTGTTTCAAAATATAATTTATGTAAAAATATCTCAGAATACACCCCCTTCCATTTTTATAAAGGACTGCTAATTTTCAATTGTCAGATGACTGAGCCACTTTGAAATATTTTATTTTTATATTTCCTACTGTTACTATAGTACAGAACAGATACCCATTCCTTCTATTTCTGTTCAAAGTATGTTAAAAGGCTGCATTCTGACTTTAGACTGCAGACAGTACATCTATTACTCATTAAAAACACACACTGGAGAGCAAAAAAGCCAATAGTTCCTCCAGGTCCAGGAAACTTTCACATCTTTAATTAGAAATTCTGGTCCAGAGTCTAACTATGATAATATGAAGTAAAAAACTCAAACCCAGACCTACAAGTCTTTTAATCTATGCCAATGAAAACACATGACTGTAAAGGAAAAATAGGAATCAAGTCTGTGATTATATTAGCTTCCAGAAAATTTGTTAGCATGTTATTAGCAAAATGTTTATTTGTTAATTATAGTTTTAATTAAGATACAACAATAAATTATCTTTGCCACATTTCTGCAGATATTTACCACCCCTGAGACTTAGATATCTCATTCTGTATCTGTAAAGCTGACTGAAGTAAATTAAAATTATACCATGTGAACACTTTGCTCACACAGAATCCTCTGAAACGTGGAAGGAGGCACGTGGTGTTCCTCCAGATGCCTCTGCAAACCACCACTGAATAAATGTAACAACTCCCATTCTTGTAAACAATGGCTCAAACCTGGTTTTCAAGAAGGAAACTGCTGATTTTTCATAGTTTTTATTATTTTTAATCTAATTGCTACCCTGTTTGCCTAGAGTCTTGCTAATGCTATTCAAAATTAAAGAGATGGCATGAAAGGGAAGGAAAAGCCTGTTCATACCAGATCCATTTGTTATCTGTCTTTGGTGTCACCTGTTTTGCTCATCTCAGTAACCTGAAATCCTCCTTTACAATAAGTTTCTGTTAGAGGATATCATGTGCAGCTTTTCTGCAAAATACAGCATGTTCTGCCATGCCAGTCAGGCATGTTAAAGGGTCAAGATGTGGGAAGATGCTTCCAAACTGAGCTGCAATGACCATGGCTCGTCAGTGAGCCCTAAGTTCATGGCACAACTTCTGATTTAAGTTTGGTAGCACTGCCTTGGTGATCTCTCACAGAAAAACACCTCCAAACACAACACAAGCTGCATGGACACCTCTCCATATCCCAGCTTCCCATCACACTTCCTTTCCAAGAGTCAGAAAGCTCAAAGTAATGCAAATGAAACCATCAGAATCTGAAAGGCAAGTAATTATTGGTTGGATGATGAAAGCTATGAGGAAATCCAATGTCAAATACATCAAACCTGCTTTCTGTGGGTCAAGGACACCAAACAATAGCACTCACAGATCCAGATTGCAACAATTGCTTTTTTGTGTTTGTCTGTGCATGGTGAGGTTCATCTGATTTGTAGTTTTCTCATTACCTAATGATGATCTGGGGTTTTATGGTCAAAGCATAACAAGGCCAATATATATCTGCCAGCAAACCTGCAAACAGAAACACGTTCTATAAACAAACCAACAATTCCTCAGTTTCACACCAGTGACGAGATCGCTGCTCTGCTGACACACACAGAACTCTGTGCACCACAAGCCTTAAAAAACCACTAAGGGATAGAGCTGTGCAAAATGAAAAATAAGCTATTTAGGCTGGATTTAATTTGGATTTCCACACAATTATTAACAAATTAATGCTAGAGAGAAGTATTGATTTTGCCCTTTAGTCGCAGCTCTTGCAAACACAAAAGAAGAAAGAAATTGTACAGTATTATTCAAAAGTATAAAGTTCATCCAGCTGATGAGGTTTCATAGCTTTTCACCCAGCTCTACCCAGGAAGGAAAATTCTTCTTCTCCCATTTAAAAAGAAAACTGTTTTTCCTCTCTTCAGCTGAAGATTTGCAGTAGAATGGTACTTTAGTTTAAAAGGTACTGAGGCCGTTTCTGCCTTAAAAAGTCTTTTGAGTGCTGCTATTTCTGTATCCCTCTAGTATGTATACTTTGCTACCTTAGTTTTATATAAAAAAGAGAAAAGACTAGGTCAAGGATGCAAAGCCACCCTATGGCAGAACAAAGAGCTCTGACCACTCCTATCTTTGTGCTGCTGTGTTGCTTGTCAACTTATTAATTTATCCTAATAATAGTTTGACACTAATATCACACTATTCTGTAATGACAACTTTTACTTCATAAATATATATATCACACACACACACATATGTTCAGACTAAAAAAAAATAGCTGAAGAAATGTGACTTCCTACAACAATAGCAATTGACAGCAAATAACTTACATGTTACATCAAATTTTCAAAGGATGTACATAATGTCATTATTTCTGCAGCCATGCTATTTGATTTCATCACATAGTTGAGCAAAAACTCACATTGAGACTGTCTTACACTCAAAAAGGGACTCTTAGCTGGCCAGATGTATTATTAAACATGTTCAAAGCTGTAAACCAGGGGAAGACACGGGCCCAGCTGTACAAAGCTTACACTGGGAAGGCAAAATGGAGCACCAGGTATTTCACTGGATCTGCTCTGAAGTTCTACTGCCTGATTTTTCCGAAATTAAGGAGTAGCACAAGAGGTGAAACTACTTGATTTTAATCCCAGCTCTATTACACGGTTAGCATGGCAAGGATTTTTTAGAAGCATAATAAAAAGTATGTGAATTGATAATGGAAAGGCTCTCCCAGAAGGAAATTTCCTTTGTAAACACTAAATCTAATACTTTCATTAGGAGAAATATTAATGACAAAATGTTAGTAATGTCACAACTAGAAAAAAAACCATGAAAAATCAGTATTATTATATTTCACCCTGTGTATTCTAGGAGAAGGAAACAGCTTTGGATTTTGATTAGATGATTTTAAATCATCAAAGTTCAACCTTTGACAATGAGCTGTTTGAGAAGCCCTGCTTTGTCAATTGAAGCCCGTACTACAGAGAGACATCTCCAGGAGAAAGACAGGAAGGAAACAGAAAGCAGAGCTACCCATTTCTTCAAAGACCCTGGCATAATGTCCTAAAAAATCCACAGGGCATACTTTGTTCTACAAGGCTTTATACTGCAATGTGATCATGAGAAATATGCACATTTTTTACCCTGCTCACATCCACAGAGGTGCTCACAGTCACAGCCAATTTCTGCAGTGGTGCTGTCAGCACAGCTGTGTGGAAGTATAAAAGATTTACTGCACTTGGAAGGTATCACCTTGAGTTCTTCAGTTCCAATTCCTTTAGCTCATGGACCAGCTGGTGATAGAAAAGTAGACTACAGCTGACATCACAAACTATCCAGCCCATGTCCTCCCTGCCCAACCTCTGCTGCTAACCCTTTCTTTGCCTTCCCTTTCCCAATCAATCAGCAAATGGTTCTCCATACTAAGACCCTTAAACCTGTGTGAAGCTGTTAAAGTATTCTGGGCACATGTAAAACCATTCTGAAATAAAGACAGCTTAAGCAAGGTACAGCCACCATTGCCAAAAACTTCCCAATATTGAAGCAGTTCAAAGACAACCCAAAGCTAAACCAAAAGCTTCAGTGGATTCCCAGAAGCAGTAATCTGGGGCATCCACAAATGCCAAGGGTTTGTATCATTTGGGACTTCACCTACAGAGCACTTTATAGCCCAGCATTACAGTGCTTTTCACCTTTTGACAAGAGTCTCTGATCTTCCTTGACATTTAGCAAGCAATCCTTGTCCTGGTCAGATGGCAGAGGTACAGCTCTCCTCATCCTGTGTGTTTGGGATTTGAGCAAGGAATTTGAAGTCACAAAGATACAATGACCCAAACTAGACCCAGTTACTGGCTTTGCTTTACAGAGCTGCCCCTCCTCTCATGTTATACTTGTTACCTTGTTGATCCCCTTACATCCTCTTATTCAAGGAATAATTTCTGTTCAGGTCTCACTCTGTCTCCTAGCACTCTACTTGTTTCCTACTCAGAACTTGTATTTAACTGACCCTGCTATTCACTGACATTGCAGAAGATTGGCACAGATAAATATAACATTTCTCCACCTCCCTCAAGGTGAAACTGTGATAAAGAGTAGAAGAACCGCCTGGCTGTCACAGCCCCATCATGACCTGAAACTCAGAAAAGCCAGGTTCTGTGCCTGTTTACAGAGAAGCTGATAAATATTCTAAATATTCTCACTGGAGAGCCTCTGAGATGATACAGAAATACTGCCACACCTCTTCTCAGTCTCATTATTGATGTGTGTGTACCTTTGTAATTCTGGCTTCATTTGTTGTGCTTACCCGTGCCATTTCCTGTCTTCATGTTGTCAGCTTATGTTTCATTCTTTTAATAGAAAATAGTTTATGAGTGAACGCCTGGAGGAACGAATCCTGAATGATGTGTGCTTTTGCACTTGTCAATCTTCTCCAATCTTTAGCTTAAGATCTTCTGATAATCTTTATATTTGAAATGCCAGCAGGCTGTAGTTTAGCACCATTTTAGTTTAGATGAACAATAGCATTTAGAAAAGAGTGACAGAGAGGATTACTGGTTCCTGAGAGCTGCTGTCTGCCAGGGATCTGACCTGCATCCTACATCCACTGCTCACAGATGGAGAGCAACTTGTAAACGTGCCACTTGGATAATGCAGAAATTCCCAACCTTCTCAAATCTGCATTTTATTTTGCTTCCAGGGATTTATTCTCTGTTTTTTGCCTCTTTCCCAGTCTATGTCTCAGAATGTTTACTGCCTCCATAATGCAACCTCCCTCTATCAACTCAAAATCTCAACATTCTCCTTACATATTTGGTGTCATATACACTACAAGCCTCCAGCTCAAGAACAAGTTTCTTGCTGTAATCATAATTTTTTACTTCTCAGTAGGGGCAGCACTGCCTCCCCTAAACAGGTCACAGCTCAGTGTACACCTTGATAATAATATCAGAGTCAGTGTGAATTCGTGTCACTAAGGTATATTAACCTCTGCTAGTACCTGCAGCCCCAGCAAGGCACAGAACAATTACTGGTATGTTTGCAGTAGGATACAGTCCCATGTTTTAAATATGGAAATTAATTTAATTTCTGAATTAACTGTTAATTATATGAAAGTTTACTCTTCTAGGCTTAAAATAAATCACTAGGATTTTCTTTCAGAGCTAATAAAAATCTTTGGGACTTATAAACAGCAGAAAATGCTAAGCTAAATTTACCTGCTTCTCTCAAAACCTTGAAAACATAAACCATTATGACAACCTTGAATCAATCCAACTCAAGAAATTTAATATTAAAAGTGTTGGAACTACTGTAATATTCATAAGAATGTTTCAAATGAGGAACACCAGTCCATGCTCTTTGTCAATATTGTAACTGCAGTTTATATTTTAAAAAATGCTATTATTCTGCTTCATGGAATGCAACTCACATTCTGGCAGAAAAATGAATTAGCCATTTCTTCCACTGGATCTTAATCATTTGCCAAAATGCCACACTGGTGTTTTTTTTCAAATAATTCTGTTCTTTGTCTTTTCACAACTGTTTACAAAACACAGCCATCAAAATCAAAGAGATGAAGAATCAAATACATCAACTCGTTGAAACCTTCTGCTATGAAAGTGGAAGTCAATTATAGATGTTCCTAGGTAGAACATCTGGGAATCTCTCCCTTATTGTTCCTGTCTGATGTAGCCCACAAGCCCATCAGGGCAGGGATCAGCCACTGAAAAGCTCTTAGTACTGTATACAGGATGAATAAAAAATACAACAACTCTCAAGGTCAAGAGGTGAAAACAAGATAGAGCTGAGGAACACTCACAGGAGCTTCTATCTTAGTTACCTTCATGAAGCAGAAATGATGAAAAAACAGCAAGTTGTGTGAGCATCTCACACCTTTCAGGACCAGTGGTTTAAAAACAAATAATAAATCAATATTTACACTAATTCTTATCCCTTATCTTCAATGAGAAGTTGTAGTAGTTCCATGATTCACTTAGGCCTTTGTGGGATACTTCACAAATCCATCTTATTCCCCTCTTTCCTTCAAGCATCCGTCCTCTCAGTGGATTTCTCCACACAAAGTGGGCAGCAATGCTGTCCCTCACAACAGCCACTAGCCCTGCACTGGATCAGCAGGTAAAGCACTGCACTGCTCACACATCATTAGTTTGGAGAGGCTGAAGATGCTCTTCTGGAATGTGGGAAACGGATTTGTAGAGAATTCTCAAAGCCTGACAGAAGGCTCACATAGTGTGGGTCTGTGTGCAAACTTTGAGATAAAAATGCTGTCTAAGAAATGCCATGGAATAGGATAGACATTGTTGAGAGAGAAATGGAACTAGAAACAAGTTTTAGATGATGGCCTTGCAAATAAGACTGGATACTCTGGAGAAACAGAGCTATGAAAGGTGCATTGTAGTAGGACCCACAAGGGGTGATTTTAGATGATTGGTTTAAGGCATCACCAGCATTGTGTGGCAAAAGCTGATGGGCCAAGAAACTCTTATAATGTATTGTAATTAGGAAATAGTTGGCTTCTGATTGTGATGGCATGAACTGTAACATCTATATTGTCTCATCCTACACATGAGACTGAAAATGGAATAAAAGTCTTTAAAATGCCTTTCAGTTGCCCCATCTCTGGGTCAGAAAAGGGGATAATCCAACACTGGACCTCTTCTGCAGGTGCCATCACACATGTAGGGTGACATATGTGTACTTCAGGAAGTGGGAAGTTTCCATTAGAACTCTGACATTTGGGAGTCCAGTTGTGTGAAGACGCAAGAAAAATAAGAAGCAGTGAGGAAAGAGCTGATTTCATGAACTGACCTCCAGTATCCCAACTAAGCCAAAGTTTTAAATACAGAGTGATTGTTACAGTAAACATTAATCATTAGCCATTACTATGAAAGCCTTCTATTTTTCACTTGCAGAGCTGATGAAAAGAATGCTTATCATGAATTTGAAAGCTAACTGTTCTCATGCCTGAGAGCACAGGGCAGCACCTCACAGATTGAGAATGTGCTGAATTGAAGGGACCCATCAGGATCACTGTGCCCCACTGCTGGTTCCCATACCCTGGCTGTGCTGGAACGTCCCAGGTGCATCACCAGTAGTGATCCTTACACATGGGCAGAAAACGTCTTTAGACTCCCAGACAAGCATCTTAATCTTTGGACATCATAAACTCTTCATTGTACTCTATTAGACAGAAATCTAATAAAAAACCAAAGGATTTAAATAGATATGATCACTGCCAGGCTTATACATTTTTGCTACTTTCAAAACTTTACTTTTAATGGAGGGAAAAAAAAAAAGGGACTTATTAACTTATAATATTGCACTAAAAAACCCCAAAACCACAAAAACCCATCAAGGCCAAGAAACAGAGTTCTTGGCAATTCAGGATGAGTTTTTTTTTAAAGTAATAAATTAACAAGCAAGTGTAGCTTTCAGTCATATTCAGCAAGTACATAAGCACTTATTGAACTTATGGAATATATTTACAATATTTTTAAATAGTTCAGTGAATGAGGGCAATAGCAGCACTAACCAAAATATGAAAAACCAGTGGTGATTTCAAAAATACTTCTCATAAGCACTGAGATGAAAAGTGCTGTTTAGAATGAAGCCAACAAATTGATCTTTTATTAAGGATAGAGAACAGCAGCTTCATAACAAAAATACCCTATGGAAAGCTGGAAAATCGGATTGTGAATACCAAAAAGATCACAAAATCAGTTTTATCATTTCAATGACCTTTTTGACTTACACAGTTTGTCATTAAATCATTTCTTTCTCTTTTAAGTCATCAGAGAGTCAAGGCCTACTATATAATGAAGACACCAACTAAGCTAAAACTTACTGCAAGAACAACTCACTGAAATCTCTTACCTTGTTTCAGGTACTAAATAGAGTGCACTGGACAGAATAATTTTTGCTCAGTTGCCTTCTATCATTTCTGATATCACTTCAACAAGCTCTGGTTTTTCCTGATCCTTTTCTAGACACAGTTCATTTCAACAAGGCATCAGTTCTAATTCACAAGAACAAGATCAAAAGCCAATAACATCAATGTAATCAGAAGCATTTCATGTTCAGCCTGAGACTAAATGATTTCAAATGAACACGTTCATGTAAAAGGAATACCCATACATTTGAAAAAAAAATACAAAATAACTTTTGGGGGTTTTTTGTTTGTGGTGTTGTTTCTTTTTTTAAACCCAACTACTACAAAAGTACTTTAAATTATCCTAGGGCATCAACAATTTGAGATTATCCGCTGGCTTCCAGCTATTACATAATGGGTAATTAGATGCTGAAAATTCCAGTGACTTAGAAAAATAGTCTACATGTTAATTGCTTTTATGAGTCCTTTAATGCAATCTGGGGACAGAAAGAATTTTGGACTGTCTCTGAATAATAACATTACTGGCAGCAAGCCTAATTTCTTTTCCTTTTTATTCCCCAGACATTTCTTAGTGGTTTTGATAATTTCCTTCCCTCTCCCTGTACATTATATATGTATATATTTTTACTACCACATTATTACATTTTCTATTCAATTGCAACCAATGGTCACTAACCATTCTCAATGCAGTGTCACAGCTACCACTAGATTGCTACAGCCCCACGAAGAGACAACTGCATTTTCAATTTATTATTTGTTTCTAATTTCTTGCTTCACACCCTTTTTTGTGAAATTATAATTGAAAAAAAAGATATTTGCTTTCCTTTCTCCTTCCAAATCCTCCCAGTGATCTCTGACATTTGACTTTCCTACAGACAGGGAACCATGAGCAATCTCATCTTGTGCTTGACAGGCTGACAGTGGTGAATTTTTTGGCAACAGAACTACTACTGCCACAACACAGGCTGCTAGAAGCTTGGCATGGAGTGTTGCCTATAAACACCTCAAGAAATGAGGTGAATATCTTGTGCTGAACTGTCAAAAGCAGAATGTTTGTGTGATTTAGTTGAGAAAACATTGAGTGAATTTGGGAAAACAGAAAACAAAACAAAAACCCTGAAAATATTGAGCCCCCCCAAATATTCAAAATTAGTATAGAAATACAGTAACACAGGAAATTCCAGAACACCACATTGACATTATCCAGTTAAAACTTTTTGTTTCAATCATTTATAGGTATTAGCTACAGGGTAACCCAGAAAGTTCACAAGTTTCCATAAATTTATGGTATTCCTTCACCACCTGCTGTAATAATGGTGCCACTCAATGGCAGGAGAACAGGGTTCAACAGACACAAGTTTCAGAGCAGATCAGCCTAAACACTCAAACTTGCCAGCACAAAACAGATGAAAAAAATCTAATTCAAAAGGAATCACAAGTGATTACATTTAATGAAAAAGAGTGGGGGTTTTAATCTGTTTTGTCACACTTTTGGGGATGTAACCTGTGGGTGTGCAGTAAATGACACAATTTTTCTGAAAACTGTATGGGTCCCCTCTTTGAAAGCCAGTGCAAATCTGAGCATACTGATACGGACCACACTTATCAAGTCTTCCTAAAGAATTGATTATCTTTAACATCAGAATTCGTGAAGACAAGCTATGGTGGAGCAGTCTGTGCTGCTGTGAACAATGGGCATCTGGGCTGTTAGAGCCTTCACTCACAGAGAAATCCATAAAACCAAACTGCTCCCAGAATGAGGTGGGTGGGAAACAGTACCTGGATTCTCTTCAGAGAAAGTTTAGAAGAGAAGAACAGAAAAACCCAATTGCTGATGCACGATTCCTGACTCCAGCCCGGCTTTCCTGGAATGACAATTCAGTGTTACCAGGGTTTATTCCATCTTCAGCCGAAATGATTTCTGTAAAGGACCCACTGACCTCTACCAAACTGTCACAAAGGGCAGAGTTACTGGCCTTGAGGCTGTGTAATAGCAGTTGGAAATGAGAGTTTTGCTTGGGAAGTGTAAAGGCAAAGATTAACCAAAGAACTCTCCTGCAAAGGAGAAGAGGCAGCAAGGCAGAGCTGGTTGGCAGGAGGAAGGGGAACACTTTTGCCTCCAAGAACTCTACAAATAGAGAAAGCACTCAGGATCTGATTCATGCCCCTAGCTCCACCATGATCAGGTCTGCAGATGCCACAGGCCCCTTGCTTTTTGCCTTTTAAATTAAATTTAGTCTCATTTTCTCAAGATTTCCTGCTCATGGTCCTGCTATCACTTAGGTACACCTCTGATCTAATAAAATGCATTGTTATCACAGAGCTATTTAAGTTAAAAAAAAAAAAAAAAAAACCAGAAAGAGCAGATTACCAACATATGTAATTGTCCAAAGGAGGCAGACAGGTCTTTTTGCAGAAGTGGTTATCAGAATTTAGAGTACAATATATCACTGTATTACATACACTAGTGGTGAGCTGCAATCAGCCCGTGTGCAAGTAAGTAAAAATCAGAAGAGTGATTTATAATTAAACTAATCAAAATCTTACAGGTGGTATAAGTGCTTCTGAATTTTCCATGTGGCATGCTGATTGTTAAATCTTGATAAGGGCTGCTCTACATGATACAAGCACCCCATTGGGCTCCATCAAATAGAAGTCTACATCTTAAAAATCTCAATTCCTTACACAAATCAGACCACAGAGACTGATGTGTATTTCTGGATGAACAACTGACCTTTGTGAAAAGAACTTCAGGGCTCTAAGGATGCATTATGCTGTGCAGAGTCCTTTGGAACTATAATAATCAATGTGCTCACCCTTCTTTTTTCTAAACATACAAAATACCTGTTTCCTAAACATGCAAAACCCCCACAAGGTAAAAAAGTTTCCCACAAAATTTTTATCAGTTTCTGAAGTAATGAAACAAAAACCAAACCAACCAAACTTTTATTTTCGTAGCTTCATAAATGGATGTCACGACTGTCTCTGCTTACTCTAATAGGGCTAACATGCATTCTATAAACTGCAGCACAAATGAAATTATTTTATATTGGTATAGTTTTAGCTCTACAATTTTGACTTAATTTAGTGGAATTAAGATGTTCTATCTACTTTAATGTGCACCTGACCTCAGATTCTGACATGTCAATTACTTAGAAGATGGTATTATCTTGTAAGAAAGACAGTGATTCAAACAAGTCACGATGCATTCTCCTGGCAAACGCAGAATTCAAAACATGCAAAAATTAATCTTCCTATAAATACTTCTCGAGTATTTTTAATGACCTTAGATCTAAAAGCTACACTCCTCACAGAAGCATCACTGCTTTTGCTTTCCCAAACAGGCCTTGGAAGGCAGTGAGGAGGAAGGCTGTGCCAACTCTATTGCGGTCAAGTGGATGGAAGTCTGCTTGTGCTATCTGAATCACACACTGGCAGATGAAAAGACATGCCTTTTACCATCTGTAAATTTTAATGTACCAGATTTTGGCTGCCATGCAACCTAAAGTATTTACTTCACTGAGGTACACAGAAGGAAAAAAGGACATAAGAAGTTTCTATCTAGATTTAAGTGACAGCACAAGATAAAATCAGTTTATGCTACAGTTTCACCACTTAAACTTAAGCACTGAAGTAAATTTCTCATCTATATAAGGATGTTCTGATGAAAAAACCAAACCCTGTTTGTCTCTTGATGTCTCCATAGCTTCCTTTCTGCATTTAGAAGAAAACAAGCACGTGGATTTTTACAAAGGTTTGAAAATGCCATTTCACTAAAACTGAAGGTACATACAAACGCCTGATCCTTTCAGGGCTTGTAGTCTCAAAAGACCACTGCAAATGCAAATGGCTATAGCTGTTACTGAGGAAACAGGAACAACGAGAAGAATAAGAATGGCAGTGGCGGTGACAGAAATTATCTTCCCTGCAGCAGGAAGGCTGGAACCAGCTCTGTGTTGCAATAGTAAGCCATGTAACACTGAGGGTAACTTCAATCAGCTCTCTGAACCTCACAGTCAATTTTAAATAACGATGATTTATGCTTTGTCCAAAGTAGTGCACAGTGGTGCAGCAAAATACCTTTGGCATATGAATACATTTGCCCCATTGCTCCCCCCTTCAGTCTTTGATCTCCTTCATATTAACCCCTTATTTCTCAAAACTCTGTACTGAATAAACTGAAGCTAAACTCTGTACTGAATAAACTAAAGCTTTCCCTGTGTCTGGTAATTATTTTTAAGAAAAGAGATTGTTTATGTCCCTAAAGCCAAGAATGTACAACAGTAGTTATACTGTTAAAATATATAATAATAGTTATACTTTTGTATTGTTGATTTTTTCTTGGCACTAGCACAAATGAGAAGAAGGTAGTTTAAAATTTAAAGATGAACACCCTCCCCACAATTTGAGAGGGAAAAAAAAGTAAACATGTGAAGGCATGTTGTCTCTCCCATTGGTCTCTTTTCAATTTGATAGTTCCTTTACAATTTTTCCTTGTTTTCACATGTTTAGCTTCAGGAACCATAAGCTTCTATGTGAAGAATTTACATTAAGTAGCATGAATAATGTCAAATTTGTGCAAAATGTAAGAGAATTGCTGCAGATTATAGCTGTAATTTTGATCAGTTGTACTCTAAAATGGAGGAAAATCCTTCACAGATCTGTGAAGCAAAATCCACTATTTCTGGAACAGAAGGAGGAAAAGCAACAAAGCCACAGAGGTACTGCACATATTGTAGAAAAGTCTTTAAGCAAATGCAAACTGGCAGAATGAAACTATCTGAATATAGGGAAGACAGAACAAAATGAGAAAGATCAGATGAAAATCGTGCTGTTCATCTAGCTAAGGTCACTTCAACACCTACTGAAAACAAGTGAGACATTCCAGGCTGCAAGGGGTTTTCTTCATTGTGATCTCTCAGAACCCGATACAGAGAGCAGCAGCAGACATGCAGAACATCTGGAAGCTTCAAAAAATTCTATCATGCTACCAAACTTGAGAGTTTTTGTGAGCGCTGTGGCCACTAAAGCGCATGAGACCCCAGCCCAGAAGCCTGTACCCACTGAATGACAGGAATGTTTCTGTTCCAAAAAGTGTTGGAATTCATCTTTACCCTGGAGAAAGTGAAAACACAGGTACAACCTTAGCCTTCAAAGCTGCAGCTCTCCTGGATCACCACCAACCACTTTCCCCACCCATCCCTGCTCCCTTTTGCTGTCACCAGAGACAGCGACAAAAAGGCAGAATTGTCACACGTGCGCAGAACACAGGAACACACAGATGACTTCAACATGTCACAGATGAAAATATTTTCCAAGACAGACACTAAAGGTGCCACACACACAGGCAGTGTGTGCATTACACAACTGACTCTGTTTGCAAACCCTCCCTGCCAGTGGCCATCAGACACCTCACAGACACCACACATCCCCCGTGGTACAGCGAACGGACTGAACATCTCAGCTCTGATTCCTGTGATTTTCAATTAAACTTCCTTTGCTGCTGGAACACGGATCACCTGCTCCACCACGCATACTTCTGTATTATTAATTTGTTAGCTTGCTGGAATCACAGTTGAAAACCTTTCAGCCTTGGTTTGTGGCAATAAATTCAACTGACAGCTGAAATTTGGAACGCTCACTTAATATTGATTCTGAATGTAATAACAAGCGACATGACCTTTTGGAGGGTGTAAAATATGGCTGCCACAACATCTGTGCCACATTTCTTGCTGTGTAGTAATATGCTGTAACAGCATGGAGCTGGCACTGAAGTTAAGCTTTATTATCAAGCAGATCTCTCCATCTCTCTGGCTCCATTTAAAAAAAACCAAAAACCAAACCCACAGAACTTTACTCCTCACCCCACCCTCAAAATGCTTCCCACATCCAGAACTCATGCATACGTCACTGTTTCTGAGACCTAATGTATGCTGCAGTAAGGAAAGAGATTTTGGATGGCTGAAAGAGACCTCTCATGTCAAACACAGCAGTTCCTGCAGAGTGAAAATCAGCACATCTTCAATCAGACAGGAATCTTACACCAAGTATCTCCATCAAACATCTATTGAGTTATACTGTTTCTTATCTTTCTGCCTAAAGGGAAATACTTCTACATTTTTCCTAAAAGAAACAACACATTAGTAACCACTTTTTCATGAGCTCTGACACCACAAATACCATTTCCATTTAGCATTACCCCAGGATACCTTGAACTAATTTTGCTAGGCTGGATACAGGTTGGTACCTTGCAGTAATTTCCTTTGAAGTGCTGGTAACTTTAAAATATAGTCCATATAGGCAGAATATAAATTTCTGTATTTTTTAAAATCCAATTTAAGTAACTTCAAATTAGGCAAGAAGCCTAACCAAGTTTGAAAACCCAAATTCTACTACAAAAACCACACATCTCTCTTCAAGTATTATAAAGAATGCTTCAGATATCTGCTGAACAAGTAAACTGAAACAACAAATCCCTTTATCCTTATGAACAAGACCTATTTTATCTCTTAATGAACACAAAACACAACGAAGCAGATATTTATCGTGACATTTGAATTTTGCATTTTGTGATTTTAGTTTCTACACCGCCAAACACTTGGTGGCAGCTAAAATTTGATGTGTTTTAAAACTCATTGTTCAAGAAAAGTTTAAATTTTCATATTAAAGCTTAAGGCACTCTAACAAATAGGTAACAAATAGGTGAAGATTGTTGCTTTTCAAAAATCCTAATAAACCCTCTATTGCATCCTTTTGCAGGACATGGACCTGTACTGGCCTTGGGGATGGGGGTAACCTGCCCCAACAACATTATTACATCTCACGGTTACACTCTGAGAGCCACAGAGCTCTTCTTTTACTAAAAAAATTCACAGAAACTAACAAAGAATGGAAACTTATAAAAAATACGCTAAGTTTACAAACAAATTCCTTCAGATGTAATCCTGAGGTAATGGGAACAGATGCCCAATATGGAAGTTTTAAACATCACTGTATACACGTACTGATGCACATGGATTTCACACATATTACATTCAATAAATTATGTACATTTGATTATTACTGAAGGCAGATTTAATCGTTAATGAGGACTGGATATTTACAGTTTGAATGTCATTTAAATCTGTCATATACACATGCTAGCATAACAAAATGGCTATTTCCTGTCTGCCTTTCTACTGCTGTACCCCTAATTTCATTTAATTATAAGATCAGCACCTGAACCAATCAACATTGTGCTACAATAGAAGAAGCTGAGGCTATAACAAAATATGAAGCCTGGGCAAGATGAGAGAGAATTATTAAAAGAATTGTTCAATTCTTTTAAATAAAATGAAGTCTAGGACTCATTTGAAGGAGAAGAAAATGGAATACTTTAAAAGCTATAGCTAACGTTTGAGTTCCCCCCAATCTCCTAATTATTACCATAAAGGCATAAATCCCAATATTAAAAGTAGTAAAAGCGTTATTGAAAAACCCAGAGATGCCACGGATTTGGTCTTTACTCAAGCTTCCATGTTATACACAGAGTGTCCAAAACCTCCAGCAGTTTAATCTCTGCTGGGGCGTGTTTGAAACCCACATATTTGTTCCCTTGCAAAGCAGCATTTGTAAGTCCCCTGATGGACTGGTGGGATCAGAGACAGGCATTTCCAGCTTTGGGAAGGGTTTCTCAGTGTAACTGAGACACTCGAGAGCTGAACTGCCCAGCCAGGCCTGGGAGATTTGAGAGAGACACCAAATTCTTTGGGGTTGGTCTCACATTCCCCTTAGATGGTCAGCCCCACTGCTGCCTTAAGTTTTATCTTTTGTAATTTTCAGATCCTGTACTGCACTAGTGTTTAACTCTGAGCTCC
>VZSR01000479.1:954618-1039104 GCA_013398615.1 Brachypodius melanocephalos
AACTCTCTATTCTAGGGAGCCACACCAAGGCATCAGCACAGCCCCTGCTGCCCTCCCTCCTGGGCTGCACCTTGGAGGCAGCAGGGAAAGCAGAGGTAAACAAGCACCAATTGGATTACTCCTACAGCCTCAGCTGAGACACAATTCAAGACTAATCTGATTATATGTATATTGCAAGCCACTAAGCATCTTTTGGCAATAATTACCAAGCTTCCACACATAAAAAAGGGGCATTTTATTTAGCACTGGGCTAATCTATCAAATGATAAGCTTCAAAGGGAATGTTGGGGAGGAAAAAACCCCACAAACAACAACAACAACAAAAAACAAACCCCTGAAGTAGGTTTATAAAGCAGATATTTCATTTTTATTGAACGGCAAAAGATTATTCCAGACTCTTAAATGTACTAAAAGACTTTCAAATAAAATACAATTTCTCCTCTCAAAGCTTAATTTCCAGTGATAAAACTTCTCTAAGTTCTAAAAGGCTTCACAGAAGCATTTGGAAATGCTGCCACTGTTTCTGATACACATTGCCAACCCAAGAGCTATGGCTGGTTTGGATGGAGGGAAGGAATGCAAAATAGCAGTGCCTGACACCTGCCTTAAGAATTCATAGCCAAGACTATATGACAATTACATTTATGCTTTATAATTGCAACTAAAATTTGTCAAGCAACTAAATATGAGCTGTGTTTGTTTATAGATAATACAAGGCTGAAAATAAAAAAATGAAGTCATACAGTAGGGTGTTATATGTGCATATGTGCTCATGCACATCTGTAAAACTCGATTTTTACCACAGCTGTCAGTAAATATATTAACATAGCCCCAGGGGTACAAACACTCAACACAGACTGAACCAAATGTAAAAGAGGAGGAGCTGCAAGTAGAGGAGTCATATATAAGGAAAAAATAAGAGGCACTTTGCACACTCCTGCTCTTAAAAGAAAGTCTTTAGACACCTTCCTCATGTGTCTGTCTGCAACTGTGCAGAGTTTGGCAACAAGCAGGAAGAAATTCAAGTTAATTCAGTAATCTGTGACATGACCACAATCAGAAGGATGTGCATGACTGGAAAAAGGGGGCCTTGATTTACAGAGAAAGAGCAAGGAGGAGAAAGAGAGGGAATACCACTTGACTGCACAGAGTATCAGTTTGAAGAGATCCTGAAACGACCAAGTCTGGGATTCTGAGAAAGCCTGGGAAGGCAACTGGCAAAGATTTGGGGCTCCTGAGTGTGGGCTTTGGTGCAGTCAGGGAATTACTCCACAGAAGGTCCAAGGGCAGAGCCATGAAGGTGATGCCCAGCAGCTGTGGCACACAGGAGGGGCAGGGATGGATGCACAGCACGGGATGGGGTTTGCCAAGACAGCTGAAAAAGATATGGATAAAGTGACCCTCATTTTGGGGAAAAAAAAACTGCCAGCCAGGGAAAACACAACCTGGGGAGGGAAGAGCTGAGTGGCAGCCCTGCTAAAGCCTAGTTTCTTTAGGTCTATGAAATTCTTAGAGCTCCATTCTGTGACCGTTGCAGCCAGTGTGAGTCTATAACTACAATTTGAGTCCCCATACCTCAAATATATACCTCAAAGACAAAGCAGCCCTAAAGCACTGAAAACATTTCTTCAAAGAATTCTCAGCTAAACTTCAGGGGACAGACTGTCAGATAAACTCAAGAATGGTTATGTGTGTCTGTGTTGTCTTCAGCATCAAAAAATTTCTTCAGAAGAACTCCTCAGAAGCACAGGACTTCTTGAAGTTCTACCAAGATACTGCTCCTGTGGTCAAGATTTGTTTTAAATTTTTTTTTTTACATGACAACGACAATCAATGCTGTTGTCCAAAAGTATTTTAATTCTTCACTTTAGGAAATCCATTTCTAGGTTAGCAATGCTGTTGTTTTGAAAATTGTTTGTTTTGAAAATGCTAAATTTATTTACCATAAAAGCTAAGTCAAAAGAAGATTACAAGTCTGGCTACTCTTTCTTATCCAGTTTCCTGAGAATATCTGCATAAGTGAGACAAGTCTTGGGAATATCCAAATTTAGGCTATGAATCCAAAGAGCCTTCAAGTGACAGCAGTGAAAAATTAGCACCTCTGGTCTCCCAGTGCCCTCCATGGAGAAGCAAGGTGACAAGAAGACAACTGATGCCAAAGGACAGGGCAGAGCAATTAACCTGTGAGAGAATTCCAAATGAAACACATTTTTCTATCTAGACTCAGATGTTTAGGATGAGCTTCAACTAATTCTACTGATTCAACTAATTTAAAAACAGTTACCTAATAGTAGTAGTTACCTCTAGTAGTTACCTCTGCAGTCAGTGGACAGAGATGCACACCAAAGCAGGGGCATTTCTCCCACGCCATCCCGAGATGAAGCATGCAGGAGGGATCACTCTGTAAGTGCTTGTCTTATTTTACTGATGATTAACTTTGATTAATAGCGTATCGTTCATATTAGCGCAAATTAATTCTGTCTTTATTTCCTTATTTTCAAGTAATAAGAATCTTAAGCCCTCGGGCCAGAGGTTATTTGGAGCCTATAGAATGGTAGAACAATGCAATTTGCCTTAGCATGTCACTTGTGCCACCTCCTTTAATCTCTAATATATTAGCATATGCCAGTCTTTATTACTCTGTTGAATCTGGTGCTATTTACATCTCCTGAGTCACATATGTTCTGTGCTGTTAGTATGACTAACCCCCTTATTTGGTATTTTGCTTCAAGCTCCCACTCCTAGAAGGGGCTGATTATTTGAAAGCCTCAGTGTTACAATCCCCCAAACGCCACGACAAGGCTTTTTTAAAAAAGGATGCGGGTGTAGCCTAAGGATGTAAAATTAAAAGGCCTCTAAAAATAATCCATTTACAGAAAATAAGCTCATTGATATTGTCAGATTTAGTCCATAACCTGCCCTTCAAAATTCTTCTTATTTTTAGATCTGTTATTTAACTGTACATATATTTTAACCTTGTTGATGGAAAGAAATATGACAGCCACAGAATCATCTAGACAAAACACCAAACATCTAATTTGCATGCTTACTAGTATTATACATGAGGGTTTCTTCTCCCCAGTAACCTCCCTGTATCAGAGCACATTAGTGACTGCTCTGGGTATTTTTAGGCCATCCTTTCATCCCATTGTTTTCCTGTGTGGGGAAGCTTCCAACAGGCACAGTTCCACCCACTTGCCAAACTCTGCTGAGCACTGAAGGCTGCACACAAAGGGCTGCTCTGCTACCCCAGGAAATACAAACCCAGCTCCCTTCAGCACCACCTTTGGAATTTGGGCATACACATGCCACTGCACCAGTGCCAAGATGGTAATCTCAGGCTGTGGGTGAAATTTCTCTGCCAAAGCTTTATCATTCTATGCCTGTAGTAGATAAAGCTCACTGTGGATGTTTACTGTGGAGCTGGAGAATTCATCTACATATCTATTTGCATGCACATTTCAGTCAGTTGTAGGAAAAAATAGCCTAGGATTGGTAGACCTCTCCATTGACACACTGAGCATGAAGATTCACCCAGAAATCATAAATATGTATTATTCCCTCCCAGTATGCAAGGGGAGGCCAGAATAGCAAAGAGTAGTGAAACAGACCCTCAGAAACTCACCGTTTCCAAGTATTTTTCAGGAATATGAAATCATTAAGAACAAACACACACAGGACATACTCTGGAGCCTCCTCTGTAACAATGCCTTTTTTTGTACAGGTGAAAACTCACACAGTCAAGTGGAAAAATATTCCAAGCTGCTTATTAATCACAAATACAGAACAAACGTATCAGTGCAACTGAAAATCACCAATGCTAATGCAGAAGGCATCTCTGATTAGAAAATGCTCAAAAATGATTACACAGATGAGTAAGCCTGATTTTTGGGATCATCATCTTTCTGCATCTGACATGCAAATGTAACTATTCTGATAAATCAGAGTGGGAAGTAGCATCAAAATACAAAAAGTTGTATTTTTGCTTAAATTGATTTGGCCATTTTTTGTAGTAAGGAAGCTGTGATGAACTGTGTGGTTATCTGCTGTCTACAGGCAGGTTACAAAGTAGAGATACAAAACATGAAAACCATATTTTGCACGGAGGATCAAAAATTCTTCTTTTTAAATTGAAACTTCCTAGGAGCAATATTTTTGTAATCTTGGGAAAAGCAAAATTACAGGCCTAGTTTAAAAGAGAAAAAAGAATAGAGAGAGCCAACAGAGGAAACAAATCTTGAAAAGACTAGGAAAAAACCAACACAGAAGCCATTTGCCATCAGTATAAAGGACACTATTTGTAAAGAATAATAAATATCACCATTTTCTTGCCCCTGTTTCTCTGCTGAGCCATAATTACATCCCATTTTGCAGAAGGGCAGTGGGCTGACTCACAGGACACCTCTCCTGGCTGGACAGCACTGCTGGGGCTGCACTTGGCACCTTGGAACACAGCAATGTCATCACCACAGCCCAGAGTGTTCTGCTGACAGTTGGCCGACCAAAAAACCACTCCCAGATTGGCAAGGAGCAGCAAAGATGGCCCATGTAGCACATGCAATGCTTCTGATCCCAGCAGATGAGCAAAGAGGGAGCTGCCATCACTGAGATGAAGGGGGGATGCAGGAGAGGGAAGAGCAGGAACGCCACTGACACCTTCTGCTGGGAGCTCTGAGCCTGCAGCAATGCCCCTGCTGTTTCTGAAGGATGGGTGCTACTCTGCTAAATGCCTTCCCCTCTCAGGTTTAGGGTATGTTCTCCTGAAATGTCTTCCCAGATCTGAGATAAGGTAATTCCCTGCAAAACAAAAATTATATTACAATGTTAAGCACTTCTTAGGGTGGGTATGTATTTGAGCATAAGCAGGTGCTCACATCTGCTCAAGGTAAGGAGACAGAGATAAGTACATAGAGAACAAAAGCTGGACTGCTGGGGCCTGTTTCCATGAATCCCTGATGCTCCTGCCCTGGCTCTTTCTATTTTGACCTCTCAGGAATCAATTAAAAACAGTCATATTCAGAAAGGCAATTCAATAGCTCTGCTGGCAGCAACACTTTGATTTGTTTGACATTTACTGATCATCTGGTAAGCTCGACACTGCAAATTCTAAGTCACAGAAAGACAAAACTAAAGAAGGGAAAAACCAAATACCAGCACCATGAGGCTGGAGGAACAAAGCAGCCATTCCAGCACTCTATTAAATAACTTGAAACATAAGCATGAGCAAGTGAAGGATCAAGCACGAGGGTTAAGTTGTGCTCACTGAAGTTCTTTTTCTTTTACGACATGTCTTAAATGGTAATGTTTCCCACTAAAAAAAACAACCCCCCATGAAATCCTCAGTGAGAACAATATTTCTCTCCTTTTTTTTTTTTTTTTTTTTTTTTTTTTTTTTTTTTTTTTTTAATTAGGCCCCTCTTCCTGCAACACTTAAGAGTGGCTTATCAGGCTTTTAACACAATGCCATTAATAAAACATTGTCTGAAAATGAGGATTGAAATAATTAGAGCACCATGAAATCACATCTTCAAATCCCATTAACGCTGACTCAGACCATCATTCAGAAAAGTTACAGAGAGCTTCATGAAAATGACACTACTTTTAAACATTAAAGGATTCAAAATACTTTTCCATTTATTCCTTCTCTTCACTGGTGCTCAGTATCCATTACCAGCATATAGCTACAGGTGCATTTCTGTGCTGATATATCAGTATAGGAATACTAAATGTTTTTCTCAAAAATAAGAAACAAAAAAACCCTAGAACCAGCAACTGAAAAAGTCCAGCCACACACATAGCCATTCATTTCTTAATATTTCTCCAAGCATATTTGCACATTGTAACAAATATTAAGATTCCAATGAAAAATTTCACCACCCAGATAGAAAAGTTGCAAGGATCTGGAGGTGTCACTGAAGTTCTCAGGAATTATCCCAAAATGAGCAAATTCTCTTCTTCATTTACAACACCAAAGAACAAAGACTTTTCTCTACCCAGAAGTTTAAATTGTCAAAATTACTTTCATTTCTGAACTCAACAGACAGAGTGGGAATCAAAGTAGGGTTCAAAGGAACAGTCAGGTCCTCAGGCTAGCCCCAAGCACACTGAAGAACTGCAGCTGGTGAATTTTTTTCCTCAGTAAGTGCACTACTTACAGTTGTGCTTTGGTTTCATTTGAGAAAGACTAGAAACCAAACCAAAATTATGCCGCTTACAATTAAAAAAAAAATCAAACTGTGCTTCCATGAAATGACAATTTCACATATAAAGTGCAATTACTAAATATTTTCCCCACCTTCTCCTATGTGTCATTGCATTTCCTTCACTGCTCAGAGGCAGCGACAAAGTTGGGGCAGAATCATTCACTTTACGTTTTACATCCTCATGTGAAATAAAAATGAAAAGTATTAATAGTTTTTACTGTTTTCCATTTAAGAAAAATGAAGACTAACCCCAAGAATATGAATCCAATTCTACTCCACATTAAGACTACAAATAATTACTGCTTTATACACAGTGTGTAGTCCTGTTTCACCATCCTGCACTTCTCTTTGCTCAGAGAAAGCATGACTGCAACACTCTGGATGAAAATTAAGTATATCTCTATATTTGAGTCACCTCTGCTGTAGAATGCACAGTTTCTCTGCAGCCCTTGCCGCATGAAGCGATAGCAAGAACACCAAGGTGCAAAGGTGGGAAGAAGGGTGGCACAGACAAAGCACAGAGACATCCTGGAGGAGGCACCTGGCTGGGGGAATGCTGACCTTGCACTCACCAACCCCAAGGGAATGACAGAACGAGCTCCACAAGCAGAGTTGACACAGCAGCCAATAACCAATCCCAATCCCTGCTATTTTCCACATACACCATAGCAGAGATGGGAGCAGGAATGAGGGACCAAGAGCACTCGCTGAACAGAGCATCAGTGCCTGACAATACGCTGGTGACTTTACAAAGGATGTCAAACATTTTTACTAGCATGGATCAGTGATGCTGTCTGAAGTGAAGCACGGGGAAAATTCAGCTTTTACAGCACTCTTTGACAATGATGAGCAGCCCAGTAAGTTACACAGTTTTAAGCATGCTTAAAGATGCTTTAAAAACTTCTGCAAGAAAGAATTTTTCCTTCATCTACTAATGAACTATTTGGCAAGATTAAAAAGTTTCACTGTCTCCTACTTGTATTTTCCCTATGTAGTTAACTATAGCTATGTACAGCAAAACCAGTCCTGCTGCAGAACATGAGAAGTCAGATAATGACTACTGCTGGAGTAAATGTGGTTCAGTATTTGCATCTATTTGATGTCAGTGATGCTGGAATGCACAGTAATCACAATTTTTGGCCTAATCTTGAAAAAAAAAGAGAAGCAAATTTTTTTTTTCTGTTGCTGTCTTCTCTGAATTCATAACAAGAAGATGCACTCAGTTACTGTATTTTATTCACATAAGAAAAACACTGTCTTAACGAGAGAAAATTAGGACCAGGACATTTCACTAATTTGAAAAAGACTCTTTTTTTCAACTTTGAAGTCTATATAATTTTTGCTCGTGTGGGTTAAACTTTAAAATCACATCTACCTGAAGCAAAGGAATATTCAAAATGCCATATCTAATTTTTCTGACTATGAACTAGGTCTTATATTTTTACTGCATTCTAACCACACTACAAAAACCCTGCCTATCAGTGGCAACCTCGACCATATGAAATAACCATAATAAACATTAACATTTTGAAAAGAAATGCAATAAGGAAAGGAAATTATTTGATATGAATCTGAACTTCCATTCACTGTTGCTTCTCTATTTAATACTGCTGCCAAATTTGGACAATATTGATTCCATCATTTAGAGTTTACAGCCCAAAAGAGGATAAAAATCATAATTTTGCATTTTGGGTGTATTTGTGAAGGTCTCTATGAGAAACAGTGTATAAACAAATTGTAACTACCCCTATATTCTGTGTATTCATTAACATATTGGTTTCATGTGATGCTGTCCTGCAGGATATTTGGTTTTGAGTTGACAGTGATACTTAAATGCCATTTCCCTCACCATGCTCTTAAGGCTATGTGCTGTAACAGCTGTGTCAAATTAAACATCCACAGCTGGAGTCAGCAATGGGAGCATCATCAATAGCCCTGCTGGGACAGAACCTGTTCTGGGGGCCAACACTCACTGCTTGTGTCCATAGAGCAGCACACAGGAGTTATTATCTGGCAGAACTGAGTGCAGGGGAGAGCAGAGAAAGCCACTAAAATCAGTCCCTGCACCCCTTCCTTATGTCTGAGAGCACCCCAATAAAACACTGCCATACAGGCTCCCCAGCAAATAATATTTATTAAACACATGTGAATTGCCAGATAGGATTTTTAATCAATATTTCATGGAGTGTACTAGAAAGTGACCATTTGTACCTGTACTAGTGAGCTCTGCAGCTTGACTCACGTTTTGCATAAAATATGGAATTTATTCCAACTCTAGAAAATTATCATACAGCGTGACTGACATAACTCACGGTCTTCTCTTAAAGAGAAAAAAAATCCTGTTAATACACCTCCACAAAATAAACAATATATGCTTCTACCCCTAGCCCTCCTTCCTCCCTGCAGACAGACTCAGCGTGTGGTTCCTGAGGAATTAGTTGTAGAAGAACTCCCCTGCTGACAGCAAAATGCCAAATGCACGTCCTGCACATGTAATGTGTCTGACATTTCCACATCTCACCAGGTTCATGTTTCTGACAAGTGCTTAAAAATATATGTCTTTTAAAAAGTGTTTTTATTGCTACCTTCCTATCTCTGCTTTCTAATGTTTTAAAATGCTATTTTACTCATGGAAACACCTCCACATTTGTCTTTTGATTTGAGTGGAAGTAATTGGTTTTTCAGGGTCAAATACCTTTTTGGAATCAATGGGTACATTTCAATTGACGGATGGTATAAAAAGTGCAAATTTTATCTTCTTCAAACAAACAGAACTGTGAAAAACTGAGAAGACTCAACATGATTGACACGTGGGCAGCACTGAAAATATTTTAACACCCTACCTTCTTTAATGTTGTTATTCTTTGCAGTAGGAGACCTTGGGAAAATCAGCAAAACTTTCAAATGTTAAATGTATTTCTTTCCTACTTCTATTTTTTTTTCCCCATGCCAGTATGAATTCCCAGTTGGGAACTTTCAAAAACAGAGAGGGATCTGGCACAGACACAGAGCTGGTGCATCAACTGCTGCAGTTGAGTCATCGCAATAATTTTTCTTAAGAGCAGCAGACAGCATTTGCAGAAGTGCAGCATTAACACCTGCTGAACACATTTTGTGCACACCATCCAGAGGTCTTTGGGTATTACACACAATGGCCATTGTATTAATTTTTCTCAGAACTTCCAAAGTGCTTCTGGAGAGCAGTTCAATGCTCCACTTCAAAATGTGAATCATACAAAGAGATTTTATCTAAGCCTCCCAGAGAGTCCCTTGTTCTGTACCTGGCTTCATGTCAAATAATTCTAATATGCATATATACATCTACACACATTTACATATACGGTCTATGTATGCTTTTGAATTCAAGTTTGAAATAGTTTCTCCTCATTAAATATATATTTTTCTCCCAGTAGTTATATTGTCAATGACAGTAACAGTCACCAATGCTAATGAAATTTTATGATTTTGCAGTGGGTTTCATTAATTACTGTAATTTCTTTTAGACATTCAATTGAATAAACAAAGAATCCTTGGAAACCTGCTGCACACAATAAAAGTGACAAAGCTGAGAAAAGCAGAATTTTCAACTCTGCTATAGAATACCTGCATGATTCAGTAAAGGCATTTTTCCTTTTGGAACTGTCACTCTTGTACTTTTTAACTTTGCCTGTCCCTGATCATGATAAAAATAGATTTCAAGGAAAATTAGAGGGTTTTGAACTTCCTTGGCATTCAGTCAGAGAGGTCATCCCTGTTTCAAAGGAAGACAGACCTTGTTGGATGCAACACAGAACAGCGAGTTCTCTGTAAATTCCAGCTATCTGACCCAGCCACAACTACTCATTTTTCCTTCTAGCTCACAACAGGCACTGACAGAGTTATAAGGAGGATGGCAAACACTGTCATCAAAATATTTCTCGCTTGAACTGAAATCTCAGTATTTCAAAATATTGCTCATGAATCAATAAAAGGAATGAAGTTTATAATTCTGCTTAACAGAAGGTAACCCAGCTCAATGCCCTTGAAAGAAAAGCAAACATGAGAGAGGACAGAGTGACTTCAGACTGGCCTCAGGTTCAAAACCAAGACAGCATCACACTGAAGACTTGCTTTTCAAGAGCTGAATTCCTTTTTTCCCCTCTCAGGATCCAGTGGTGGTACCCTTTTCTGAAGTGCCCACCTTCCAGACTACCTCTGACTCACCAGCTACACTCAGCTTGTGATTGTTCTTGGCTACAGATGCCAGGACTTAGCCTTCATTGTATATTTTTTATTCCTGCTTTCTTTCCTCAGAAATACCTTCTGGATTAACCTTAAAACCAAAAGTTTTAATTTTTAACAAATTTTCCATAACTGACTGATTCCAGGCTCTCTGTCACTCCTGGGATTGTGAATACCCTAACACTGAGAGGGGGTTAATAAAGTTTTATTTGTCTGATCTGTCTTATCAAACTGTTTGTATGGTAGAGACAGTGTAACCACACATTCAACTAATTCTGAAGCTACCAAAATGATCAAATGTTCACCTCTTAACTCATACTTAGGCCATTCAAACACCACCATATGAGATCTGTATCCTATAATCACAGAAGATAAAAAGTGAAGTTATTTTGGAGCCCCAAAAACATCTTACTGTCTTCTATAAAAGAAGTATGAATATACTGTCTTCTGTAAATAAATAAACAAATACAATCAGTTTTATCATTCCTAATGGTCACAGTCTCAGGCCAGTAGATCCCACACTGGCACAATACTGATGCACAGGTGTCCTTTTAGTTTTATTTTGCACAGTCTAGTCCTGCATGATATTGCAGCACTTTGCATTATAATATTACATCATGTATCTCAGCTACAGGAAAGGGATTTTGCACATCACAGGACTCTCAGGAAGTAAAATAATTTCTCTTTCTCTATTCCCCTCTTTTTAATATTAAAGGCATATATTTCTTATAAGGCTTAAATATAACTGATTTGTTTTTAATTTTTAAGTTTATCTTTGATTCCTTTAAATTATTATCTCAATTTGAGCAATACCTTCCCTTGGCATTACATTACTGTAAATATTACACTTTATTGCTAACTGCCTATTGAACTGCTTCGTTTTGTTACAAAGTTCTCAAAGCCTAAAAAAATTTCTTAAACTCTTATCTAGCTAACAGATTGAATCGTGATTCTGGAACAGATTGAAATCTCCATAATGGGAGATCATATTAAAATTCCTGTGTAAGTCTGCTACTTCTTAAATGAACTCTTTAAGATGCAGGGGAATACAACTGTGGGGGAGCAGGAGAGAAAGGAGTGAACTGGAGAGTACAGAAAAAGAAAGGAACACAGCACATGAGATACCCAGACTTGTTGACAAGGGAGCTAAAAAACACAGTGAGGGAAAAGCTGAGGCTAATTTATCTGTTTTAACCAGAGGATGACAAAGAGCACCTGTCTGCTTGACTCAGGGATCAATGTGAAAAGCACAAGCCTACCTGGCTGAGAAATTCTGTCTGACATCAGACACAGCAAATCTGTCCTGCTGTGCCCCTACAAGTATCTAACAGCACCCACAGACCTGGTGAAGGGAAGGAGACAAAGCCAACACAGGAACTTTTCATATTTTCATTTTATTACTTCTGTTCCCTGTTTTATTTACTAGTGTCAGGATAACAAAGTCACACAGAATCAGCACCGGTGGAAATTCAGATTGGTAACGTGCAAATGGTTTTTTTTTGTGCTCCATGTACAAGATGCCATTTAAAGACTGCTCTAGGTACTCACATTCCCTATATAGTGTGGGAACACTGCAGTGACTGCCTTCAGTCAGGCTCAGAAATAGGATTTCAGCCACAACAGGTTACCAGCAGCCCCAAGTTACTGTAACCAAAAACCAGAGCAATGAAAATCATCCACAGCTCACCAAAGTAAAGCCGAGGCATTCAGCTCCAAGAATCAGGACCAAAGATTACATAAAGGCTTTGACAACCAACATGTTTGGAAAAGGAAAAGCAAATTCATAAGAGGAGCAAGAGGAATATCACACTCAATGCCCACGATTTCTTGTGGATATTGTGTGAGACAGCCTTGACTGTGGAACCAGGAGTGCCCAAACTGCACAGAATGACAGCACCAAGCAAACTGGAAAAAGCTTTCTAACACTGAAAACCAACCAACCAAAACTTTATTATGCCTGTAACACTCAATCCTTTTTCTTTTTTTTTCCACACGGAGTGAGACTATTGTTCTCTGTCTTTGTCCAAACTCCACCAGTGTGATAATGTGATGTTGCTCTAATTTAACCTCATTATTCTTTTGTCTTTCCCAAAGTGAAATGCCACTTCTCTCCTTCCCTTTGAGGCTTATCTCAAACAAATGTCTTTGTTCTTAATGAGACCAATCCATATGTTTGTTCCTGCATATTGTGTTCAGTTAATGGGAAGATTTTTCTAACACATAAAAACTCTTCTATTATTTGTCCCAGGCAGCTTTGTGTTCAGTAACTGCTGTAACTGTTACCTTTGACAAAATGTCCCACATCCAATGTTCTGTTTCTGAATAGTCATCCCTCCCTTGAACTCAAGTTTATTTATGTCTCTTCAGCATATGCATATCTCCTTTCCTCAAATTTTTACCCTATCATCCTCTATGTGTTCAAAAAACTAAATGTACACTGAAGGCATTGATCAGGCAGCTTGCTGCAAAACACCACATATCAACTGATGCATTAAAACTTTAATATAGGTCATTTATCAACAATTAAACTTTAAATATTTGCTTTGCTGATTACTAATAAATCAACGGATAGTCATTAGGAGAAATCTCATTGTTTACTTTTGCTGTTTCATAGCTAGTAATCAATGAACAAGAATGTAATTATGTATGCTAAGTACTCGGGATTTCTTTTTTCCAATAAAAATCAGAGATGTATAAAAACAACATAAAACAACCAGATTATTGCGAGTTTAAGTATACACGTGTATAAATGTATAAGTATACATGCACATTATAAAAATACAAAGTTCGCTGAAATTATTTGCTGATCTAATGTGCAATAGCTTAATGACTTCCTTGATTTAAATGTAGACTCCTGCAGCTCCAACAAGGTGCTCTGGCAGCCAGACAACACCATGGTACTGCCAGGTCTCTGATATTCCCTGTTTCCATGTGATGCCACCTTGCACCAGGAGCAGCAGAACTGTGTGGTACAGATCTGCACTCCCCATGGCAGAACAGGATTAACCCTGGAAAAGAGCTGCTGTTATCAGGCACCCCGTGAGGATGCTGATGTTTGTTGCTGCTTCGCTCACAAAGGAATGCAGAGGAGCCCTAGTGGTTTACATAATATTCCTGATTTTCTTTTTAAATCGATCTCCTGGCTCTGTAGGCAAAATATAAGACAGAACACAGGAGCTCACAGGATTGATTCCAAACCCTTTGCATACAAGATGTGTAAAAGCTGTTTTGCTTTAGATCACGGTGAACGTGGGCCTAACAATTTAAATTCAATTTTACCTTTTAAGCTTAAAAGCAGTGAGAAATGTCTTATGGGCACTGTTAATTCGGTCTTCTCTCAAGTCCTTTCCCCATCAGACAAATCTGAGTTCTCCCAAACACTGGCCCACTGTAGTCTAACCACTACTGCATTTATTTTGAGCAAGTTTTCAATTTCTCATGGTAACCTCCAACTGTGACAGGGTTCATTAAAACAACTTCCTTTTGCCTAGGGAATGAAATATGGAAATAAAATACATGCTTCTTCACAAAGGGCTTAACATCATTATTAAAATACCACCTTTTACCAATACCACCTTTTACCAAATTCCCTTGTTTCAGGCAGGCTTGTGGAACTTATGTGACCAAGTTTTATTTTCCCAAGAAGAGCTCGAAGTGGAAGCTGAAGAATTCTTGCTACAGTCTGAAAACATACATCATCCAACAATTAACCCCTCTCACAGCCTCCCTGCATGGGGCTGCAGTGGCCATCCAGTAACCATAGCTACTCATTTCAATGGAAAGAAATTGCTGTGAATAACAATGAAACCATAAAATATGTTCTGAAGAGCCACACCAAGTCCTGAAAACTACGAAAACCTTCCTAATGCAAGGGAAAAGAACACAGGCAAAACATTTTGGCTTGATTGCCCCCAGATCTACTGATCTTTTCAGTAACGCATCCCAAAAGTCCCCGTGGCCATCCATGTCGGATGGGACACCAACAGGAGACTTCACCAGCTGTGTATTGTCATTGTTTGACAAATAACAAGAAATTAGCAATCTTTGCCATAATCCTCTTACATCAGGTACGTACAGTAACATCTCTGGCACAGAACATAGAGAATGAAGGAAACTGCGTGCCAGTGTCTCGTGAAACGCAGCCCAGCACTGCACTCTCCATTGCAAACCCATGCAAAACATTCTGAGGCTGAAATTCTGATCCAGTGCTGGCAGGCTGCCACTCTGCACAGCAATTCTCACTGCTGACCTTCCCTGGCACCTTTCACGTGTTCTGAAGATGTGCCACCACACAAACATCAGCTGATCCTCCCCAGAACAACGTGGGAGGGACGGGAACATTTACAGGTCGTTAATTACTTACTTACAAAGTGATTTCTAGTATTTTTAATCCTGTTTATGTGTGGAACAGACATGACATTCTGAGGCAGTGAGCCTTTTGTTACAAATAGCAACAGGCTCCCTAACAGTGCTGCCTTTAAAGCCTGTGGATCTCTAGGAAAAAACAGCAGTTTGTCATCTGGCATCCTCAGACAGTTTAATGTTTGACTGATACAGAAGCTGCAGTACTGCTGTCTCATGTGCAGCACTTAGTGGTCAGATGAGATTGTTTGATGATATTTTAAAGATCAGAGCTGAGAAATACTCTAAATTTGGGGTTTATTTATAAATGGTGGGTCTGTCCTTCTTTGCTACTCCCAGTGCTGGAATAACCTGCAGCAGTTACAATGGACCAAGCAATGATCTGGGTTCTGAATATGAGAAGTTCCAAAAATGGTATCAAAAAGCGCAGTAACAGAAGTGCCTATACTTAGGTCAAGATTATTAGGATTTCAGGAAACAAATTACAGGTCTCACACTAATTAATTATCTCCTTTCCATGTCACGGGGACATTAATACAGACTTGTAGAACAATTAAGTTTGAACGGGACCTCTTGAGGTCATCCAGTAAAATGGTTTGACCTCAAAAGCCAATCTTGAAGTTACATAAGGTTAACTCCTCACTGAGTTCATTCTTGAGTACCCATATTTTGCAGTTTCAGATACCTATTTTGATGCCTCAAACAGGAGCAGAAAGAGGAAGGGATGAGCTGAGAGCCCCACCTTTGGTCCTGATGACATAAGAGGTGAACGTTTTGCTGGCACAAGCGCATGGCATCCTCTGAACACAGGCAGACTCAGCAAAAATCAGTCTTCTACTCTATGTACATTGCATTTCAGACAAATTATGCAATGTGCTTTTATGTGAATAATGGAGATTACTTATAGAACTTAGGAATTTGTTATTTACCAAAATCTGAAATAGCTGACAGCAAGGCACAGTGTTCAAGTGACTCCAGCTCAGAGCTCCAGGCATTGCAATAAACGTTTCTCTTTGTCAGAGCTGGTGTGATCAGGACTCACTTGTAAATCAGGAACACTGTTTCAAAGCTTGTTTACTGAATGCTGAAAGCACATCCTCCTGGTAACCTCAAGCATGTCATTTATCTATTTATCTCCATCAGAAGAAAGCCTTTAATGAACATAAAGGAAGTGTCACCACTTATCACTAACAAGAAATCTGCTAGCAATCCTGACTCTCCCAATCTGTGGGTGACATGGAGGGGAGGGAAGGGAAATGTAAGGATATATGAATATTAGCATATATAAAAGCAATAGTTGCCATTTTCACATAATAAAATATCTTTGAAAAATGTGACTTAGGAATAAGGATCTGCCTTCTCCATTTATTACGTTTTTAGCAACTCTTGCACATTAACTGATACTCTGTCTTCAATTTTCTATTGGTATCTAAATGCAAATCTTGCATTTTTTCAAAATGGACTATTACATTTACAAGGAGCTGTAAATTGTAATGCTGACATTTCTTTGAGGTCAGATTTTTTTTTTCTTTAGAAAGAAATGAAGCAGTAGTAATTTGTCACATGACTTGACTGAAATCTGTGCCACTTACACCAACACAGATGCAAATTCACTAAAACCATAACAGTTTTTCTTTAATGGAATTTGTTTTTCATGTCAGGGTGCAGTCTTTTGGATACCACTCTGATGCCAGTTTTCAGCTAGCAAAGAAGTGCCACAGAGTTTATTCCTATCCAAACTTCAACAAAGTACCTGTTAAAGAGCCTAACTGATTTGAATTCTACATTTTCACAATATTCATCAAAGAACTGAAAGAACACATCAGAAATGTTAAGAGCTTAAAAGAACTATCAATCATTCTCAACTACCTTGCTCTCTTTAGGAAGCACACTCAGCATAAACACACTTCAGTGTATTTTTGGACACGTAACCTCTTCCCATAATGGAAGAAAAACTTTTTGTTTGCACCCTTCAGTTATGAAAAAGCAACAGTTTAAACCCAATCTAATTTTACTGCCTCTTTAATTGCACCTTCTGGTGCCTCACGCCTGAGCAGTGATTTACGTTGGAGCTGATGGGTTCAAACAGAGCTTCCACAAATTAATGAGTGAGAATTACCCGTGCACTGAACCACAGCCAGTGCTTGCTGACACTCACAAACCTGTGCTGGGACACACTGCTGGCACACGAGCAGCAGCTGAGCTCTGCCACGGGGCACCCAGCTAGGAGATGGCACTGGGGAGCTGGAAAATGAAAGGTGAAATGGAAAAAAAATAACCCCAACTTTCGGTAGCTGGAGGTTATCGAGATGCCAATTATGAAATCAAATTGTTTATTTATTTTAGCCCATAGCCCTCAAGATGAAATTCAACTTAATTACCTTATGTCTCTGACAGTAATAATTGCCACATACCAGATACAGAGGAAAAAGAGACATGCAGTCACTCTGGAGTAAAGAGAAAAGCTGACAGGGATCAGGATCAAAAGTTTAAGTCTTTTTGGGAATTCAGAAAGTTACATTCTGCATGGTTTTCTATCAGCAATAACACAAGAATAGAACTCTTTGCATATATATATGAACAACAAAACTGAAATTCTGTTACACATTGCCCTCCAACTAAACGAAATGTTCCTCTGTCACTGTGAAGTGAAACCAAGAGCAGTGCCTGTGTTTCTCTTCTCTAAGGCAGGGAGGGTTTTTCTCAGCACAGGCTCACAGAGCACAGCTGAACACAAGGCTCAGGTTAGAAAGGAGCAAGAACTAAAGAAGAATTAAAGCAGGTATTTCTATATTGAGAACAATGAAGGAAAAGGAATTTCTAAATGCTAATTTGATTGTCATGTAAAACAATGGTCATAAGCATAAACCTGGGCAGGGAAACAAATTTAGAACTTCATTTAAATTAATTAAAAGCTGAACAAGGAATTCAACTATGTGCACATATTCAGCATACAAAGCCACATTTTTCTGTATTAATTTAATGAGGAAAACAGAGCTAGAAAGATTGTGCAACAGCAGCAGCTGTTTTTATATAACATTTCTTGATTCATATGAAGGTGCTTAGATTTTTAGTGATTTCAAATACTGTCTACACAGATCTCCACAAGTATTTGTGTATCTCTGTACCCACACCTAAGAGATATTTCTATCCTTTCCCCTTACTTCATGTTTAACTTTGAGATAATTTGATTTCTTCTATCACTACAGATTTGGAAGGCCAGATCTGAAATAATACAGTAGAGGAAGGCAAATATCATTTATATTTTTGTAATTGTTAACGTCTGCAGTGCTTTTCACATTATTTCTGCTTCATTACCTAAGCAGCAGCACTGTATTAACCACTCTGAGAAGTGCACACACCTGACATGACATTGCTTCCTAACACTACAAACTCCGAGTCACCTGAAATGGAATACCAATTATGCACATCACACAAGTGACTCAGAAAATAAAGAAATCTATACAAAACACATCAATCCTATCTATCTGCCTTATCTAAATCTATCTGTATCGTATTCCCAAATCTACCCATGTTTATCTCAATTTTACCTCTGCAGAATTTGCATCTTAGAGCCTTTATTGCATGTACTGCACATCCATGGCACTTACGGCCTTGATATCCTGCTTTAGTCTTGATTTCCTCCTGTATTCAAGAGACTGTTGATACAAACCCTAACTTTAAGCTGCAAAAATGCTGATATCAGCCTGTAAGACATAGAGCTCAAACATTTTTTTACAAAATTTAAATCAGACAATGTTCAGAAACCAACCTAGAGTGAAGCCAGATCTGAATCAGACCCAAAAGGGAAGAATTCAACTCTTACTGCCATGAGTACAAGACAAGAAGTTTGACTGCAAGAGCAGTGCTGTTATTTTGATAAAGCTTTCTGTGAGAATGAGGAGCGACGGTGACTAAAAGAAGAGATGCCTTTTATTACTCTGAAAATGTCAATTCTAGAGACTGAAGCAGGCACTTGCTCAATCTCAGCATGTGGCTGTTCAGCCTGTGCTGGGTAAGAGGCTGTCAGGGAGGGTGCACAAGCTGTTTTCACTACCGAACAAAGAACCAATAGATGTTCACCTAAATGGTGATCTCATCACAGGATGCACAAAGTCAGATTCAGAATCTAAACCCAGAGGCAACATCCCCAGCTAATCCTAAGAATGACCAACTATCCTTTGAGTGAAAAGGGAAGGGAGGGGAGTAGTACAGTTTTGTCCTAAAAATTAATATTCTACAGTGCTTGAAGGCTGAAGATTTTGCAGGCTGGATAGGTAAGAGATGAAGATTTCTGGTTTGTAATGAGAAACAAGGCACCTGATTTTTTTTTTCCTTATTGCAGATAATTTACTTTTCCAAAATGCACTCAATTTCCCCCTTCCACATGCTATTTAATCATATCAAAATCATGCTTTATTTTAGAAAAGGATTATGTCAGTAATTTTCAGTAAGTCCTTTCAGGGCCCTCCTGGCATTAACACCACATTCAATATTTTCATTAATTGGGACCAGGTAGTTCAGGCCATGTGGGATTTGAGGCACAGTATTTCCCTACCACAGACTTTAATTGAGAAACCAAAGCGTTCATTCTAAATAAAAGAGGAACCAAGTACAATCAAGTATGGGCAGATTCTGAGCACAAGCACTGCAGAAAACCCTGTCTGTCTCTGAAGCACATTCATGCTGCTGAACCATCACTCAAAACCCAAACAATTATACAGGATTATATACTAACTGCTAAAAATGCTGTTTAAGGACACACATTTTGAAGAAGCATGAAAACCTTTTATCAGCTTTGTAAGTCTTAACAACAGGAGAAATGCTTTGAACTTGGTTGCAAATACTGAGCTCACTTATTCCAGTAAGGAAATGGATTTCAAGATAGGGCCTATGTGAGTCAGCTTTTCACCTCTGCTTGTTATCCCAAACAGATTTCAATCTTCAGACCATCCACTACATTTCTATCAAAATGCTTGGCCTTCCACTGACAGCTTTTGAGTGCAGTTTTCCATTGTCAAATTCTTTAATAAGCAGGAGGGTTTGCAAGTAACTTAGTGTAAAATCATGTACAGTCATCATTTCCTCATTGCTTCTCCATATTTCAAATACCCTGTAATATAACATATAATCTGTTAGAGACTATTAAAGTTTTGCCACAGATGCAAACCCAGTTTGGAGTAAAGCACCTTCACTTCCAGTTCCTAATCTGAACAAAAGAGGTTTTAGAAAAGCAAGCTATGGATATTGATCAAAAATCTCTGCTCTGACTTGCCACACTTTTACCTTTAACACTGGATTCAAGTAAACCTAAACTATGGAAATATGACACGAGCATTAAAAAATAGATATAATTTTTAAGTATATAATTTATATTTTAAACCAGTCCTTTTTGTCTCCCTTCTTATTCAAGTTTCACAGCATACATATGGGTATGAATAAGCAAGGGATTTTTCACCCTTACTTCATGCACAGCAGCTTGAAAAATGTTTCTGATTAACATAAATGATAATACACGTACATAAGGCTGTCTTTCAAAGAGGTTTGATAATTCATAAATGAAATGTTTACACAGATGAGGTCAAGCCAAAAGGTTTGTAATAAAAGTATTTAACGGATGTAAATCTGTTCATCACTGCTGAGGAACATGGGATGACTTCAAATATTCACTACTGAATGTGCTCGGTACACATTTAGAGCAACTTGCATGAATTCTCATTCCAATTTTTAATTACTATGCAGTCTGTAAAAATAAAAAAAATCAAGAGTCAGATTGCTCTTTTTTTCTTTTATCAGAACAATTAACATTAATGACATATTTCTTCCCAGGCACTTCTACACATTCATTATTTTTAAGAAAAATTGAATGAAGTTTGAACAAAAGTATAACAATACCTACAGATACAGATGTTTACCCTTACATATATTTCTATCAATGTTTCCTTAGCCAGTGTTCATCAGGAGCTAAAGCAAGGCTTAAGGAAAAAAACCCAAAAAACCAAAAAAACCCCCAAATACCAGGCAATTTCTTTTAAAAAATATTTATAGCATGTTGGGTTTTTTTCCAGATGCAATTTTCCTCTTGGACTGTATACAGCTTTACTTGCATAACTTAGTTGTTGTGGTTTTGTGAGACCATAAAATGAGGACAAGGACTTCATACAATTAAACAGACCTTGGTGGCAGGAAGGAAAGACAATGAATTTGTTTTCACTTGAAACTTTTAGACAATTCATGTCTCTTGCAGCCTACCCTGGTTTTTCACCTACCAGAGAACAACATAACCAAATTTGTTTTGTTTTTCCTAGGGTTTCCATGGCTTTAATTTCTATCTCAATCTTAAAATCAAATATTAAAATTAAACAGCCACCCATCACATGGAGATGCAGACATTTAGTTTTCTGGATTTATTAAAATCTACTCACACTGATAACAGCACAGGGAGGTACGATTTGGCATGGTAAACACAGGTTTAACAGCCTAATTGCTTGGATTTTTTGTGGATCATTATGCTAATACCTCTGCAGCAAAGTGCTAAATCAGAATTCCCATCACAAAGAATTCTCCCTGGTGACTGAAAAGAGAGAACTGGGACATCCTGGGGTGATGGGAAGAGATTTCTCTTCAGGGACACACCAAAGGGTTTTTCAAACCCACAAGACCACAGAGCTCTGCCAAAGGGAAGAAAGCAAAGCCTGACACAAACCATCAGGAATTACAGCTTTGCCTGCCTAAACCAGGGACTCCAGCCAACGACACTCTGCCCTACAAGGGTGCTTGGGAGGAAGATGGATTCATACAGGACGAGATCCTTAAGATGAGGTGGATTCATACAGGATAAAGACACACTCTGTACACACAAATATGTATGAACGATTTTGTTTTGTCCAGAATTCAACTGGACCTTGAGATAAACCTCATTATTTTGTCCTCCACTGTACCTTATGCTCCCTTAAATATATTCTCCTATGTAAACAAATCTGACCCTGATCCCCCAGGACACCCAAACCTGCTCTGACTCCACATCCCCAGACTCACAGATCTGCTACAAAACCAGGCTTGTTTGGAGGAATAAGAATGTCATCCTGGCAAGGTTTTTGCTTTGGTAAAATAAAGGCCAAATGAGATGTTTTCCATGATAAATATGAATTTTGAAAGAAGCAAATATAATTTGAAATTTTTGATCCACCAATAAACTAGGTAAAAGAAAAAAAAAAGCTATCAACATAGTTAGTTTGTTAGCTCCTTAAGGCACTAATATTTTCTTCTGTTTCCTGAAAAAGTTCTGTTACTGTTTTCTCTGATCCATGTCCACATTTGATCACCAAAAATGCAACTTCACCACACAGCAGATGTGTCATTAACTATTTCTGAAAAAAGGTGAAATAAAATCACCCAGCATGAGAAGACTATGGAATAAGCCAACACTAGCAGATGGTGTTTATTTTGTCACTGCTTGTGTTAAAAATTGTCACCTATTTCATCAGTACCTATAAGGTAGAAGCTTCATGCAAAAGGTGGAAAAGCTATTTTTTATAAGCTGTCACAGGACTCCTTAAAATAAAATGTCCTCTGTTTGTAGCTTCCAGTTTTTAGGACATGGTGCATTACACAGGAGATCGATTTGTATAAATCTGAGGTGATCAAGTGTTTTGCCAGCAGCTCAGCCTTTCATCACTCCACCTCTTGTGTTTCTTAAGCAAATTTCAAATCCTTTATTTCCAACAGTGGTGCTGTTCAGACAAATTCTGTAACGTTGCTCTTAGAAGAGGAACCTGGTAGAACTGTCAGTTAGCTTGTTTTCTTCTAGGACCCCCTATGCTAGAGAGTTTTACTTTTCTCTCAGGATTTCCCACATTTTTGCTATTTTATTTTATCACTCACTTTTTGGCTGTGTGGTTTCCATTCTCTGGCTGACAGTTTCTTAACAAAACAGTTACACGAAGAGTAATTGCACAACCCAGACTTGGCTGCTTAAAGAAATCACTGCTAAAATCCAATGATAAACCCAAATCTTGGAGGTTTGAAAGAACATCCACTTGAATTTCCACCTAAAAATCCCCTGTTCATGCACTGCAACTTGATTGACTCAATTCTTTCTCTCTCCCTGTCCACATTATACCAAGAGCTGACCCCTTTACCTTTGTCATTTAATGAGGCCTCTCAGTGTCCTATTCATGTCATACCCTAAGCAGCACACTTTTACATTTATATATATGTATATATAAAAGGACATATTTTTATATAAATATATATTTATGTATTTTATATATATTTATATATTATATATACGCACACACAAAACATCATACTTCTGGAATGCTTAAAAAATTAATTATTTTGATAAATTGCTGGAATGTTGTTACATTATTTTATGGTTCTGAAAAGAAACCAGGGCTGGTCTGGTTATTTTGTTTGTTAGATTTTGGTTTTAATTCTAAATTCTTATTTATGACATAGATTTGAGATTTGGGGTCGAGGGGGGGCAAGAGGGTCAGGGTGGGTTGTTTGTTGTCGTTTTTTAAATCTCCAAAATTCCTCTTTCAGAAAAGAGTACTCAGAAATGGTGAGATTTAAGACTGCTCCAAATACTAGTGAGGGGAGATATTTTTCTGTAAGACATTTTTATTGTCCTTCTTTCTAGAGTCAGAACACGGATCTGACAACAATTCATCTGCCTGTATTTCTGAATCACTGACCATTCTAACACCCACGTTCATCACTTCATCTCCTTTTTGTGGCTGCACCAGCAGCATCTGTGACCTTAGAAAAGCAAAGGCAGAGCAGATGAAGAAACCCATCATTTTATCAGAGCACTGCAAAGCAATCTGTGCTCTACATGAGCACACATGAGGACTGGGTACCTTTGAAATGCAAAGTCTAAGGGCTCTACTCATGGAGATACAAAGAGTCCTCTTCTGTTGACACAACATGCACACTGCAAGCTCTGCAACACGATTTGGATGCATCCTGAGCCAGCTGAGGCTTTAAACCAAGGTTAGTGCCATCTGTCTGGTTTTGGCAGCATCCAGACTGATGTAAAAAATCCTGTGGCACTGTTTAAAAGGAGCCAGAGATAAAGCATGCTTTTGGTCAAGTCCCTGGAATTATTAACATCCAAGATTTGGTTGATATCACCAGGAAGCACATCTGGGTCAACAAGCTCACTGCACCTTCCTCATCACATTTAGAGCATTCAACAAACTATTTCACTACTCAGATCAGATTTAGCATGGCCAAGAAATTAGACTCATAAAAGTCACAAAAAGTACTAAGTTTTTCTGTTGCTTGTCTCAGTTCAGTTCTTTTCTTAAATGCATGTTAAATCAAGCCAGTAGCAAGCATTAATGTTACCAAGTATTTTTGAGTTGTGATATAGTTAATAATACATTTGCACATTCTTCTTAATTTCTAGAGCCCTGAACAAACACCAAAAGTACCAAAACTTGAAAGCAATATGTCAATTAAATTTGTTTGAATTGGGAAGAGTATCAGATTGCAAAAAAAAAAGGAGTAAACCAGAGAGAAACAATATTTTGTTTCTATAAAAGCCTCAAAACTTCAAAAGAGGAAAAACATTGTTCAGCTGGATGCAATTTGTTAGGCAAAACGTTTCTTTTATCTTGGAAAATGCATTCAAGCATTATTCCTTGAGATTTAGTACAGCCTAAAATAGCGTAACCCACTGATTTCACCTGTCCCAAAATCCCCCTGCAACACCAATAATCAAGAGTGCTTCAGAAATGCAGAGAGATGTACAGGATCATTTCCAATCTTTATTAATTTCATCTTTATTACCACCCACACACGCACCACCTTGGGAGGTTTTTAGCACTGTCCATCAGCACTATGGAAATTTAATTGCTCTCCCAAAAGCTCTGTCTCTCACTCTTCTGAGAAGTGTGGAAACACAACAAGGACTCCTCATCTCCACTTTGAAAACACACTGAACACTCATGGGCTGCATTCACTAGGAAACGGTCACAGATGCTCAGCACTTTCCAGAATTTGATTTAAGAAACTGTTCCAGTACTTGCCCAGACACTGAGATTCAAAGAATAATGCAATTCACTAGCTTTTTACAAAAAAACAATCAAACAATTATGGAAAGAAGTACATCAGAAAATGAGGGTGATGAGAAAACCCCGGTCTCATTTGAACATTAAGCAAGCAGAGTATTATTCCTGGTTAGGGCCCTCATCTTGCAAAGCATTTAGTTAAGTGTTTAAAAAAAAGCCCAAGCAGTAAGGTAGCTTTCATGTATGTACTAGGTCAGAGGTGCGATGGAAGAAAACAACAAAATCCATCTTTCATCTCATCAGGCAACCAAATACAAGGTAAAATTTGCCAAGTCGAGGACAAAAGGCTTTATCAAAACCAGCCCTTGCTAATTTAGCAAGGGCACATGCTGACACTACAGTCAGTATAAGTGTACATTTCCAGTGAATGAAAATAATTTTTGAATTCAAGAAATATCAAGAGGAAGATGGCAGCGAATAATTACAGTTGCACTAAAATTCCTTGAAAAGTCTTTTGATTTATATTACTACAGCCTGGCAATTTTTTTCTTTTGCTAAAAAAGTGCATTGCAGGCTTTTTTTTCCCCCAAACATCCTCTTTCTCCCAAAGGAGTTTTACTCTCAGGGAAGCACAAGTGTGAATGTGTGTGGGGAGCAATGGCACTTCAAAAACCCCTGTCCAGCATTGCACAATTCCCTACAAACCCACAAAACCCAACACAACCCCCTGAGTGTTTTGCACAGCCCCTAAGATACAAAACTTCAGGGTCACAAAAAGTGTGACTGTCTCATAGTCTTAGATCAAAAAAAATTCAAGTCAAGAATGAAGATGAACAGAGTTAAATCTTTCACTCAAAAGTCTGATTCAGAAGAATCTCTGAAGAAACTTGTGTCCCATGCAAACCTTTACCAATGGAATACAACATATGCAATTGCCTTTGTGAAAATACAGGTGCAGGTACCATTTTGTTTTAAAATGATGACTGTGAATGTCCAGATCTGGCATCTCTTCCATGTCTTAGCTATCCTCCTCACATGGAATGAGCAAGATCAGCTCAGGGAAAACAGCTCCTTCACCACCCAGCCATGTCTCCCAGTGAAAAACCCCTGAATCAGTTCAATCCAACCAGGAAGGAAATACTCAACAATGAGATAGAAATCAGTAGTAGAAATCAGGTTTATTCAACAGAATATAAACATGGAGGAAGAAAAACCACAACCAACCCAAATCCCACAACACATAATGCACATAACATACACACAACAAGATTTAGCATTGCACAACACACAAATTCTAAACTAGGTTCTAAGTTTACAAAGAATACAGTTGAAGCAAAATAAAAACCTTACGTATTAGAGAGTTCTTTGTCTCAGCCAGCTGCTGCCAGCTTGTCTGTCTGTCTTTCAATTTCTCAGAAAGGTGTGTGTGAAAATCTAAATGAAATAAAACAAATAACATTTTAGAGATGGTTCTTCTTTTCTTCCATTCCATTCACCTTTGGTGCAATACAGCCACTAGAATGTTTCACCTCCTCCCACCCAAAGCATTCCTCAATGGTAAGTAAAAATACATTACTCAATATTATCTGGAGATAAAGAATTCTTTTGTCTTGTTATCAATGACATAAAAAGGCAGATTGAGTAGCAGTAGTTTGGTGCAATCTTGCTTTGCAGGCAGTCCATATACCCACTGTCAGCATCATTAACCACAAAAAGGCCTGAGTGCATAAAAACCTCTCTCAAATCTCTCTTTGGGTAGAACTTAACCCAAAGGCCAGCAGAGTTTCCATACAAGGCTGTACAGGAGATGCTTAAGTTCATACTAATTTATTTTCAGTTACTCCTATAGTCAAATACATATCATTACACACTTCTAAAAGATAATTTTTGTTCCCTAAAAACAGACTCCTAAGATACATTTTGAAAATGGACACTTTCAGCTGTAATAAATAATTTCTTACAAGTTTTTTGCAGCAGCATTATGACTTTTACATTGACTCTCAACATAATCAAAGCTCACTCTGCTGCATCTCCACAAGGAACAAGTGAAACTCTATTGTAGCAAGGGGATTTTTTTTCTGTTTTGTCTCAAAAACTTTCCAGCTTTAGGAAAACAGATTTTAATACATACACATAAAAAAATCCCTTTACTTTTGAATCTATTTTCTCTTAGACTAAAAAGAAAACTAAAATAATCCTGGATTTTGAAAACATGACATAATCAGGGAGTCCCCTTACATTTGAAAAGTTCAAAGCCAATTGAAAATTATTATCAAATTTCATAATAACATCAGGAAAATTTTCACATGTAGTAAACAGAAAACATGGAACCTACTTTTATTCATTTACATAATTTTCCTTGCAAAAACCAGCAAGTCAAGAAGCCAAATAATTAATGCACAGTCACTAATCCTCGTTTTCACTGTCTGTAAGTTTTCACTGGAAAATAATTTTACTCAGTGCATCTCACGTTCAAATCTTTCATAATATTTATAAGATAATAATTTAATCTTTCACCCAACACTCAAACAAATCAACAGTGAAAATGTGTTCTGTAAACACAGCAATTTATTACATGCAAAGAAAAAAGGCAACACATTGACACAAATAAAAAAAGGCTGACCAAGACAATAGGAAATAAATCACTTTGCACGCTAGACAACAAATTAGCTATTTGTTAGGAGCAAAAATAATTTGCTTGAAGTGGCATAATGTGAGAGAATGACAGCTCCAGAGTCTTACATCTCTGGCTTTGGGGGGAAAAGAATTGCAAGGGACAAGTTACAAACAATAAAAACCAGGTAGAATTTACCGAAATGGCTCAATGTCTCCCTGCCACACATGAAGTTAAATTTTGATAAGGTACAACTATAAGACTTTTTTGGGTACTTTGGCTCTCATCTAATTAGTTCAGCTTTATTTTGATGGTACAGACTTTTGATTTAAAAACAAGAAAGGAAAAAAAAAAAAAAGATTTTCAGGAACACTTATGAAGAAAGAAGATTCAAAGAACAGCATACAAGTCAGGCAAAGAAATGTGAAGGGCAGAGCACTGTGGATACCAATGTGAAAATGCTGGTAAATAAAACATCATTGCAAATTTCTTGTTTTGGTATTACCAGCAATTTTTCCCTGAAACAAAGTACTGAAAGTTGGTATTATTTTCATATTTTAAAAATGGGAGAAATTAAATATAACTAAACACATGCATATGTAGGAATATGTCAAAGAGGAAGTAATGGAGTTGTTTTGTTAAGCTTTTCTCCTTTTCTGTGTGAGAATGGAACCAAACTCAAAACCAGTGCAATTCTACAGTACTTACAGTCAAATTAAACCATTTTAGCAGTTTGCAATTATATTATTTCTGTTACATTCCATCCTATAACACACAAAGTTTTGAAATATCTTTAATGTCTCTGTTTCTATTTTAATACAAGTTTTAGCTTTCATTTCTCTTTTATGAGGAAAACCAGAATTAATTCATCAACAATTCATTTATTGACATTCTATCACATTACCCTTTAAGCTTGTATATGTTACTGAATCTGCTATTTTCCCTTTCACCTGTCTGTGGCCACCTTGGGATATTTAATCCTTGTAAAGGACACAGATGAGGACAACAAATTGTTCACCCAAGGAAGCTGAACCATCCCTCTTTTCATGGGAAGAACCTAAAACTAATGGCAAAATTTCAAGTTTCCAAGTACTGTTTCTCCAAGAAAAAAAAAAGAAATTTGTCACCAATGCATGAAAGAATATTTAAATGTTAAGACCCTTAAAATTAGTGTCATCTGAAGGGAAGCCTCCATGGGTATTACCTTCCTTTGACACTCACAGGGAGTTAAACCTAATTGCATTTAGGGTTACCTCTAGCAGCTACACTTGGAATCAACCATCCTCAGGAGAACTATTCTAACTAATCTACTCATTAGGCTTTTATTCAGATTCAGTACAGCCTTTTATAAAAAAACATCTTGAAGGGATAGTAGTGGATTTTGTAATTGTCAGACAGGAAAGAGCAGACTACGACCTACAATCTTTGGCTTTACCAAAAATTAGGAAAAGAAAATCTTTTGTAAGTAAATCTTTAGAAATTTAAGTTAATTTTAGTCCTTATCAGACACTACAGTTGTATCTGGAAAGGTACAACCTGTGTGAATTTCCTGTGCTCCTCCCATACATTCCCTTAAAATACAAACTCTCCCAGAGTAACTGGTAGGCAGAAGGAAACCTGTTTTCTGTCCTTGCCTTTCAGAGCAGCAGTTTTTGGTTTGCTGTCTCAAGCCCTAGTTTAAGCCGAAAGCCAATGCTGGTACAGCTGATTTTAGATACCAGTACAAATCCTGGCAGCACCTTTTGAAATCAGCCATTGTAATTCCTGCCCCACTCTCCCACCAGGAACAAGGAGTTCAGACCAGCTCCTTGCCTTCTGCATATTTGAAATATTTCTCCAAATTCTCTCCCAGCACAACAGCCTCCTGCCACTCTGAGGAGATCCATTTCCCCCCACAATTGGGAGGCACCTCTGGGCACCAGCAGCCAGAGGTTCTGCTCCTCAGGGTCCCAGTGCAGGGCTTGGCAGTGATGATATGAGGGTTAATAAAATTCTAAACTAAAATCGGGGGAAGGTGGAATGGGTGAGGTGAGGTGGCCAAGACAACTGAGCCTTGGACACAGAGAGGAATGTAGATCCATTATCTTTGGTAATTCACGTGTGACTTAGCTTGGCACAGAGAAGTAGATTTGGTCTAGGTAGAAATATACCTATCATGATAAGCATTATATGATTATTGTTTAAATAAGAATCAGGAAATTATATTTGTGGAAGTTTATGTTAATTATAGTATAGAGATAATGATGATTGCCTTTAAAAATTATAATCTCCTAGAATGGTGGTGGTTAGAGGGAACTGGTGGACAAGGTGCTGACTGCTGGCCAGCTGCACCTTGGAGGGACTGAACATTAGCATACTCATTGTTTTAGTTGACTCAAGTGTGGCTTTGCCTGGGTAATAAATCAAAATGGATTGTTCTAAGTGGACAAGGGTTGGAGTAGTATTGTTTTAACCAAAATCAGGGGGGGTTAGTAACTAGGGAAGGAATGATCAGCGTTAGGTACTTACGGGGGCAGAGTAAGGGGAGGAATACATTAAAAGCCGATACTATAAAATTCATAAGCACCTGTGTAATTCAGGCACGTGATTTGGAGGCTGCCCCCCTGTGTCCCGGGCACCCAATAAAGCACCAACATATGATTGCCTCTGCGTGATTGTATGTTTCTTCCTCCGCTAACAGCAGGGCCCCACAGGACAGGTCTTTGTCTCAGAAAAGAGGCTGTGCACCAAACATCCTCTTGTTCTTAGTTCTATCCCTCTTTGGAGCTGTCCTAGCAACTCCTCAGCCAAGAGCAATCCAGGAACAAGCATCACTCCTCTCTCTTCTTTCTCTCTTCCTTCATCCCCAGTTGTTTTCTTTCTTTGAAATTCTCCTCTTCATAGTTTAAATAGATGCTCCTGCTGTGCACTATAAATTCCCAGTCTCATTAGTTCACAGGTCTTCTGGCACTTTGCTGTTTAGCGTTTTCCAATCAGCATCAATAAAAGTTTGGCAACCAAACATATAAGATATGCTCCACCCTTTAAGACAATAGCACACTGTTTATGGCTGGGTTGTTTGGGAGTTCTTGTACATATGAAAACTTCCTTACATTTTATAAGAGTTGCTTCATCCCCCCATAAGTCTTGTGTCTCACAGTCAACATTGATCTAGAAAATAACTGTGAAACTTTAAATATGACCAGAGCCTAAATATCCTCCTAAGCTCTGTTCTCATTTTCCCTCTTCTATTTATCAAAGTGGCATAACCCAATTTTTACTAGTAATATACAATAAAAAGCTGGTTTATTTTTATAAAGTAGCACTCCAGAATCCTTGGAAAGAAGCCTTACAAATAAATAGCCTGAATTTCTCAAGCTGTTTTCCCTCCCTCCCTACATTTACACAAAAACATCCAGTAATAAACCCTTGCTCCTTTTCTGTCACAACTGTGTGGCTGACACCTGTCTCAAATGTCTGATTTCCTCTTTACTGACCACTTGCTGTGAGCAGTTTCTCCTCTGTTGGTATCTCAGGATATTTTATGATTACTTTTCATCATCATTAGTGAGAAATAGGACAAATCCTGGAGCAATTGACAGAAGACTCCCTCAGTACCAGACAGTTCAATGCTCTACTTTGCCCTCAAAAACCAGGGATTTTTCCCCATCACATTGTACCCTAATACTTCAGACGATGCCTGGTGGGCAGATGTAACAAGTGCAGTACTCAGCCTCTATGCACACCACCTCCAGTTAGGAAAAAAATCAGTAATACAAAAGTCGTGCACAAAGGTATGGGAATAAGAACTGTTCTGCAACAAAAAGGCATCACAGTTTTTCTTTTCCCATATTGTCTTGACAGAATTACTCTCTGCTGTATTACTCTATTATGTTCTATTGCACATTTTACATCCAGTGTTTTGTTTGATCTTTTGTGAAAGTTGTGTTCGGTTCTCTCTCCTCCAAAGAGCATTCAACAGCTCAATTAGGCTTAAAAAGCTTTACCTTCAGAGTGTACTGCCAGCTCTCAAGCACAATTATTCTCCAATGCAAAACACCCACAAGACACATTTAAGAGTATACTTCCACAAATAATATGCTAACACACCACCCAACATTCCTGCAGAATCGACAAACACTACAAAGGAAAATGCTCTAATGCAGTTCAAGGACATCTGAAAGTATATCTTATTTCAGTGAACTCCACAGCAAATACACCATTTTCCCTCTCCTCGGCCTAAAGGTAAGGTTAGAAAATGGGAGTCAGAAGAAGTTTTGACTTGCACTGCAATTTAAAACTTCCTAAATGTTACCAGTATGAGCAGCAACAGATCTACTGTACCAGGAGCTGGGTTTTCCAAGGACACTCTCCATGCCCTTTACAGAGAATAAAGCAAGTATTTATCTACACAACACCACAGAAATTAAAATGAAAAGTATTTACACTTTTTTTTTTCATTTTCTATGGAGTATTAAAAGCACTGGGATGTCCTTCTACCATAAGAATCACAGGGACATGCATAATTCAGATCAGCACTTAGAGTGCAGAGATGTGTCTATTCCTTTGTGTAGAAGTCCGTTATAGCTATGAAGGCAAAGTTAACTGAACCTAAACTTCAAGTGGATTTGTTTAAGTCAAATTAAATTATTTCTATTAGTCTTATCTCCCAAAAGAATTAAATCAGCCCTATTAAGTCCAAATGATTATGTCTATATAGGAGCATCAATCAACTTCACAATATCACATTAAGATCATGCCACTACGTATTTGGTAATTTCGATAAATCTTCTCAAATTCCTCTGAACAGCCAAGCCCTAACATCTAAAATATTCATAACTGCCTCTTAATTCAACATGGTCATTGACTCACACAAAAAGTAAAACTCTAGTTGAAACTTCCCAGCATTTTTTCCTTCCAGTTTTAGTTTGCCTTTTGAAGTAAAGGTCAATTCCACAATGATCACTTTGTGCTATTAGGAATGGTTCAGGAGCCCCATACAGACCAACAACCCAGCTATGAGTCATGATTTAATAATTATGGAGATATAAGTCACAATTCTCATGGGAATAATTTCTTAAAAATTAAGAAAAGTTGCTTCAAGCAGCAACTGAAGGTTCTCCACAGTGGCTTTCTCTTTCTTTAATACCTTTTCCATGCAAGCCTCTCACAAATAACATTTTACTCTGTGCCAATGACTGTTTTCAGATCAAAAACTTAACAGCTGGAGAGACCTGTAACTCTACTGTTAAAAACAAAATTAAATCTCTAAACCGGTTATCCTTACATAAATATGGTGACAAAATTCACATGAATGAAATTTTACAACAGAAGCTGTCAGGTACAAAGTATAAAATGTAGAGCAGATCACATGCACTGTACTAAAACCACTCAACACTTCCATTAAGGTATCCACTGCTTTTTCTCCTCACTTTTGGCACCACACAAAACTGCATGAATAAAATCTTTATGGAGAAGACTAAAACCAGTTTAAATCCTGTAAGTAATTCCATAAAAATATTTTTTCTCCTTATTGTGGGATATGTATTTTTCAGCTTGAAAGTAAAGAAAGCAAAGAAAGGATAAGTCAACCAGTTTTCTGACCATACTGATTTCCTTCTTCCTTTGTAGAATTAAGGAAAAACTAAAGGTACCTGCTCTTCATTTTTTCCAACAACCTGAATATTACACAGACACTACAACATCCTGTCTGCCTCTAACAGTGCAGCTCATTGCTCATTTAAAACCAAGGAAGCCCCTAAAAATACAAAGAAAATGATTGAGATCAGTGTTCTAGCAATAGCAGTGACTCACAAAACAAAACAAAACAAAGCTCTTGAAGTAATAACTTCAGCATCTGCTTTCCTCATTATTCATTTATGTTCTTCACTCTTAAGAATTATTGTTTGTTATGGCAAGTTAATTAATTGATGAGCCTCAACCACCTTTAAACCTACTTTTACTTACTGATCTCTCTTGTCTTTCTACAGCAAGTTCTAGTAGTAAAAAAAAAATCAAATTACAGTTTTCAAGTAATTTAGTTGGTAAGATCTTATTTGTCATCTGTGCCTGTAAACAATTTTGAAGAACTAAGAACTGACACACAACTCACAAGAAGACAAGCTTACTGCTTCACTGTGGTTTTTCCTGGGGAAAAAGATATGAAGAACAAGATTTCTATCACAGACTTTACCAAATATCTGTTCAGCCTCTATAATGAGATCACCTATAGCTTTGAAACAAAACTATTCTCAGGACTCTTTGATAAAGAATGTAAGTACAACTTGTAGCAAATCTATCAAAGATATTTTATCACTTCTCTAGCCCAGGGAAAAGTATAAAACTAGAAAAAATACATGAAAGTAATACTTGAGAATATCCTCTGTAACTCCAGGAGCTTGCCTCTCCAATTTCCTGACAATTTTATTGAACAGCTCTAGTTGGTTTTTCTTCCATCAGTTCCTCAAGTCTGGCTCTGAACCAGTGTAAACTGTAAGGATTTACAAAGTCCAGGGACAAGAAGTCTTGAATGTATATCAGGTGGATTTTTGCTCATTTTAGATCTGCCATTTGCTAATTTCATGCTGAATAGTTTCCATCCAGGTAAAAGGTAGTGAGCAATCACATTTTACATTTTTTATGTCAATCACCACAGCAGAGGCTCCAGTCATGTCACCAGTTATACACTAAAGAACATTAAAGTTATATTTCAATAGGAAACTATGCCATACTTTGGCTAACCCATCTCATTGGCTCCTACCTTCTGCAGTTCAGCCATATAATTCTTTAAATGAAAGACTGAGAATTCATATTGTTTAATGTCTGTGGACCTTCCACACCTTTTTACAGTGGCAGTGACAATACTTTCTGGTTTCTTCTTTAAAGTTCTCATTGCTTCCTACTTTTTTTATAAGAGGTTTGTTTGCATTATGATAATATTGCATCGACATCCTTTCACAGGATTGAGCACTGTTGTACCAACATAACTTTCCTGAATCTTAATAGACCATTCAAAGCCCATCATAATTCCTCAATATTTATCCATTTCACATACTGTTCACACCTACCATTCACGTTGTGAGATTATTCAGGTAATTTCTGCAGTGCCATACAGAAATCAATCACTTCAGTACATTTCTGTTTCTCCAGCTCATCCTAAAAACCACCAAAATTAAGTTTGCTCCATGAACAGAACAAAGTGCAGGAAGAGGTTGTAACACTCAGAAGAAATCCAGATAAAATCAGCTCTTTTCTGTAACATATGTTACCTCACACATGATGGTACCTGCTTTCCTCTGCTCACATCATGGGCTGAAAACAAACACCCTCATCTCTTTCCTGGTGGAATGGAGCCCTCAGTGCCCAGTTTGTACAAAAAGCAGAAAAAATGTGCTGGACAAGACAGACACACCCAAACACATCACAGCTTCATGCTGTGCAGAGTTACAGAGAGAGCATTACACTCCCTGACTGAAAAGGGATAGGAAATAAACACAGACAACACTTTCTCTTGTACCAGAAGCATATTTACCATGTGAAAAACATTGCAATGTATTTTATCCAAGCTACAAATACTGACTCATGTGCTGACTGACCTAGTTTCCTGTTAACTTTAAGTGTATTTTTAGTTACTCCCTGTTGATTTATGTTTTCATTAAAACCTGAGGGATGTGTCTTTTGAAGTCTGCTGGAGAATGAATGGAGGTGTGATGCTTTGCAGAGGATGCCGAGGCATTTTTCCCCAATGTTTTCTCTCTCCAAGAGAGAAAGAGACTCACATGTCTAGTAGGAGCTCAACTGAAGAGCAAATAAGCATCATTTGTTTACCTCTATCTTATCTGTCCTTTGCAGGAATTTAAATGCAAATGAAAAATAGAACAAACACCAACAAATGCATCAAGTGGTAGTGCAGTTTAATGACTCCAACCAACAGAGCCTGTGCTCTGCTCACTGCCACAGCACCCTGCAGACAGCAGAACTGGCAGTGACCCCTTCTTCTCTTCATAACTGAATACACACAGAAGTGCTTTGAAAATCATCCCAGTGTTTATACAGGGGTGATGTAATTAATTTTCAGAGCTTTGTGCAATGACATATGTAATTTTATACGGACTACAAAGACATACATTGTTTTATATAGACTATTTTATTAAGACTACAGAAGTACTTTGAAAATCATCCCAGTATTTACACAGGAGTGATGTAATTAATTTCCAGAGTTTTGTGGAATGACACATATTATTTTATGGAGACTATTAAGGAGATTACATTGATTTGAAAAAGAGCAGAAAACCCACCTCAGAAAAGAGCCCTGTGAGTGCTTCCAATCATGGAGAAGATGCATTAAAAGAGTTTTCTTTTTGGGAAATGATGAGCTTAATTTGCCCTAAGTGGAAACTGATTTTCTCAGGCCACAGATGTAAAGTCAAGAAATCAGGTCCACTGTTGCCAGTTCTTTCTTCAGTATGAAAATGGACCATAAAACTTCAAAATTTATGTAAGGACTCCAAAGGTTCACAGCAATCCATAGACAATTTTCTTTTTGCTTGTTTTGTTCTTTGTCTACCACTGAATTAAATTACAACATTAGATTTTGTGTAGTAAACAAGCACAAAATACTGCATAAGGACCTAGCTTCAGATGAAGGCTCAATTTCAGTAATGATCTTGATAATTATATTAGGACAGTCTAGGTTTCCCTACAGCTTTCTGTTTTTCAAATTTAAAGAGAGTTATGTGCGTGATGACAGCTCTGTGTGCTCACAAGACTATTCTTACTTTATCCTGTCTACTTTCACACTCTCCAGAAATTCAGTTTTAAGCTGCAGTTTTCAAGTATTTTGTCAATCACAGTTTATCAAATGCATTCTGCTAAGGCAGCTGTCAGGACAAGATTCAGCAGTGACAAGCTGTCTCAGTGCCTGTTCATTCTACCCTTTTTATCTCTGAGGAGGAGAAATTGTCTGTCTAGAAAAGGCTCTACCTGTTCACTCCACAGGCAGTGGAGTCACTGTGCTGGCAGAGCTCCTGATCAACACAATGAGGACTCCCAATAAATCCTCAGCAGCCCATTTATGCCCACTTTTTCCTTATCATAAGTGCTGCTCTGAAAACACTGCTGGCACTCTGCACACAGAGGTGATTGAGTAAAAAGACACAGTGCAAGTTGTCAATTTATCCTGAAATAGCTTCTAGTGGATAGATAAAAGCCATCTAAACCATGGCACAAGACAGTGCTACTGCACAGAATGTCCAAACATCCCACAAAAAGTTCCAGAAAAACACTCTGCCCTCTGTTACACACACACCAAAATTATGGCATCATAGACAATTATTTGTGTTTACAGTGAAATATCAGTGCTTACTGAAGTATTTTCTTATACATCCTGGCAATTAAGAACTTCATGTAATCTCACTCTGTACAAACAACATTTCCAAAAGGCTAAAACTGGGATTATGCCAAACGGCTTTTAGCTTTAATTGTGTTGACTATGTTACCTAAAAGAATCTTCACTTATAATGACAAATCATGACTGGGAAAACATGTATAAGTCAGATTTCTCCTCCTCCACATATATTACCATGGAAATGCCAAAAGCATTAGACAGTTCACAGACAGCTTATCTCCAAATATTTTAGTTGATTAAAATGATGCCATTTGATCCCATACATGGTCTGTTGTGGGATGAAGGGTGTCTGAAAAGTAGAGTCAGTGTTAATCTACATCAAATGCTTCTGCTTTTGGGAATAGAATGAAGAAGTTTCAGTCTTCATTAAAGAGGAAGCAAGAAAAGGCCAAGTAGTGACTTGAACTTTAGAAGTGTAAAATAGTATTTGAAACAGGCTGACATTTGAAAATTTTCAATTGTTGTCCATTTTTTAAGTGTCCATCATTGTCCATAAATGTCATATTAAGAAGAACAAAGCAATAAATGGGTCAGAGTAATCTCAAAAAATGAGAGAAAAATCACTAGGCTATGAACAGGAGCCATCAAACTGCCCTTCCTCAGTGTTTCATTGCCAATCCCAGCATGAGAGATGAGAAGCAGAGCTGGAGGCAAGAGCAGGAGCACAGGAAGAAGTCAGAGAAAAAAAAATACAAATAACACAAGAATGACCTTAGGTGTAAACAGAAATCCAAGTCTCAAGTTTCGATGTTCCTACAAAAACTACCTCCTGGTCACAGTTACTTTTCCACTGCACACCCCATGCTTGCTTATAGTGGAGCAACAAACTGCAAAACCTTCAGGAAAAGCTGGAGTAAAAGATGTGAAAAGACAGCCAAGAAGGTGAGAGAACAAACATAACTGGTTACAATTCTGTTAGACCCGGGAATAAAACCAACTCAAAAGCTCCAAAGACCGAGAATCAGAGGACTGTCCTGAAGAAATACATTAAGACTGTAATAGGTGCAGCTGAGCATTTTATTGCTCCAAGGTAAAAAACTGGACACATCACACATCCTTTCAGATCAAGGATCAGATATTGTCCAAACTCTAAGGCTGTGTTTAGAATGTGGGAAGGGAGGGGGCTGGCCCTGTCCAGAGGCTGTATTTCCTTTCCTTGCACTGCTGGCATGGAATCTCTGTACCAACTTCTACCTTCTCTTTGTGCAGGGCACAAATCCTCAAAACATCCCTGTTCTTCAGCAGATCCAAAGAGTGCATTAGGATGGAAGGAAAGCATGCTCATGTATAAAATATTGCTTCTACTTTGCCAGCTGATGTAAAAATATGACAGCAGATAAACTTAAGAACATAATAAGAATTTTCACATGCCAGTAATTTTTTTTTAGATTTTCTTTTTTAATACTAACCATAGGACCAAGTTACAGCAGTCAGAAAAAATAATTCTCCACTTTCAACTTGTGTAATATCTGCCAAATAGGAGAAGATAACACAAAGGCAGGAGGAGATGAGTCAAGTGAAGGGTCACCAGAAACCTTTTTTCTCAAAGCAGACAGACTGTGTCTCAGCCCAACAGTAATCCCCCAATTGTCATTGCTTTTATCACATCTCTGATGCAGATTGGGTCATTAACTCGGGACATTAAACATGCCACCAGTCACCTGTGGCCAAGAGCTGTATTCAATCATCTGGGAGCAAAGGCATGTCTTAAAAAATAGAATTTAAACCCAGATCTTTCCAGGATGCAGTTATGTTTATCACTGAGAAAATCCATACAGCTGCTGACCCCGTTCCAACACAGAGAAGCACTGAGCTGTAAAACCAGCTCTCTTCTGAAGGAGACAGCAAACAGAGCTTGGAATTATGACAAAGTAGAACCTCTGTTTCGTAGAGGAAATTGCAAATTCACCAGTTCACCTCTGGATGTAAGAATTTCACCAGTAGGGTGCCATGATATGATTCACACACATGTTGATGAAGAAACCAAGGGCACCCTGACATCTTAACTAGCCCCTCCCAATTACTTTGTGGTTTTACTCCATCACAAACATTTGGAACTGTTTAAGTTTCCACGTATCAAATCCAGTTTGTCAGTCATGACAAACCCTAGGTATCATTTGGTACACAGAGGGCATCAGGCAAATCACACCAATAGTGATACTTCACAGAAAGGGACATCTAAAGGTGAAACTTCACTTCTGGAAGGTTCAGGTGAGCAATGTCACAGCTGAAGCAGCCCTTTCACAAACAAATATCTCAAAGTTCATTTTTATGACCTTTCACTAATCTAACACTGACAAAACCCTTTTAAGCTATTACTTACTGGTCAACTTGTCCAGCAGGCATTAAAAACCCATAAAGGTGGGATCTTCTTTACCTAAATTAGGCACTTAGACCATGGCCAGATTCTTTACAGAGAAGCTAAACCTATTCTCTGCAGTCAGAGGAGAGAAATAAGCACCCCTGAGATGTGTTCAAAGGGAGGTCTTGTCCACCTAACTTAAATGAGTGGATTCATGACAGAGTGGTTTTCCTCTGGAAAATATCTAAAAGCATCTCCCACTCTCTAGTGACTGAGGAGGAAAATCAAGCACTTCAGTTGCAAAATGGCTTCATTAAGCACACGGGCACAGAATTGAGGGGATTAAAGCTGTGTGTTGGACACTTTGCTCTTTTAATCTCAGAACAGAGTGCAAAAACAACCTCCCTAAAAAAAGAAGTTCTTGCATGACTGGGTAATATAAATTGATAAAGCAAGGAAAAATGTTAAATTTAAATGTCACTAAGCATGAACAACCCCTGTTGTGTTAAGGTGTGAGTTGTGCAGCCCTGGCAACAATTCACTCTGAAGAGAACTCAAGGTCTGGGATTGAGCCTCCGCTACTTTTCACCCAATTTCTCTGGCACTGCTCATGGATTCTGAAGGTCCAAGCAGTCCACTCCTTGCACAGATAGTCAGATTCCATGGTCTGAGGTAAGCAGTGTATACAGAGACAGAAAGTTTAAAATTCATACTCAAAATCATACCTAAGGACTTTAAATGGATAACTATAATTGTCTCAATAGTGAAATAACTTTTGTAAATGTTACAACTTAGAGGATTTGCCAGATATCCCATCACAAACAGAACATACGGAAAGAACACCTACAGTGATTCCAGGAGATGCACAATAGTAATTAACAGAACATTCCTGCATTAGATGCCTTACGTACAGACTCAATGCAGTATTATATATTACCACACCAGTTCTGTTTATTTGATAACTTAGACTTTCCAATCTTATCTCAAGGTGAGAACAGCAAGTTTTTTAAAATAAATTTTGTCAATGTAAATTGTGGATTTTTTCAAAACACCTATGGTATTCCATGGGTCTTCACCTAAAACTATGAGATAAATGCATCTAAGAGGGAAATTTACATTGCAGATAGCAAATACAACATGCAAATATTGCCATGATTTCTCTTACATGAAATTAGGGTGCAAAGGAAAATATCAACAGAACTATGATAAATTGAATTAATTTACCTTCAAATATTAGAAGGAGTAAATTTTCTACTCATTTCCAGTTTTCTAAGAAATCTCTTAATACTATATATGCTATTGTGTCTGTACTATTAATGCATTTGTATACTACACTGTTCTTCACAGAACCTCATGATTAATAAACATTATAGACACTATGTTTATTCAGTTTTAAATATTAATTATCTTGGCTTTCATAGAAAGTAAACATTCCCATTGAATGTCAGTAAAACTGGTGCAAGTGAAGAATGGTAAAGCAGCATTGTTATAAAAACTCTTCTTGTTTGGTTCATCTAAGACAGCCAGATATAGAAACCCAAAGTGGTTAAAGAGAGTATTTAGGACTGGTTACTTAAAAGTACCTGCCAGAGCTGTTTAATCAAGATGGATAACATCTGTGCTACAGCAGAAGCAGAAGACCCTTTTACAATCATCTTTATAATTTAACTAGCATGAAAAACTACAAGAACTAAAGATGATTTTAATGCTATTGTGAATAAGTTAATTTCTGGTTGTACTTTTCACCAACGAAAAACTCTATCTAAACCCTTCTTGCCCCCTTCCCCCCTGCCACTTCTCACTTATGCTACTTATACCCATATAAACCAAAAGCTGCAAGATGCCCATGGCTATGGCAGCACCCCTTTCATTGAAGGGACACACCACTATTGCCAGAATAAATAAATTGTTCTTCTACATTAGGCTGATCCATCTCTCATATCTCCACAGTGCTACTTTACATCTGGGCTGCAAACCAAAATTAATTCACCTCTTGTCATATCATGAAACTTAGTAAACATTTTTATATTCCATTTTTCCTCAGTACCTCTCCTTTATAGGCCCAAACCACTACAAAAACCAAAGCATTTGTACTTTTTGCTGCTTTATGTTTGTGTCAGACCATAATGTTCTTCAATTAGATGCAGATATGGGCTCTGAAGACAGCGAAGTAAGGTCATGCCAGTGGGAAATTACAAGGTACCAACCACCCCACTACATTACAGCTCCACAGGAATTTTAATTCTCCAGCAACTTAATAACTTAGCTTGCTTTGCTTATGTTATAACCAGAGAATTCTTCTCCACTATTGAGAACATCTTCTTGTCTAATATCAATACCATCTAACAATTTACACAATGTTCACTCTTCCATAGATCTAATACTTAATTGCTTTATAATGTCCCTGACCTCACTATTTTGGGGAACAGAAATACAGCAAGAAAGGACAAACTGAGGTGATGGGGTAAATGAGTTTCACAAATCATTAACACCACGAAGAGCAAGGATTCAGTGCGTTACTTCAGCTTCATAGGATATAATTACATGTTTTGATTAGCAGATATATTTTCCCAGCCTCAGGTGTCAACAAGGGTTCAAGTGTATAACATGTATAAATGGGTGCTAATTTTACTAGTCACGAAAATGTGTTTCGCTAATTACATTTATACCCTCTTAGCCCATTTCCATTCCATATTGCTTCTCTGTAGTACCTCTTCCTGTTTATTTCCTTAGTGGCATTTCAGCTCTTCCAAATGACACAAGGATTCTAAAATTCACCAGGCATGGCAAGTTGCTTCCTCACTGAATACCTGATGTAGGCTCAAAAGAGGAATGAGATTTGCAGATACAACTTTGTGGTCATTTCTGTACCTCTGTGAACTGTATCCTGTTTAGGATATTATCATCTGGGATGAAAATCTCACGGCAAAAGTGGTGCTTTTTATTTCATTCAGTTGATTCTTGTTAGGTGTGCAAGAATTTCTGATTGTTGACATCAAAAATTAAGGGAGCAAGCCTGTTTTTAAGAGAATGAAGCTCCTTTTCCCTGCCCTGCACTTTCCTGACAATCCTATGTGTTTTGTTCACAGAAATGAGATGAGGATCCAAAACTGAAAGAACCTCTTTTCACACAACCAGCTACAGAATGGTTTGGGCTGGAAGGGACTCAAAGATCATCTACTTCCATTCCTAAGCAAAACCATGAAGGAAAATGTTTAAGGCTTTGGATAAAGCTATCAACCACAAACTGCTGGACATTGGAACACCCAAACAAGGACATGTTTCCACAATTCAGATTGCAAAACAAGAGAAAGACCCCAAAGATTTCCAAGTGTGACTGTAGGAGCATGAGGAAAGTAAGCACCAACATGACCACAGTTTTACTGTCTACGCACCTTTATTGCATATTTAAACATCAGGGTTTGTCTTCCTTAACAAGAAGAGTCATGAAGCAACGTTTTAGAATGACATTAACATTTCCAAGCTAATGCTGCGATCTGTAACCCACACATAGAATTAACTGGCTAATATGAAGCCACAACTTACTAGAAATTACTTGATTTTAGCAAACAGCCTCACCAGCTCAGTCCTTTAGCTCACGGTGTGGCATCAGACACAATTGTTGGCTTTGTTGGGGCAAAACTTTAGAACAAATAATAAAAAGAATAATAATAAAAGGACAAAACATTCCAGTGGTCATAACCACATTATAAAATGCTGGTATAATCTCCTCAGAGCCTTCTCTTGCCACTGATACTGCAAGACTTATACTAAATATTTCAAAGACAACTACCTCAAAATAATAATTAAGGGGAAAATCACATGGAAATTACCAACAAATTCATATGTGTAAAGTTATTGCAGGAGAGTGCAGGTGTGGAAACTGGATTTATAAGCTTTGGCATGGACTGCTATACTTACATAATAATTACTAACAACTGACAGACCTCAAAAGACATATTAAGAACTCAGTGCACAAAAGATTTAAAAAATGTCTAGCCATGCCACCAATACCAAGCAGAGATGATTTAAATTTCCCTTGTAAATATTCTGGAAGTTTATGTATAGAATCAGTACTACATATTATTCTGATAGGATGTGATGACAATTTATGCTTATTCAATACATTTAAAATTACTGTCTCAAAGCCTACCATGGAACTCAAGAAGTATAAAGTGGCAATACATTTACAAAAAAGCTAAAGAAGGATTAAAACCTTCAACTCGTAATAGGTACAGTAAGGCAGGTAACCGAGCCTTGCAACACTTCACTGAAGCTGAATGAAAACCTTATTACAAATGTAAGGTTTAAAAAACAGCAAGTAGATGTGGATAAAATACAACCTTAAAACTACTACGGTATGGCTGGCACAACAGACCAAGTGTGATTTCTTTTTTCACTCCTCTCCTTTGCATGAGTTAGAGTTTCAGAATTACCCAGTTGGGTGGAAAAAGGCAATTGAAGTAATGATATTTATGATGAGAGGCTTCTTTTCTTTTGCTGTGCTCTAAAGGCTGCAGATAGCTTTACCTCGCTTTTAATATTTCAAATTTGAAAAATGGGAGCAATAAGGGCATAAATTCAAAGATACTGTATGCATGTTCATTTTAATGGAGTCATCAGTACTATTTAGTTAACAATGCACAAAACCTGTTCTTTCACATGGCCTTGCTAAAGGTTTTAAGCATAAGCAGCCTCATTTCAGAGAATGGGAATACTCAGACTGGAAGGTAAGTGCACCTTTAAGTGTTTTAATCACAAGGGGATTAAATGCACACGTTCGGCACTTGGCTAAAAAAAAATTACATTTTTCTGCATTTTATTTCTTTCCATTAAAGTTCTTTTGCTATATATGAGAGCTTTTTAGCAAGTCGAAACAAAAGCACTGTGGATAGCAAAGTATTTCACATATGTGAAGAATGTTTAAAAATTAGTTCTTCAGGGTTTTAATTGTATATACATCAAATGGAGTCAGCTGCCATAACAGAACAATTGCTATGTTCATGCTGTGTGTTATGAACTCTAATTGTTAGAAACACTTTTCATTTCAATCTTGACAACATCTATATTAATTTTTTTGTGATTTCTTTGTGGGGTTTTTTATGCTAATTCTGTTAATAACAGAATAAGATTATACACTGTACTTTTATTCCTCATCATTAGAAATGTAAAGCACAACATGAGTCAGAAATTGTAAGGAAGAGGAAAAATAAGAAAAAAACCTCTTAAGTATAAGGGAGAAAAAAAAGAAAGCAAAGTTGTGCTAAAACCGGATGAATTCTTAACAGAGATTTTGCTTTTATCTTCAAAAAGGCACTGTATTATAACTAGAACTTATAATTACAAGAAAAACTGCGTACAATTTTTTAAAATCAATGAATAAAGAATATTTAGGCATCACAGATATCTTCACATCAGTAATATCAAAAGTTGAGCCTACAGCTTTTGAGAAAATATTTGCGAAATCAACCAAAAAAAAGAATCTCTGACCAATTTGTGATCATCTCAGAACACTTGGAGAGGATGAAGCACCCCAGAGGAGCACGAAGCAATACCTGCCTTGCAAAGTGAGAAGAGGAGGAAAAAGAAATTAATAGACCTGTCAGCTTACCTCTGATATCAAACGACATGGAACCAATTGCCAAACATGAGTTTTGTGAAGATAAGAAATGAAGATAGGGAACAGTCAACATAAATTTGTAATGAGCACATTAAGAACAAATTCAAATTTGTTTCTTTAGCTAAAAGGGATTTGGCACTCTTGGCAAGGATTTCACAAATGTTTTACAGCAATTTAATCTTCACCATGGAAAGATGCCTGGCCTGATGCAGGACTAAAAAGTCACTCCTGAAAGGTACTGTAGAGGGTTTTCATCCCTCAGGACCATAAATTGAGAGCTGGTTATCCTAAGAGACAGTGCTATGTAGTTTTATTTCTGTAGGTTTTTAAGAACTGTCACTAAGTCTTTCAGAAATCACCCAGTAAATCAACAAGTAGACATCTGATCTAACTCAAAGGGGATAAAATTCAGCTGTATGTTTCAATCATTTAGATCACAAAGCTACATTATATTTAAAAAAATACTCTATCAATACTAGATTATGATATAAATATTACTTATGACAGTTCTTACAGTGAAGATTTTGAGCTGAAAAGCATAAAGAAAGTGTTTCAGAAAAACATGAAGAAAAATGAGACTTGCTAGAGAAGCCATAGTCTTAATAAATACATGTGATAAAAAGGGAAGCAATCCCTGATCCCCTGCACCTCTCTAACTTATTTGGAAGTGACAGGAAAACAGATGATGTGCCACATTTTTTAAATTGTTTGCAAACAGACCAAGTGAAGAGGAATGAATCCTTCCAAAAGTCATAGAAGGCACCATTTCAGCATTATTACACACCTTCCTTCCACACCTGTAGCTACACTTAGAGAACAGTATTAAGGCGTTCTTATTTTGCATTATACTGTTTGTCACAAATTTAGATCCTTGTGATGGTCAAGTAGTAACCTGAGCCTGGATGAGAAATCCCATAAACTGAATTTCAGGTGTGGAAGGGAACCGAGACAAACCCACCAACATTTCACATGCACGACCCTCTCTGTTTTCTCAGGGAGTGAAAAAGGGACTGACCGAAAAGCGAAGTCAATTCTTAAGATACAAATAAGAGATATAATGCAAACCATGTTATCCCAAGTGTAGGCTCAAAGCTCTCAGTGCTGTTTGCCATATATCCTAACTTGGCTCCTGGTTAACATCATCTGGACACAGAAAAAAACTTGTCAGTCTCCATTTGCACTTAGCACTGGGCAAATAATGCTCTCTGCCTTCAGAACACGCACACACACAATCAGGCACTCAATTATATTTATTTTCCACTAGAGGAGCCTAATTTGAGAGCTACTTTCAAAGTTTAAGACCTGACACTTCCTCTGAAAGATGAGCCCTGTTTCTTATGGCACTGAGGAGACAGCAGCAAATGTAAAGCTCCTACTGTGCTGTACACCCAGTCTGCCCATTCCAAGCTCACATAACTCCTGCTATAAAACATCCCAGCTGCTATTTATGTGCTTAATTCACAAATCAAAATTTTTTCAAGTAAAATACAAAGACACCATTACCTTGCTAACCCTAAGCTCACCTTGGATGTACTTTCAGGCTATTATTGGCTAATCTAGTTATTCAGACACAACAAGACATAAAAAGCGAATTTCTAGGTTAGCACAGCATGCCTTTGGGTAGCGTTATAAAGCCTGAGTACTGAAATAAGCATCATAAAAATACATGGCCTGCCCTGCAGATGCTACTTTAGAAAATGAACTCTGTATTTAAAAATCAGAAAAAAATCCCAAAGCCACAAAAACCAAACAGTATTTTAGCACACATGGAATGATGTTCTTATCACAGCTTTAACAGCCCTCCAATGTCAAATATATTTTAATACTCAATTAGCTAACAAGTCATTTCGATTTTCCTACCATGAAAATAATTTCCAGTTTTTATCATTAATCATGTCGTATTTTTAGGACTTCTGTCAGGAGAACCATTATTTACAAACACCTTTGTACAATTTAGCACACCTACAGTAAAAACAACCCACCCCCCTAAAAATCCAGAACAAACCCCAAAGCAATCAAACAAAAACCCACAAACCCTTCAAAACACAGAGATTTGATACATGGAACAACTTTGTGTGGTGCACACGTTTGAAAAGCAAGGAGCCTCAAGCTTACTTTCTCCTCTTCAAAGAGAAAGAAAAATTATCAAAGAGGGAAATAAAAGGAGAAATTTTACAGTGCCCTTTTCACACACCTGTATTTCCCAGCAATGTTGAACACACCACAGAGCTGCCTGTACTGCTGGTAGCAGTATTTACACAGCGAGCATGTGGCAGAACGACAAATATCCTCCACAATTAATTCACAGCGTTACACGGGGGTTGTTGCTTAGCTATTGATGAAAACATTCAATTTAATAAAATTCAGCCTTTCTCTCTGTATTCCTGCTGCACATCCTATTGTCTGTAATTGCAGCACCTTTTCTCTCTCTCTCTCATACAGGGAAAGCTGCCAAGCAGCTCCCTGCGGAGCCAATGTCATGGCTACTTTTCAGATTACTGGGAGGGAATATGTAAACTGCACTGTCAAGTATCCTATCCATGGGGACTGAGTGTCATTTCAGAGTCCCCAGTCTCAGATGAGTCAATCTGAAGCCCTCTTGCTCCCCTCTGGTCTCTCAGTGAAGTCATCCCTGCTGGCAGCCAGTCACCTCAGACTCAGCTCTTACCAAACTGTGAACCCTCATGTTTAAACTGGGAATCAAAAGATTTTAGTTCCAAAGCTCCCCATTCATAACCAATGTATTACCTAATTCATATTTAACTTAGCTATTGAGGTTCTCAACGGTTCAGAAAAACTGATTTTTTAATATAGTTGCATAGATGTTTGCAAACCCAATAAATTATACCACATCTGCAAAAACTCCCATCACCCTGTTTTGTTAATGCTCATGTAGAGAGAGGCCTGTGCTGAACTCTTCTTTATTATTGTTTCTCCTTAGTGTATGTCAAGCAAATGTCAAGCAAAACCAAAGCCAAACAACCCTCTCACTTTCACATTTGAAACATCTGTCATTTCTTGAGATGTAAATTTGTGAAATTAGAAAACAAACAAGAGGCATCTAGTCTAAGTCTTCTTTGGTCATTTTTGCTCCCCCAGATACAAATAACTCCTTTAACTCTCTGCACACACTGAGAGCCAGGGAAGGGGTCCCCTTTTGCTCATCTCTTGTCCTGGCTAAACACACCCAGCTCTCTGAGCCTCTCTTCATAACTGAGATGCTCCACTCCATTAATAACCTCTGAAATCCCCTGCTGGACCTGCTCCAGGAGCTCCATGTACTGGGTGGGGAACCTGAAGCTGGACAAAATATTCCAGGTGAGGCCTCAGCAGGGCTAAGGAGAGGGGCAGGATCACCTCCCTGAGCTGCTGGCACTGCTCTGCCTGTTGCATCCCAGGATGGACCTTCTTGGCCACAAGGACACACTGCTGGCTCAGAGACATGGCTGTTCCATGATTCCACAGCACAGGAATGATCAGTAAAATATTTAAGTCAGGAATCAAGCCAAATTTAATTTTACTTTGTCCAGAAAATAAAAGGTTCCATATTATCTCATTAAAATAAACAAACCAAACCCCAAAGACACTGGCAAATTAGCAGCAATTTTGGAAGACAGAGAGAGAGATAAATAAAAGACAAAGCAAACATCAACAAAAGTGATGATTCCCAACTCCATCTCCTCTACTGCTGTTCAGATGTGTACATACAGAAAATAAAATAACAGCAAGGTTGTTTTTCCTTCCTAGGGGAACTGTTGTCTTTTCCATCACTGCAAACACCACTTCAAGCAATTGTCATGTCTGAAGATCTCTTTGCCTCCTCTGGCTGTTTTTTCTAACAAAATACACTACAAAGGTTGAACTAGAGTGGTATGGAGCAAAATTGTCACTCAGCTTTAAATTTATTGAGAGAATTCTTTCATACACACACATTTTAAAATACAGATAAATAAAGTGTTTATTTCTTTATCCCCTTGAAGCAAAATCTTACTATTATCTGATCAGAAAGGTTAACCTGTACAAGGAAAAGCAAGTATTATCAATTTCCTTAATTCACCATGTTCATAAAGTACAAACTTACACTGCTGAGAGAAATGGCAAAATAATACAGTGTGACTAAGGATAAGCATGCAAACACGGTTTAGCAAATATTCTTGATGGTTGGAATGTCTCATGAATTTTCTCTCTGTCTTGTTTAATGGTTTTTTATGGAATATTTTGAGTACAGCATGAAATTCTGAAGATGTGCAAGCAGTATTTCTCACCAAAATCTAAAGAGGACTTGGACAGTGAGAGTCTCCATGTTTTCACTCCTTTCTGACATCTACAAAAAGAGAAGTGCACTGGGCAAGGTAAAGGACCAGTGAATTTTCCAAAAAAAAAAAAAAAAGAGACTTGCAAGAAAGGGACACTCCTTTCAAATAAATGACAAAGTTACGTACAAACATAAGTGTGTAAACTTTTATGATTCTGCAAGTACTTTTTCAAAACAGAGTATATTGAAAAAAGGGCTTGTCCCCTGCAACATATTGATTTTGAGCAGTGAACTCTGACACATTCAGTATTGCCCTGTCTCCTGGCAATTTTAATATAAATAGGAAAGCCTGAAAAAGCAGACACACATATAGATTTAGAGTAAGAAAGAGCAGGTCAGCCTAAACTTTCATTTTTGACGTTTCGATGAAGGCAGTCTCTCATTTTTTAGCACACTAGTGCTGGATGTACCAGAGAGATCATTTAATGAAAACATTTATCCACACAAACCATGTGCAAATGGATGATCCTATTTGCATTCCATGATAAGTATGCAAATACATCAAGCACATGCAAAGTGGATGAAGTATGCAAGCAACAATAACTACATATAAATAAAATAATCATTAACACGACAAAGTGCAATAATTAATAAGACAAGTGTCTTCATTAAGACAAAGGATTGTAGGTGAAGACCCTCCCATTGCTGTAGCAGGAAAGTTTTGCCATATAGTATTTTATAGGATCTTATGTTGTTTCTTGACCTTTTATATGGATTTTATGTATTTAGCTCTTACTAAAGCTATAGATAAGGTTTGAACTTATGTTCTGGATGTTTTTTGACAGATTTCATTAATTTGGGTTTTAAGGGTTTTGTTCATATGTTTAATTTTGCCACTTGCCTGGGGCCTGTATGGTGTCTGCAGGTCCCAGGTAAGCCATAGAACATCGTTAATTTCTCTGATTACTGTCACAACAAAATGTGGTTTCTTATTTGATGACATGCTCAAAGGGACTTTCAATCTTGGAATTATATGATTGAGGAAAATTTTAACTACTTTTTTTTTTGTTGTGTTGATGTGACAGGGGTGAGTTTCAGGCTATTCATTGACGGTATCAACCAAGATTAGTATATATTTGTATTTTTCTTTGTGGCATTTCAGCAAAAATCTGTTTGCTAATAATTTCCTGGGAGATTTCTTGTTTTTGTTACTTCTAACACAATTTTCTTGTTTGTGTCAGGGTTGTTTTTATAACTGGTTTTATATTTGTTTGTTATAGATTGTACAATATTGGTTATTTTCTTCTTTATCACTACTTTTCTCGAGTGTTTTAGAAGATTTTCTGTTCTTTAATGGGTATTTTTATGCTTTTATTGAGGTATTTTGTGCAGGAGCAAGGGTAGAATTATAAATTGTCTTGCCAGGGTAATAGTTAATTCACTTTCTTTGATTTCAGTTATAAGAAACTTAATTAATTTGTGGTGTTTTTATAGTATTTTGGAATAAATAGGTGAAGATCTCTCCCATTGCTGCAGCAGGCAAGTTCTGAGTATCCCCTATTTTGGGACCATTCCCTCACCAGCTTTATACAGCTCTGCCAAAGCAGGACTTGTCATGCCCCAAACCCAAGGTGCACACTGACATCCTGTTGCTGAATTTACCTCCAAAGCCCTGGAATGCTCCATTGATCACACCCCTCTCTTATTAACTCCTGAGACATAATGATGCTATAATCTATAAACCTCAGGCCCTCCTGAACAGTGCACAATCATTAAGTTAGCCATTCCTCACAGATCCCTGCCACTGTATTCCAATCTGCACTGGAATGTTGTTAGGGGAGTGCACAGGAGAAGATCACAGCTAGCTGGAAAACCCAGCTGTCACAGTTCATGATTTCCAACAGAGTCCATGAGAGCCTGCCAGAATTTGCCTTAAAAATTGCTCCATGGTGCCTTAATGGAAAAAACCTTCAGAAAATGCCCACAGGCTGCAAACTCTGCCTACCTTCCTAAGGCTCTGGCTTCCCTGAAAACCTGGTGGACTGCTCAGGGGTCATGCTAAGAAGTCATGGAACTGTTGGGGATTCCATTTCTTACCCAAACTGGTATGATTTGGGAAGAGAATGTAATGGAAATTTCCATTTTCCAGCAAACTTCAAAACAACCTGACTTCTAAGTCTGGTTTGGAAGAAGATCAAACTCAAAGAGCTGACCAGTGATTTGGGCTAACTCTGTGAACATTTTATGTTGGATATTCTCAGTTGGGTGCAAATTCCAATAATAAATAACAGTTAGAGGCAGTCTTTAGCAAGCTTGGTGAACTATGTATGGCCTACAGCTGTTCATGCAAATACAGACACAGCTGATTATGTCTATTGAGCAGGAAAAAGAAGGGAATGGCAAAGCAGTAAAGCCATAAGGATGGAAGGAATGTTTAGCTCCTCAAGCCACTGTTTTATCAACACAAAAGCACAGAAATCAACATTTTCATGCACAGCAAGATACTACATCTAGATAACCTTTCATTTAAATCCTCAGGGTAAAAATAATCTTCATTTTAACCAATTTTGACCAAAATCTGATTTTAATGGGATCTTTCTAGTAGCACGCACAAAAAGGTGTTTGGAGGTTCAGAATGGAATTGCTGCCACACACCTGCAGACGCAAGAAAGGCTCAGAACAGTGTTTGAATGGAATCTCAGTATCCAAGAACACAGCACCACATCATTTTGAAACACACTGCAACTATCCTTTTAAGGGAGGTTTGATCCTCCCAATCCATTCTTAATTTCATTAGGACAGTGAGAATAAACACACTAATACTTCCCAAAGAACAAAGAATGTAAAGAAATGAGGCAACAAGGTGCCCAGGTAACACACCTGAGACATTTATTGATAATCCAGGAGGTGATCAGAGATCCCAAAGAGGAACATCCATGTTTCAAACCCATCTCCCCATTGTTTCAACTTTGTAGCAAATACTGCACTCAATCAAATGATCTAAAATGTAATGTAAATGTAATTTAAAGTGCTGGAGGAGGGAAAAGGGATCTCCCAGTTTTTTAAGAAGTGTAAGAAATTCATGATTTCTATTTAGCAGAACAGAGGTTTAACTCAAAACATTGAAAGATGTATATATTGACTTCTGCATACTAAACTAACCCCCAACACAGAGTCAGAAGTATCTCAGAGAGTCAAAGAAATATTCATATTTCTAGCACTACAGATAAACTTTCTCTCTTTTTTTGATGAATCCAAGTTTAATCATCACTTAAAAAGTAAAATAACTGAAACGTACCCAAGCACAACAGAGAAATCGAATGCAGCCTTCCCCAGGGCCATCTTCTTTTCAGCAATTCAGTGTTTGGCAAAAGGCTTTGTTTTTTTTAAATTGGTATTAATTAGGGTAGGACAATTGGGAGGTGAAACTTCTGAAAAAAACAGATCACAAAAACTCCACATTTTTGTGGACAAAAAAAAAAAGGCAATTGATAGCTTTTAAGGTCTCTCAATTGCAACAGTGTTTTATTCATTCATTGTGGGGTATTCTCTATCACATAATTTTGCATTCTTATTCAAGTTGAGGCAAAAGATCTGAAACAAGAAATAAAAATTCTTCTACAGAAAAGCTGTGTTGAAAACAGTACCAGCATTAACAAATGTACTGATTCCTTTAAAAAAAAAAACAAAAACCCAAACAAATCAAATGTAAACATATCTGAACTTAAATGACTCATTATTTCTGGAATAATTATCAGGTTTTTTAGATCTATTATCCACTCAATACTGACTAATCAGTGAGCAAAAGCAAGAACAATTTTGTTTCTAACAAGCTGTTAGAAATATCAGTTTTACAATATAGAAGCCACACTAGAGTAATGCTGTTTCTTTATGGGATAGTCCTACTCTCTTCAATAAAAATAAAATCAGCTGTTCGATATGCAGACCACTATTTACAGTGATTTCTTCTACTCGAAATGATGATCTTTCTGTAGAATTCCTCATTATACACATATACTACCCCTATGAAAGATACACATATAAGTATCTATGACATATAGATAAATATCAAATCCATGTTCAACATCTGCAATATAAATATCTGAAAATATCAATCCATGTTCAATTCTGCAATTACTTCTATTTCTGACTGAATTCCTATTGTATAGTTTCTTCACTAGCATTAAGAAAAACCAAAGCTGAACTTATCTGAATTACTCACTTCAAAGAATTTTTACAGAATGCATTTTGATTCCCTGCTGCATTCAATCATCCCACAGAACACAGTCTTTCTGATAATCTTCAGGTAGCCTCGAGCATTGGAGAAACTTTTCAATCCTCGCTATGTAAAGTTTCTAATCCTGCCTGTTTAATTGTCCCAGTGTACAGTGTAAATAAAGTGTTTTCTCCAAGTCGTGGTCAGGCCGTTTGCAAACGCGCTGGTTCCCGCGAGTCACCGCCGCCAGCCTCAGTCCATTACCGTGACAGGGAGTGCTCCTACTAACAACTGCTTTTTACTCCCCCTGACAAATGTGCTCTGTGCCAGGGCTGACGTTTGTGTAGTAATCAGGACTGATGGATTGGGACGCCGGTGCTGCCGAAAGTGCCCCCCATTTTAATGTGAGCGATTTGTCAAGCGTGCCGCTATCGCGCTGCTGTCAGGCGCGCCCAGCAAAGCACTCCGTCATCTTTCCACCCACCCAAGGTCACTTTGGCAGCGACAGGAGAACTCCACCACCAAATTTTCATCCTGACTAGTGGTGTGAATGGCCCGGGCTTCACGGCATTTAGTTTATTTCCAGCGGTCCTTAAAAGTTCCTGCAAAATGTCCGTGTTGCTAAATGCCTAATGAAAAGATGAAAGTAAAAAGCACATGGAAGCAAAAGTTGCACAGTTTCAGAGATGCAGGCCTACTGTAAATCCCTTCTTGTCAGGTTCTCACAAGACATAATTTAATAATCATTTAACATTCCAAGGACTTTTGTCAACAGAACATCTTAAAATATATAGACAGAGCAAAACTGAACAAATGATTAAAGGACCAAAGTGACATATCTACAAGATATACCTGTGTATCATTATGAAATTTGGAATAAACTAGACCTTCCAAAAACCAAACATAAAGAAAACCAGAGAAAAGTAGGACCCTTACTCTCTACCATTTTAAATGTAGAAAATTAGTAACTTTTCCTGCACTAATTGCATCTAAAACCATATTAAAAACTATTTTTTGTTTGTTTTGCAGTATAGGAGCCTTAGCAGCCTCCAATTATTTTTTATTATTTTCCCTTTTTTTTTTTTTTTTTTGCACAAAGACTCAAAATATAATCACACCAGCGAGTTTTAGATGCTTACACATTTTGAAAATCAGTTCTCTGTGTTCAGTCACTTATAAAAATGCAGTCTTCAGTGACTAAAGAATTTAAAGAAATTAGCTGAGGAGTTTAATGCACTATGTGAGAGGAAGGTTATACCAAAGGTGTTTGTAAAGTAAAAAATAACAGCTTCCTGAATAACGGTACAGACCAAGGCAGAATGCAATATGTAAGTCACTCTTTCACTTAAAGAAACATGAGTTAGTCCATGAGGCAGAATACAAATCAGCACATGCACACTTGTTCCCATCTCCTTCCTGGATCTTGAGTATTTGCTGCCAAAACCCAAAGCCTGTAAGAGAACACCATTCAAGAGAATACCATTCAAGATAAAAGGTGAGATACATCTTATCCCCTAAGATACACAGGCAGAAAGTCACTGTAATAGCTGAAAATGAGAGAAATCAAACCACACTCATCTTCTGCCTACTACAAAAACCTGAGTGAGGTGGGCAGCCCTGCCCCAAGCTACTCTCACAGCTGCATCCACCCCAATCCTATTGGTAATTACTTCTGCTTGCAAGGATTGCAAAGATGAAAGCGAGAATCTAGTTTACAAATGTTGATGCTACGTGGCTTTTTCGCTGTGCATTTCCCCAGAGCTCTGTAAGAACTGACAACAGCTGAGAAAGCTCCACTGGTGCAAAGTCAATCCTATCCTAAACTGCAGAGAGCTCTGAGCTGTTTGACAAAGCCCTCACCCACTGTAAATGTACTGTTCCCAGCCTGAGTGGACATTCACTCTATGACTGGAAAGCAAATGCACGTTTACTGCTTTAGTCACCACAGAAAAACCTCCCTGTCCATTTTTCTATAGTATATAATCACACCACATCAAGAGAGACTCAAGGATTAAGGAAAAGAGATGCTGGAAAGTCAAGAATCCAAAAAATGTTTATATCATTAGCTAGACCAATTTCTAACCTAAGGTAAACTGTGAACCCTTATGTTTAAATTGGGCACCAAAAGATTTTAGTTTACCTTTAGTTAGAAGTTAGTGCAGCCCAAGAAAAGCTGTCTCATACAGAGCATGTTAAAAACCCACCAGGACATCTTTAAAGACCTGCTTTCCTTCTGACAATTTCTTTAATAAACATTTGGATCAGGTGGTGATCTCAACATGCTGTCAAAAATGTAAACATGACTCCTGTGCCAGGAGGCCTGTGTTTGGCTGCAAAACAGGCTTGGCATTATTATATGCATAAAAGGTGAATAATGACTGAATATCTACACAATTAAGCTTGTGAAAAAAATGCTCTTCTAGGTCAAATTTACGTGAAGCTTTAGAAAACTGTGACAGCAGAGTCTGGGATTACAGTTAAGGGAAAAGACAGCTTCTTGTGAAGGAAGAACTTGTGCTGTTTCTTATGTTGAAACCTTGAATACCTCCACATTACCAGAGAGTTAAACTGCAATCCTGAGTGAAACTTCTGCCATCATAAAAGCTCACACCAAAATATTCAGTGTATGACTCTAAAAATTACCATTTCTACAGATACAGTACAAATGAACAAAATAACAGAAAGATACTCCCAGTTTCTCAGAAACTGTATTGCCACATAAAAGTCAACTAAACCTTTGTGAAGTTACAGTGACAACAGGCATTTCTAGAAACATATATATACACACAGACAATTAATATAATAAATATGCTACAAGTTAATCAATTACTGAAGGAAAATCTTTGCCAATCTCTGTTTAATTTGTCCACAGCTCTCTTCATGTGAAAATGAGGGTATCATAACCAGTTCTCAAACATAAGCACTTGCACAGATTATAGCTGGACAATTGCATGTAAATTTACACACACATGTTACTAACACATAAATAAAAGCATGTGGAAAAAACCACACAGATAGAATCCTTTGGGGAAAGGAAGACTTTGGACACAGCCTTGAAAAAAATCTATTACCACCAAACAAACAAAAATCATCATCAAAACAAACAAAATAAAAAGAGCAATTTCTAATCTGCTCTGACAGTGACATCAAGCAAGCTCAGCACCCCTCAAATAGTAAATATTCCTAGTCCCATTTTCATTAGTTCCTTGCTGACACTATTCTCCATTATTTGAAAAACTTTGAGCTGAAAAAACTCAAAGATTTTTTTTCCCAAAAGATAAAACGAAGCATAAACCAAACCCCAAATTATTATAACTTTGTACAAGATGAAGATTTTAGATACACTTGTAGCTCAGTTTCTCTTAGAAGGAACTAGAAAATTACTCAACAAAGAGTTATTAAGCATGCTAAATAATTGTAAAATGATAATTACACTGGAGATTTGTGTTAATAAATGAGATGCGAAGGGGTCTTTATTATCCACTCATGTGCATGTAGAATTTAATTAGTTATCACCTATAAATGCTAATGGCAGAGCTGCCAATCAATCAATCTCCTAACCAGGAACTGAGGAAACCCCAAAATATGAGAAGTGAATGCTGAGGAACACTTTGGTTAGAAAACAGTTAACCCAACAGCAGTATGGAGAGAAGGAATTCCTCAGAGAGCCTAAAGAAAGATGTTTTCATCTCATTACATCTACCTTCATAATTATAACAAACTCATCAGCCTCTAGATGAATACCACGTATAATCATTTTCCTGCATATTTTCCAAAGCAGGAAACCTAACAAGATATAAATGCTACAGACTAATTTAGGCTATTTGCAGTTCTCATCTCGTCTTGAACTGAACTAAGAAGAAAAGTAGTATAGTTAAGCTAAAAATAACTAGATAGAGACTTGGGCTTGTTTATTTCCTGTAATCCTTGCTCAGAGCCAGGCAAGTAATGGCTTTATCCTTTTTAAAAGAAGACAAATTTAGAGCATAGTTAGACTATGGTCTTTAAATAATAAAACCCCTAATGCAAATAAGTAAAAAAGCTGTTAAGTTTCTAATTTACCTAAATAGATGCTTCTATTAAAATATTTTAAAATACAGAAGGCCACCACAAAACTGAATTCCCACCCCAAAAAAAAAAGAATCCTGTAAAGATTACCCCATCAAAGATTCAATTTGTGTATGCTGATATGACAAAACAAACAGACCAGGGGATTACATTCAGCTGAACAAAATCAATCACATATAGAGCACAGCAATAAAAATCAGCCAAATCCTGACCCACTCAGTGAAGTGGAGCGCTGCCAGAAATACATTTCTTGGCAGGGCTCTGTGCCCATTAATTAGAGACTGAACCATTTGGGGAAAGTGACTGTGTGTCCTCAGGAACTGATACAGAGCTGTCCAAATCCACCCACCCCTTCAGCAGAGGGGCTGTGGTGTTACACATCCTGGCACAGCCTGGGATGAGGCAGCAGCATCATCCACAGAGGATCTGGAGGTTCCAGAAGAGCTGGGGGATTGGGGTGGGTGTCTGTACACAGGCACAGCACCTGCTTTCTATTGCCCCCAGAATGCCACTAATTTGGGTTTTTTTCATCAGCTGCCTGTGCTGGAGATTGTGCAGAGCTGCCAAAGCTTTACTTCCCCAGTAGCAATGCTGCTCCAGAGCTCCAGCCTGGAGACCACTGAAGGAAATAAGAGCCTATCCCCTGGATACAGAGGTTTTTGAGGACACATCCAAATAAGACAAACAGTAAGTGTGCATGTACACTTTAGACACCAAATACAAATGTCATGTTTAATCCCAAATCTTTCAAATAAGTTTTCTTTTTTATATAATCTCACAGAATCAATATGGAACTGCACACTGATTCTGTTTTGCAAGATCCACATTTATACATTTCTAAAGACACCAGGGCAGTTTGCTTCAGCAAGCCTTAAAATCTGGCTTGATAAGGGAATTGTTTTTTTAACATATAAAATGGACTGAAATCTCTTTTAACACTTAATAAGAATAATGGACAGCTTTCAGGTGTGCCATGACTAAACTGTACACTGAAGGAGAATCCAGGTTGCTTTTTCTACTTTGCAACTTAACAAACTTAAATAACATATATTATGAAAAAAGGTATTTAAGAATGCTCCAAATCACAAGCAGTATTAAGAGATAACAATGGGTAAAAGCACATGGATGGAGTGAGTTACAAAGAATTGACACAACAATTTGTATTTCTGACAAACTACCCAAATTTAACACAAAAAAATAGATTTCATTTTAAATGCTTATTTGCTTACCAAAAGTATATTTCACAAAAGTGTTCAAGACAATGCACAGCTTTGCAAAAATAGCTACTGTGGCTGGAGGGCTAATTTTCACCTTTAAAAGCTGAAAAGAGTGAAAAACAGGGTTGAAATTGTGCTAGTACAAAGGTTTTATAACTTTTTCTTTTACCCCAGCATATCAGTGTAACAGGTGTGTCTCACCATCCCTCCTGTCTGCATGCTGTACCCTGCCTCTGTGCACCGACTGGTGAGCTTGAAAGGGTCATAAAAGAGAAAGGAAAAAAAAAAAAAAAGAAGTGGAGGGAATATCAGAGTAATAAATAAATGTAAAACAATCCCAAATGCTGACTCATGCCAGAGAAATGAAAACTGGGCCATGATGGAGGAACAATGGAGAGCCTGAAAAATCCACTGCCATCAGTAACGTGTAAAACTAGCACGTAATAAAACATCATACAAAGGACGAGCCCAACTTCCAGGCAAGAGCCTTAATTTGAAAATCTTCTGGAATGTTTTGGTGCCTTAATTCCCAGTGCAGAGGAGGGGCAAGAGGAGCAGGGCTCCTGCCAGCCCTGCTCCCACAAAGGGCAGTGTTGTTGGGTATCAGGGCTCGGCTCAGATACTGAACCCGGATGGACACTGAGCTCCCACTGGCACCCCCAGAGCCTTTTCACTTGACTAATACTCTGCACAAACCTAGTAAAGCAGACTAATAACTTCTCTATTCAGACATAATTCATTATCCTTATTTACCCAGGCTGGCAAAATTTAGAAAGATCCTTCCTTCCAGCCTTTTTAATTACCAAAATTCTACTTGCTTTAAAATACCATAGTCTCCCTTGAGTATTCAGCAGAGCTGAAGATCACCATGGCAATAAGAAAATGGTGCCAATGTTATCTTGGCACTGACTGTCTACAGATCTCAGGAGACTTAGCACAGGAGAAAATTGAGCTCATGTAAAAGCAGGAACTCACTCTCTCTAATGATTTTAATATACCTTTTATTTTCACTAATCTGATGTTAAAGACCTTGAACAAAACTCCCAAAACCTTAGAAGCATAAATTTTCCTAAACAGACAAACAATTCCTTATGTGTTTATTATTTCAAGGTGAAATCCACTTTACTCACACAAAAAAGCAAGGTCCAACAGTCGCGGGATGCATGGGAAAATGTTGTCAATGGATTGGAGCATAAAAAACAACCCACATGAAAACAAATTCTGAGCAAAAAGATCCCTTTATGTTTCAGTTTCAGGCACGAGATGAAGATTTCCCCTACAACCACAACATGCCAAAATCCACAGTTCTGCTGCACAGCACAACAATGCCTGTGTTTGGTGCTTGTTTGTTTTTCCCCTATTTCTTTCCCCTCTCCCTAAACTGTGTCACAGAGACAAGGGATAGATCTTTGAGCAGGATTATATCTGTAAGCTAAAACACGTCACACAAAACCTGGCAGCAGTACAAATGTGACTTTACTGCTCCCAACTTTTAACCTGGATTTGGGGGAAAAGCCAGGGCAGCATTTCCTGGAGGCAAAATCCCACCCAGCCAACAATGCCAACATGGACCAGAAAACACCTCTGCTACACAAACAGCACCTTCCCCTCCAATTTAATGACGTGCCAGTAGAGCTGCAGCTTTTCCTTCTCGTGGTATCAAACCAGCCACAGGTACATTGCATTCTTTTGCAGTCAGCAAATGGGACAGTGGGAAAATAGGACTATATATCATCCCAATGCACACACACACACACAAGGACAAATTAATTCTATACTAGTTGAAAGGTGCATTCAAAATTGCAATGAAGAATGAAAATGCAAACATCCAGAGAGGGATTTAACTCCATGTAGTGCTGATCAGAATAACCATGCTGAATTAGCAGGCTTCAGACTGAAAAGGAATTACTAATTCCCCCAGTTCTCATTTTTTAAATCTGGTTTCTAATTTCTGTGTACCACTTTCTCTATATGCATACAGAGGGACTTTGTAAGTGGTTAATATAACTCGTGCTGACAATTTTGTTAAGGAAGTAAGAGGAACATACCAGAACATTGCTTTACAATTATTTCTGGGAACAGCAGTATTTGTACTTAAGATATGCTTTGAGGGCATGGGTAGAAAGTTTATAGTGGGGAAGCCAACAGTGACTCTTCTACTTGCTGATGGTCAGAACGTTGGCATTGGATAAAAATCCGTGCAATGTCTGGCTTTCACAGTCAGAAGTGTCTGGAACAGTCAAACTTTCTCTCTGGATCACTTTGCTTCAGTCAGTGTAACTTTTGTCTCTCAAATGCCCGAGTTACCAGAATACAAATTCAACTCAATGTTTTCATTAAAAAAGCAGAAATTCTGATGCAGACAGGCTTTTTGTTAATGTAGTTGAAAGTTTTTTTTTTTTTTCTTCCATCAGAAGGTAGCAAAGGAATAAATATTAGAACACTCTACATGTGCCACCACAGAATTATTGATATCTGGAGGGCTCTAGTTTAATATACAGGTATTGCAAACACATTGTACAAAACCTGCAGCCAAGCATGGGTTTGGAACACAATGCTGAGATTGCATAGGAAGCACTTCTACTCTGCAAAAAGGATATTGCATTACACAACCCAGAATGAATTCAGAGCCTCATGAATGCTATAAAAATAATGAAAATCCCACTCTGAGGCCAGAAAGGCTCCCTGCTTACACAAGCTCATGAGAAATTTTAAGCAAGAATTCAAACAAGTTGCACTTGGGATAAGTATGGCTGGTAAACAGTGCTGAAGCTCCCATGAGCTGAAAAGTATCCTGTGTAAAACCATTGTAGTCTGACATGGAAAACCATGAACAGAGATTAGTGCTCTTTGCCAAAACACATGAAAGGTCCAATCACACTGGTCAGTTAACCTGAGCTCAGAAGGACTACAATTTGCATATTTTGGTGAAAAGATTGTTAGCTGGTCACCAACACAAAAAAAACCAAAACAAAACAAAACAAAAAAAACCCCCAACCAACAAAAAAACCTCAAGAACTAATCACCATTTCTTATCTATTAATAGAATTGTAGTTGTCAGATGATTTCTCTGCCCTCAAAACATCGATTTCAAATAAACATCCCTGGGAAAGGATCTCTCAAACTCGTCAGGTTGGAATTTCCAATGGATGAATGTGAAACTGCAGCTCCTGCTGTCTAAACCAGTGGGGGGTGGGAGGCAGGAGCAGGATGACACCTTTCAATCCTGGACCTCCTGATGTTACCTTAGCAGACCTTTTCAGAAAAACACCAGGAATTTCTGCAGGCTTACAGCTAGAACAAAGATAATCCTGACTCAATTATCTTATTGGCTTTCCCCCCGTGTGGTATGGCAGGATTAAAAAAAAAAAAAAAATTGAAAGCAAGAATTAATTTACAGGGGGTTTCTTAGATAATAAGCTCAACCTTTCATGTTACCTTCCTCTGCATAACAAGGCTCTATCCTTCCCAAATTAGTTCTTGTAAAGAAGTTATTTCCAACGTGACCAAGAGCAAACCTGTGATCCAATCAGCAACAGATCATCTTGCTTAGCTCACATGTCCTCTGCAGACAAAATGACTCAGCCAAGTACACACAGAGAGCACAGTCCAGCTCCTGAAATGTCACTGGAGGCAGCAGGTGACAGCCCAGGCACTGCATACACTGTCATGCATTTTGGGCCTCCACCCTTCATTCAAACATATGCAATTGAAACCATACCTGGAAAGATTTTTTTCTGTCATTGACCTAAAGAACTGTTTAGTAACAGAAGTATACAGAAAAATCATGTCAGCTGCAGAAAGGCCCTTCCAGCAATCAGATTTTTCCAGGGGTTTGAAAGGACTAGCCTAGTTGTTTAGATGTCAATCTTCCTTTTGAACCAATTTAAAGTACAATAAAATGTTACTGAGCCCTGTGAAAAACAGATTTCAATTCAAAAGAACAATTACTAATTAGATCAATGATCTTCATTAGTCAGGTGCACTCCCCCATTACACTACAGAAACTAGATTGCAACCTTTGACTTAAGTTATTAGTCCAGGGTTTAACAACTGACCACTAAACCTGCATCAAATTTATTTCATTCCTGACAAAGCAGTTCTTAACCCCTCTTTGGCTACTTCCACCTTTGCTGAGTGCTTCCCCATTTTTATTTTACAGATTAAAATGAAAATGCTGCATGCTTTATTAGATTCTGCTCTCTTGCTTGGGATGAGACAGCAATGTTGTTTGCTAATTTAAAATGCGGCTCCTTGGCACAAAGGTTTTATTTGTTTGTTGTTTCCCTCTCCACCTCTCTGGCATATGTCAAATGTTTAAACAATACGATTTTGATGGCAGATTAATTTCAGTACTTACAGTACAAGCTCAGCTTTCAGAAGCAAAAAGCAAACTAAAATATACTTAATTATTTTAAAGTTTGAGTTTCTTTATATAGTTTAATTACAACGCACTTAAATCAAAATAAAACTTGTACTTGAAAAACAGCCCCCAAACCCCGTTAATCCATGCCAGCACTTCCCAGAATACAATCCATTCTAAATCAGCACTTTAAAAGCATATAAACAAAAATATGACAGTGCAGGTTTGAAACAAAAGTTGCAATGAGAGGCTTTCTGTAAAAAAGGCCTTCTGCTAACTATATTCCTAACAAGCTGTAGCACTATAAAACATCACCCAATATCAAGCAAGGTTTTCAAATTAAAACTTGGTTGTAGAGGAAACGAACCACACAAGTCTAGTGACACATCTCAAGTGACCAGAGTGGCTGCACGCTCCTGTTGGAGATACAAAACAGCATCAACCAAATGGAGCAAGGCTGAAGGCAGCAGCAGGGAGGTAATTCATGTCACTACCGGACATTACAGCCCTGAAAAAATGAACTTTTCAGCTGGTCCTGGTTCACTGCAGCACCCACTGTGCCCTGCACCTGCACAAGGCAGTCACTCTCCTACTCCTCTGATGGTCAGGATCCCTCTTCCACACAAAAGTGTGAGCAGAAGTACTGCAACACTGCCCTAGGTTACAATTTTGTGATTGAAATGACTTTGATTTTAGAACAACTTTATGGTCAAACCTTGTTTATTGATGCCTGTCATTTTTATACATCAGAATCTGCAAATTAATTAGGATTCATATCAGTACAGGTACTTTGTGATGTTTTGATTTACTGTGTTCTGAAGGGCTTTAGCCTAAATGAAACCTAAATTAGGAAAAAAGCAATATATCCTCCCTCATTTTATTGTTATCACTTAGGACCTCCTGATTACAACAAAGATTCATTCTGAGATTTTGTAGAACAAAACTGTTTTCTAAAGTAAGCACATTTTTTTCTGGTAGAATCTTGTTTAAGTTTGTTCATAAGCAAGAAGAAAACCCTTAAAATATTTAGATACTACAAAGTTCTAAGCAGGCTATAATTAGATTATTAACTCAAGGAAGCAGATCATACCTTCCCACAGACTTGTTCAGCACTTAACAGAACTAGACTGACCTACATGGACTCTACCCAATGCAGGGTCAGGAAGAGGGTGCTTTCAGGAGGGAAAATAGCTCTCTGACAAATCAGTTGACTTGGTTCCAGCTATAACACTGACCTACTTGTACAGCAGACTGCAAGGCATTTAAATTTCACTGCCTGAAAAAGAGAACCCATCTATTCCACAGGAAAGAAACTAGGTTACTGGTCCCTGATTTGATGGTTTAGGAGAGCAGATTATCTACGTGCAACTCCCACAGCAGATGAATTCAGGCTCTCTCTTTCCAGCACTCATGGGAACGGGGAGCAAATGTGATGTTCCATTTTGGGAAGGAATGAATGCAGGAAGACCAGGAGGTAACCAATCAATTCTCTCCAAGACCCAGCACTACCAGAGTCAGAAAACAGATCTGGGCACACCTCAGCAAGTTGTGTGTGTGCAACACCTGCAAGGACCCACAAACTCAACGAGGTAAGAGTGCAAAGAGGAAGCGATGAGTTTGAAGAGAGCACTTGATCTCAAAGATCTTGCTTCTATAAAGATGTCTCTCTTTTGCTTTCTTGGGCTCTGCTGTCAAACATGCAAAAGGCATAAATAAATAAATATAGGTAGAACGTAAAAAGCTGCTCACATGACCTTTACTCATTATGCTTTAAGCTGTAGTCACCCATCTCTTTTCGATCAGATTCTGCTCTAGCACTTCTCACTGTTTGCACACAAGATCCTGGTTATTCATAATAAAGCCAAGTGTTGTATTTATAGGCAACACTACAGTTGAAGTAAACACAAACACTGAAGAAAACAAAGGAAAACTAGTTATGAAGTCTGCAGTCCATACAAACATCTTCTAATTTCTTAAATAAATAAATAATGCAAAGTAACTGCCCTGACTAACAATCCATTTTATCTCTGTTTGAAAAGAAAATTATTTAGCTAGAAGCATCTCATGAATGCAACTAGTCCCAACTCAATAGGGTGTGCTCATCAGTGTATCAGATATGATTTATCTGAAAAGTTATCCTGACAAGTCCCTCTCAGCTCATCCTGCAATATCTGTTCAAAATCTTCCCCTTTTTGATCCTGTTCTTAAGTCAGCAGCAAGTTGCCTCTAGCATTTGGAATTTAGCTGTCAAATCAATCTCAGTAGAACACCTGGGGAAAAAAAAAATCATACCTGATGCTGAAAAAGTTACATATTGGCCTCATGTACAACTGAAGGCAGACCAACCCCCTGTACCTGACTTCTACTCCCTCTAAATAACTGCTAATGCTTCGCATTCCTTTCCAGTGTAAGCTTTAAAGAAATTATTCCTCTAGTAAGACTTACTATCATTGGTGGTAGCTTATACAGACCAAATGAAGCAATCATCATTTCATGTACAAAAGTTTCACTCTTACTACTTACACCACTTGTTTTCTTCTTGTTTGCATAACTTTTTGTTTAGATTTTCACACTAAATTTGTGGGGGAAGGAATAAGGTGCTTTCATATCTCTGGGAACCACTCAGAATATCATGGCATTGATGCAATTAAATAATTAAAAAATCAATGATCTTGTCTGAAGAGGTCTTTCCCTATACCTCTTGGCACAATGATAGCAATTGAAAACTCTCCTAGACCATAGCCTACTTGGCACTGATTTATCAACTCACTTCATTGTGTTTACAAAGTGGTGCTAATGAAGGAAATCTCAAGGGGTTTTGGTGGGTTTTGGGGGTGTGGGGCAGTAGTTCTGGTTACACAGACCTCTCCCTGCAGGAAGGAAAAGACTCCCATGGAATGATAAAGGACTCCCTGTTACACTATTACAGGAGATGAATTGCATTAACCCCTGCCCTTCCCATTGTACTTGCTGCCCACTGAAAACAACAACAGAATTACTAAAATCCCACACTCTCTAATGGGATGGTAATAGGATTCAGAGGCCATTAGGGTAAAGGCAATCCATATTTTACAGTTTAATAAGCTCCAGCTGAAGATGCTGGATCCCTCTTCAAAGCCAACAATTACTGCTTTAGTATTAACAAATCCTCAACTGTCAAGACTGCAGAATGCATTCAAGATGAAGTCAACAGCTTATGGTGACAGACTTTAAAAATGTGTGTAGAAAAATGAAATCACTTAAATTGAAATAATTTGTAATTTTACAATGATACTGGTTATTACTGTCATTTCATATTCCTCTAGATTCAGATCTCATGGTTAGTTGAGTTTTCACATATTTCAGAGTTCTGTGGTGTTTGTTGTAGAAGCCAAGAACTTTTGTCCTGTTTTCTAAGCATAAACCTCCTCTCAAAGAAATAAAACACTCAAAGAGCTATGGGACCAATGGAGCAATGAAGTCAAGGTGTCCACAATCACTGAAAATTACCTAGACAATTCTTTAATATTATGACTACCCAAAACTGTGTTACCTACTAGGCTGTAGACTCAAAAGAATCCACCATTTTCTAGTAGCATGCCTTGAAACAGAGTGTACAATACAAGCTAACTCTGTCTGCTCTTTATTATTCTTTAAAACCACTTCCATATATTTTATATATTTTTTTGGTTTATATATTTTTAAAAGGCAAATGTCCTTTTAAAAAAGAACCATCTTATCTCTATTTTCAGCTGTATCCAGTCATTCCCCATTCCCTTATGTAAGTGACTGGGGGAAAAAAGAACAATCCACTCCTCACATTTCCTGAAACCAAAGATACACCTCCACTATTGGTGCTGTTGGATCCAATCCCCACCTTATCACTGTTCTTTTGCTTACATTTTGTAAAGGGGGGGAAAAAATCCTGATGAAAACAGGTGTATTTTAGAAATGATAATTCTGAAACACAGTTTTGTCCCCACAAACATTAACACATTTGTCAGCCAGGTAGGTAAGAGCCACTGTATCTTAAAAATATAGACCATTACTGTTATAATTATTTTATGGCTAATCACACAAACAACAGGAAAGCAAAACAAAATAAATCATCATAAACCAACTAAACCCAAAGGCCTGCCATAATTTCAAATTGAGGAAGCCAATTCTTCACCATCTACAGAGGTGATGTTTTCATATAATCAGATATTGCAACTTCACACACCAGATTTTCAAAGTTTCATGTGTTGTTTATGTGGAGAACTATTAGACTTCATTAACATCAATGTATATTCACTATTTATTGCAATGTATTAATAATGAATCCAAGTACATCTTCTATTATTTCCCCAGTGTTATGTTAAAAGCATGAATTTAATACAAACTGAGCTGGTAGTTTTCCTGTTTCTCCAAAAGTAGGTACCCTGAAGCTTGAGATCCACTTCCACAACTTCATTTTGTCACATCTAATGCTTAAAGAAAATTTTCAATACACTCAAAGAACAGTGGGAAAAGGAAACCAGAGTGATTCCTACAATTATTCCTGCAGAGTAATTGACTCTGTTTAGCTCACTATTAAAACAAGTTTTGTAAACTACTTTGAAAGATGTCTTCCAGAATATCTAGGGAGATCACAGAGATTTTTGAAGCATAGCTTCCAGGCAAACCAACAAAAATAACCAGAAAGCAAGTAAAAAGGGAATTGACGATCTAACTAGTTCCATGACAGGAACTGTCCTATCAATATTTTATAATGCAAAGCAGAACTACAACATGAACAGAAGAAAGATGTCAAACACCACCCAAAAAGCCTCTTTAGGGAGAGAAATGGGGAGCATAGGAAGCATTCATTTCTAAGCATCTTTATATGTATAAAGATATAAATTTAACATCTAACTCCACTTTGATCTAACCACATTGTTTACAATACAATACATATGTGTCATTGTGACTCAGCCTGACTCTGGAGTCAGGATTTTTTTGAATCTGGATAATGCAGTGCTGGAGCACGTCCAGAGAAGGAAATGGAGCTGCAGAAGAATCTAGAAGCTCAGTCAAGTGAGGGAGCTAGGGCTGCTTATCCTGGAGGAAAGGAGGCTCAGGGAAGACCCTGTGGCTCTGCACAACTCCCTGACAGGAGGGGACAGCCAGGTGGGGTTGGGCTCTGCTCCCAGGGAACCATCAACAGGACAAGAAGAAACGGCCTCAAGCTGCACTGGGGAAAGTTTAGGTTGGACATCAAGAAGAATTTCTTCACAAAAAGGGCTATGAGGCATTGGAAGGGGCTGGCCAGGGAGGTGGTGCAGTCTCCATCCTTGGAGGCGTTCAGGAAACAACTGGGTGTGGCACTCAGTGCTCTGGGCTGGTTGACAGGGTGGAGATCAGTCAGGGGTTGGACTCGATGATCTTAGAGGTCTTCTGCAGCCTAAATAATTCTGTGGTTGTCTGAAAACAGTTTTTAAAAAGAGAACAGAGCCTTCAACCACAAAGTGATCAGTTAATTCAGAAGATTTCACGTTAGAAGGTGGTGAAGGAGGATGAAACAATTAATTTCCTAAGGCTGGCCATGGCTAACAGAGTAAACATGAAAAGAAAATACACTGCCCACACTGGAGCCCTGATTTGCTTTGCATTTGACATGTGCTGTCTCAAAACACCATTTAATTTTTTTTTTCTGCCATTCTACAAGATCCTCTCAGAAAAGGTAGCAAGGAGATGCAATATAATGAGCTATAATACAATAATCATGGTTTGGATCTCTGTCAAGTTTCTCAGAACGCAAATGAGCTTTTATCAGGAATTTGCCCAAAACAAATCATTTACACTCATTTCCGCAACACAACAGACATGATTCTCTTCCATTCAGCTCTTTGTTAACTCTGATTAATTAATTCACTTCCAAATTTCATTAGAAACATATTCATCTTTTCTAGGTTGCAACAACTGATATGCTGCATCTTGAAGTCTGATATTAGAAACCTGAACATCTGTCCATTCCTTACATTCTACTGACCTCTAGAGACTGCATGTATATATGTATAGCACATATACATTATTTATGCTCATGCACACATACCAGAGCAATGGTACAATAGGTTGACTTTAAGAGAAATCTGCATTCCGTATCTGATGTTACAGTTTTAACTTTAATCCCACACTGTTCTCACAAACATTTTCTTTCCTGCAGAAATCTCTTTTCCCTCCTCTTCTCTTTGCTTCCTTCCAACACAAACACACCATGCCTTATCAGTTACGTACAGAATTAGGCTACAACTATGAATATCAATATAAATCCTGAGATAAACCAGGTTTCATTGAGCATTAATATCTGCTGGGGAGGGAGTTCTGCAGGTCAGATACACTGAGTTACTGAAAAAATAGACATTGCTGTGTGTGGGGAGAGGAGACCAGTCTCTTCCAGCTCTGTACAATACTTGTTCCTCAACCACACGGTAACATCTTTTAGCAGATTCCTTGTCTCCATTCTGCTGCCAGGGAAAAAACACCTCTACAAAAGCCTGTGTTTGGTTTGACATTTAGACCAAACAGAAAGGACTGAAGGAGTTGAATTTGTCAACTAAAATCTATTCAAAATAGACATTAATCCAGTAACAAAGAGAAATGAGGGGAACAGAAGAGACTGTGTTCCTCCCTAACAATGTTAGGATAGCTGACATTGTTAAGAGCCATTACTTGGCTCTTGGTACTGTGTGGTCAAGAACAGGAGGGATTACCACAAATAAATACAAAATTTACAGGGGACATTTCAAAGGCACATTCTCCAACTGAAAATATTTATTCAGTTCCATCACAAAATTCCTGGAAAACATACATTGTGTTTTCTAACACTTCCAATGTTTTATAGAGAAGGCCCACACACAAGACACTTTTAATATGATTTTATTCCTGAAATCTCACAGAAAATGGTAAGTTTAGGAGAACAGTCTGAAAACAATGTCCTACTTCAAAAAAGCTTTCTCTAAAAAGCTTTTTCTGCTTTTAAAAAATAATTTATTTTTAAGGAGAGGGGGATAAAGTCCTCTAATGCAGTGTTTTACCATGTTATAATAATATTTCACATGATAACAATACAAGTGTTATTTAATTTGGAATCAGCTATGAGCTACAGATTGAATTTTATTAAGTCAATATAAGCTATAGATAGCAACTGAGCTTCATATCTTCCAAAATTGCATGCATAGAGAAAACTGTGCTAGCTAAATATATTCTACACAGTACAGCTAAAAGAACTTACATCCCATACTTTGAGTTACTGCATCATTGCATAATGAGGAAAACATATACAACCATATCCTCCTTTAGAAGATTCTGAAGATGACTTCATTGCCAAATCTTATTTCTAGTTTTTAAAATTACTTTTTTCACATTTTTGGTTACCTGTTTTAATGGTACTATCACAGTCTCTGATACAGATGCAAGCCTCACAAATAAGTCATTAAATTACTATTATCTGCAATATATTTTCCTATGTACACATCCCAGCTTTATATTTCAATAACTTACTGCAGACTCCTAGACATACATTCCCCTCCTCAGTTCCAATAAGGAGGCTAGGTATTTTTAAATTTCTAATGGGCTTAAATTTAAATACATGGATTCAGATTGTTGTTGTTGTTTATACATAAATAAACATCCAGAGACAAACCTTGAAATACACTATTGCTGCTACTGAAAAATATGGCACTAAACTCAACTGTGGCCAGAATTATTGACCCTGTGCAGCGTTTCTGAGCTTTCAGGAGTGTTCTCCTAAATAAAATTGCAGTATACAGGGATGCTTGCTTTTCATGACTTTGAGAACTGAGGAATACAAAGATAAAAGTTTATTCCTTAGGGCTATATTGTGTCATAAGCCTTTAAACTGAATTTGCCAATGTTTTCAACAGGGAATTCTCTTTAGAAACTGGTGACATATTACAATCTTTTAAACTAAATTATGTACCATTTCATTGAAATGACAAGTCAGAGTGAGGAAGGTGGGAGAACATAATTCTGGTGATGTTCTCACTGGAAACAGGCTTATATTTCTGAATGACAGAATTTTAAAAATGTGAAAGCACTCATGAACTTTTTGGCCACGGCCAACTGAGACACACAACATTCAATGGCCATGGCTAATGGTCTCTAAAACAGTAGGAAGTACTAAGTTGGAAAACAAAAACTACATGCCCATTCAATAAATACATACAGCATTACATTTCCTAAACTATACTGATAAAATGCAGAAAGATTTTACTTCCTCTGCATATGAAATACACAGACAGTTTTCTGAAGGTTAAGGAATTACCTTAGTATGTACACACTTGTGTGAGTGCACAAATTGAGCAACAAATTAAAGAAGCAGAACATCAAGGAAATCCCTACTAGCAATAGCAAACCTATATGGGGAAAAAAACCCAAACCAAATAACAAAAACCAAAAAAAACCAACCAACCTAAAGCTTGTCAGATTAAAGACATTTTGGCACGTGCATCTGCAAAAACCCATAAAAATCCTAAATGTAAGCCACAATAAATAAATAGCCTACAGTGCTAATTACATGAGAGAAGACTGTAGAGATCTGCTACGCATTTTTCTATCTGCATTTTTTCCCAATTATTAGAAGTTCAAATTTTTTTACATATTAAGTAGCAAACAAAATAAAGGCATGCTCCTGCATATTATAAAATTCAGCCAAGCATAGTGATATTAATTCTAAAAACTGAAAATCTCTTCTCTAAAAGGTCCTCAGATAATTTTTGTATTTTTTTATTTAAGGTACAAATAGGCACAAACCAGTTGCACAGAGAGAGATCACATTTTTAGCATCACTGGCCTAAGTTTTGCCTGTTTGTCCTGCTTTACATGAAAAGCTAGGATTAAAGAAACACAACACACATTAGGGTTTTGAATTTGAAATAAGTTACAGTTGATAATCATCTCCAAAAATAAATATTCCCACAGATAGAGGTCAGTGGTTGCCTGAAATTGCATCAGTTAGTGCCTGTATACTAAAATCCTCCACTCCTTTGGGACTGCTTTATCATTTTATCAGATTAATTAAAACAGTAGTTTTAGCAAAGAACATCACGGTTCTCTATTCACACATTTGCCATTAGGTGTTTACAATTTATTGATTTGAGACTCATCATAGGGCTTCTCTCAGAATTTAATCACATAAGAAAATGGTAACTCACAATTGTTAATAGATAAAATAAGTACCCATAAAATAACTACAAATTAAGAGGGGTTTGTCTTTTATGTGTTGATTTGGTAAGCTCTTGCTGTTCTTAAAGGAAAGCAACTTCACTGGACTAGAACTCTAATTTTTAGGTGGCATGCATTTATTTTCTTAATTTATAATTAAATGTCTGTATTTTGTGGCTCCATTTAAAAACAAAAACCCAAATCCCTAACTTCTAGGGATATTCTTTCAGCCCTTCCTTTAAGAAAACACAGATCAAGCAATGTTAATAATAGTGATAAAATTTGAAGAGGTAAGTAAAAACTAAAAGACACATGGCTATAATCTACATGTGCCTCATTTCAGCACATGTGTCCATTCCAGTTTTCAGATGGAACAACACCTACAATAACAATGTAAAAATTACTGATCTCCTATTAGGGAACTACCAACAGCCTTGAGGTTTTTCTTTGGTTTTTGTAATCTCACTGTATTTCTTTCTCTAGATGAAGTAATCTTAACTTTGCTCTCCAGCAACATCTACTGGAACATCAGTAAAATGCTGCTATTTCTATTAATCACCCATTTAACATCCAGTAGGGCAGAGTTAGCAAATGCCAAAATCAGAGATAAACGCTCTGCAATTCAGATCCTGCATTCTGGCCTCGAGCACATCGAGGTGGCTCAGCTTCAACCTTCCACTTTTCTGCCATTTCATAGGGACCAAAGTCTTCATGACTAATTCCTACCAGAATTCATCTACCATTTATGCTCAGATACACTTTATTGAAGCCACAGAATATCACTTAAAGTACCACATTACATCCAGGACTTCCATTTTTTTTTTTCTTGAGAAGTTACTCCTAATTTTGGTTTGATCTGAAAACATAACCGAAGCATAAAAAGAACTTGGAAGAATGTATCAGAAACATGTTGAAAGGTCAGAGCTGGAGTGGCAATTCCAACGCCAAAAAATAAACAAGTAAAAAGTTAAACTTTGTTAAAAAGTAAAAATATCCACAGCAAAGGAGTGAAACATTTGCAAATTCTGATTTCAAGTCTTCAGGGGGAAATTAAAAAAAAAAAAAAAAAAATCTGTCCCTTAGTCTGAGGATGAAAGTGTATGATTAACTAGCACTAGGGATGGAGCAGGGCTTGAGGTGTCCCTTCAGTGGGGGAGGCTCTGCTGCCCTGGGGGCTCTCAGCTGTGGTGCCTTGTCTTGTCCAGCAGCCCCTGCAAGCACACAGCCCGCCAGGGACCGGCTCTGCGCATTCGGGCGGCTGCAGGCAGCACCCAGCGGTCGGGGGAACTCGCATAAATCCCAAAGTTCAAGTAAACAGATTCATTCCGCTCTGCAGGGTGCTCATCTGTGGGTCCGCACCATGAAATCCTGCCTATCAAGCGATGTTTACTCTGTGACAGCTTACCAAGTTGGCTTTTCCCTGCTCTGAGGCAGCCAGCAAGTGCTCCACTTTACAAATAACTCTGATCACTACAGCAGTATTTGCTTTCTTCCAGAGCCCTAATAATGGTCTAACTATCCTTGACTGCTTGCTCACTCTTCAGTGTGACAATGAAATTCAGAATATCACTGCTGCTCAGAATCCCTCCCTCCTGTTTTGAGTCAGTTTGCTGATACAGAGAGCAACTGTAAAACGTAGGGACAGAAAAAAAGGCACCAAAGCCAGTGACAACCAGAAACAGGCGTCCCAATAGTTAAATATTCCAGTTGTGAATAAAAAGCACTTAGTAAAATTATTTTTGCCTTTGGAATCCCTATAAAACCTCAATGTATTTTTATAGAGAATCAAAGGGCATGTCTCCCAAAACCACAAACCCTTTAGGTTATAGAATTTTATGTTATCACAAGACTTAAGTTCATAGGCTTTGCCTGATAAATTAGCTCCTCTCAATAACTGTTAAACAGAAAGCCCCTTATTGTAATCCAAGTGCACTTGTGGACAGCACTTTCAGAGTTAACTCCATTTGACAACTGACATAAATCCATTATTCTAATTTGGTGATTGCTTTACTAAACACAGATGCATTTTATGAGTTTTAGTCACGTATTCCATTCAGGATGCTACTTAATCTCAATTTACAAAACATAAACACGAAATAGGTTTTACAGTATGTCTAAAAGGGTATAGCTATTCATCTGACAAAATGCCAGGCAAACAAACCACATTCACCTAGACCTAAACTCAATGCTGGATTTTACCTTACACAATAAATAGTAAATAAGTGATTTTTTTTAAATTGAGCTGTTGCAATCAAATTGCAGAATGCAAGCTCCCCGAGGGCTGTAAGTCTCTAAAAAGCTTTTCTTACGCTGAGATTTCAGCACTGAATTTAACCTTCAGTGAAGTCCAGCTTTCACAAAAGCTGGCTTTCAATTTATTTTGATACACAGAGGGAAGAGAGGGTGAAAAAACAAGCAGTCATTGTGAATACAGCGTCCTCAGAACCCCATCTCTAATTCAATTTATAGCACAGACTTTACATCTTAAACAAAAGGAATCTGATACAACATCGCTGCTGCCTCTCGCTGCAGTTGCCTGCCTCAGTTACAGAACGCTGAAAATGCACCGAGCGCTCCATAAAACATTGGGATTCAGACACTTCTTACCTGCCTCAGTTGAAGGCTTCCTTCCCTTGTTAGCAGTATGAAGCATCCTCCAGCCTTCCCAATCCTTAGCACCGGCCTCGAATCGCACTGCCGAGTCCCCTTTTTTTGCACGAAAACGCTTATTGGAAGCGATTAGTTTTTGTTGTCCCTTTTAAGTCCCTCCTGCGGGAGAAAGCCGGGGAGCGATGTGACGCCACCTTTTAATCTTTGGCGAGAGTGAAAAGGCAGGAAAGGAGCGCTCGATCAAACTGAGCTTCACACATGACTAAAACTCGGCGGAGAGGCTGCGAGCTCTGGCTGAAGCACCACTAGGCGTGAGTGTAAGAACAGAGAAGAGGGGAGAGTCAATGAAATGTGACAACGTATGTGCATCAAAGACGGGCAAGAGGGAGAGAACAATGAGAGAGAGATCGCGACAGCAGCGGAGGAAGAATGAGAAACGGGAGGCAGAATAAGCCGGAATGGAAGAGGAGAGTTTTGAAGCAAAGAATTCACAGAATAAAGCCAAAGTGTCTGGCAGCTTCTGTTTTTATCTCAGTGAGCATGACATACTGCCTCTCTCATTTAGCAACACGTTCTTGTCTCTTCCAGGTTTGAAAACTGAGATAATCACAGTGTGTGCCTGTTTGCGCCTGGCTGGCACACTTGTGTGCAGCATACCTGAGATGCCCCCCAACCATCTTCTGGAGATGCAATCAAGTTCATATATTCATTAGGAGAGACACCTCCCCCTGCACCCCAAAAAACAGGAGCTGCTAATTTCTACATTAATTTATAATATAGTTTAGCTGGCAGATGGAATTCTACTTATAACTACTAACAAACTGCCACTGATAAACAAATGACTGAACAAATGTTTAATGTTGATAACTGAGTTATCATAGCAACAAAACATATTAGCGTTGATAAATCTGTTTTTAAGAAAAGGTATTACAGACAATTTTATTTAGCCTGGAATTTCTAGATGAAGTTGCTCTAAGTGGCAGGAGAAGAAGAAACTTGACCCAGAACTAACATTTTTAAAGGAATGCATCAGAGATACATTCATAATTCCAATGTTTTTAAAAAGCAATTACCAACTAAACCCCAAATTTCAATTTCAAATTTAATTTTGAATTCCTACCCATCTAGAAAAGATCCACACATTAAGTCCTCATATGAGTGGGGTTCATTTTCATGCAAAATTGGAGTGGGATATGTGTGGATTGTTTGGGTCTTTGGTTGGTTGGATGTTTTTTTCCCTAACTACATGATGTAACATCAGGGCAGCTTCTGTGATTTGCTTTGTTCATACCTTCTGCCTTTACATGGTCAAGGCAAATGGGCTTTATGCCAACCGGCAATTGGTCAGCTGGCCCAAAGCACACAAAGTTCTTGTCTGCAGAACTGACACAAGCCCACGACCACATTTACCTGGAGCCAACATGCAATAGGAACAAACCTTGGAAAAGAGATATTTTCTTTGCTGCAGCACCCTATTTGGGCCATCAGATCCTACCACCTCAACTGCATTTTAAAAGGATTTTCAATGTCAGTTAACTTCAGCGGCTGGCAATCTAGATCTCACTCTGGACTGTGCAGAACAGTGCTGTGGTAGCTCATGCAGGTCACACAGTGCTACAGTCTGGCATCTAGGTCTGAAAGTACTCAGGCAGCCTAAAAGAACATTTCAACAGCTTTACAGGACTTGGTATCCTGTTCTGTAAGGGTTTTCCAGTTCCAGAGAGGAGGTTATCAAGATGAGTTCACAAATGATTATCAGGGAATCAGGGGTCAGTTTCAAGCCCAGATAATTCTGTATCATTTTTATATACCACAAAACTTGTAAGAACTGATGTTTTTCTACGAATGCTTTCCTCCAGAATCTCCCTAAAAATCATCACAGTAAGCTCTGGACAGATGGAATCCAATTTTCATATTTGTATAGCAACACTTGCAAAACAACTCTTTAAACTTGCAAACCCCAACCTATTGATAAATTTGTGATTGCTTCAGCATTTCACCTCTTATTTTTTTGTCCCCTGGGGACTGGGAATCCACTGATTTAAATATGGATCCATTAAAATCAGATTCTCAATAACCTTCCTAAGCAGCCTTCATCATGTGAACCTAAAGTTACCATATGGACAAAAATATTAATGAGAACAATGGGCTTTTAAATCTCCCTGTATGTGTATCAATGCACCATTAGCTGACCCAACACAGCAGCAATTTGTGTGATGGATCAAGAATTCCTTCATGCTCTCCTGCTGTAAGGAGTCCAGTGGATCCCTTACACAGTTTTAAAGGCCTCCCATTTTATGGAAACTAAGCCCACTTGAAATTTCAGGGAGACAGAAAGATAAGGGAGAAATAGAGATCCATGAGTTTAGCTATTGCATTTTTTTCCCAGAGTATTATTAGCAAATACTCTAAAGGAACTGCCTCGCTACCTTTAGAAAAGAAAACAAGCAAAAATAAGTCCCAAGTGCTGTAAGAAACTCCTCTGCCTGTGCACACTTAAAATGAGTAACAGGAACAATTAGGGGAGAGATCTTTCCTTTCTCCCATTCATTTTGTATTTTCGCACCCTTACTGGTAAATTGCTTGTCTCATGCAAGTCTTGATAAGAAGTTTCCACATCTCTTACAATGTACTAGATTATATCCATGACAACAACTTTCAGGAAATGCAAAGACACACTTCTAGAAGTATTTATATGCATACATACTTCTAGAAGTATTTATTCATTCTCACAGGCCTATCTACAAATTCACAATGGAATCAAATGGCTGCATTTGCATCCAAGGTCAACAAAACACTTGAAAACATGCATGCAGCTTGTTTGTTTTCATGAAAGACAGAAGACTGTGTGGCTAAAACTAAGCGTAAGCTTATACATTGAAGAAAAGAATTTGTTTTCTACAAGAACTGACCTTGTGTTTGAACTAAAAGTGTTTGGACACTGAACTGCTTGACTCCTTAGAGCTCCAGTGAGCAAGGCAAGTCATTCTCCTATGGAAGTTACTCTATAAATCAGCCACATTTCCATAAGGCAGGCAAGGCTTTGATGAACATGACTGAGAAAACTGTATTTTACTGCTGTGAAATGTGCTCCCACTTCAGCTTCCTCAAGCAGTACTCCAGGAGCACACCAGCACCACAGCAGTGAACATTACAAAATAACTACACACAGAAACCTACTAGCAATACCATTTTGTGCAGAGATATAAATAGCTGATTTCCAGCCCTTTCCTTACACTTTCACCATTACAGAGAAAAAAACTAAACCAGAGCTTTCCCATCAATCTTACCTGAGGAAGCCAAGTTTAAGTTTAATCACAGAAAAGACTCTTGATACCATACTTGTCTACTCTGCTAGAAATCTGGATTGTTCTCCTGTGTTTCAGTCCACATGCAAACACATCCTCAGTGACCTTAAACTCCTGGAGTAGCAGAACAATTTTAGAACATTCATCACACTGCATTGTTTCAATGCTGCTGGATCCATCCCCTACAAGCCTCTCTCAGGAAAACACAGAGCATCACCCAGCACACGACAGGGAAATAAAGTGGCAAATGACTATGAAAGCACTCACACCTCTCACAGGGACTGCTGGCCAGAAACACTCACTGACTGCAAGTCCTTGTAGTTAAAGGAAAGGCTCTGGTTATGCAGAGAGCTCAATGGCCACTTTCTCTTAGCAATATCCTTCTGTATTTTACATCTAGCAAAGACTTGCTTTGCCAATTATCTAGTTGGGTGACAAACACAAAGCTAATTTTTCCAGCCATTTGGTTTTGTTTCAGGCCTGAAGACAGACTGTCTCTGAGAGCATCTATTTTTTTTTCAGTTACATCTGTTGGTTTAATAAAACGTACCACCTCCTTCTCCCCAAGCCCTGTTTCAATAATACCTTTGGATCTCTAACACCACAAGCACTATAAAATTATAAGGGCAGGTTTTGGCTCTTCATCTCTCCCCAGCCTCCATGCCCTAGAATAGATCTCTTCAGTGCTCAGAGGGAATACAGGAGGAGCACAAGGGCTACAAGGGGAAGCAGAGCATACAAGAAAATCCCCTGTGTCTTATATTGCCTATACTTACCTTCCCAGCACCCAATTTACAATGAGAAATGCAGTTGGTGTGGTAAAAGAAGCATCAGGATCAGACATAATTTTACTGGTGAGAGGCACAAAATAAAAACCTTGCACAAGCCTAAGTTACAACATCCTGGGAGGGTGAAGAAAAACTGTGATGCTCTTGCTGGTATGAATAATAAAACCACTTAAATGCTGCTTTTTGAGCATAACTGAATACATGTGATAGCATCATTATAAATTAAAACTGTTTATGACCTCCATTTGGTCCAAACAGTGCAACCTTACTCACTATATGCATGGTTGAACAAATTGATCTACAACTGCCTGTGTTACACGATAGAAGGGATAGCCAAGTGTTCTGAAAAGGGAACAAAAAGAAAGCCCCAGCAAAAGCAGCTTGGAATGACTCATGCAGATTTCTTAATGGCTACTGAAAATAATCTTTGATTCCTATCATTGTCAACTCAGTAAGTGATAATAACTTATACCTAAGTTATTATTTTATTTACATAGTTAATTTCTATTTTTCTCTATTCCACAAAAATAAGTGTTAATATGTTTTGAAACCAATCATTTCATGAATGAATGGAAATCAGTACTTCCATAAATTCTGCTAAAGTACTAAAATAGGAGATAATCAGTATGTTCTTGACTATTTGGGTATAAAATTTTCAAAGGATGTGTAATTCCACCCCACCCTTGTATTTATTTGTAAAACCATAGAGGAATACACATTTCAGTACACATAGAGGAAAACAACATTTCAAGAGTCAGAGTTCTGTGGCACCAACTTGTTGTCTGCTTCACACATTTCCATTTGGAATTTTTTCTCCAGTTACAGTCACATGCTAAAGCCTTCAAGTCTCCTCAGTACCTCAAACAATTTCTGAAGTATCTCCCACAGAAGATTTACATATTTTAAACCAGCAGTAAACCGATTACTTTCATCTGTGCCTAAACTGCAGCCAGTTCACCTGAACCTCCTGTGTCTCAATTAACACCAGGGATGGAAAGAATAATTTACCTACAAGGTTCAGATGTGCCTGATTTCTTCCTGCCACGGGCTGACAGCTCCTCCATGCTCTGCAGGCACATTCTGCTTGCAAAGACAAAGGCTGGCTTCCAGGAGAGCATTGTGAGGCTCCTAAAGCATTTTCTTCACAAGCAGGTAATTTAAGTTCTCTACATGAAATACAAATCTACGCTGAGACAAGAGAGCAACGCAGCTTCACTGAGTGCACAATTTATGTCAGACTACAGGGCAACACACGTAGAAACTGAACAAAGCCTGGTTTTACTGCCCAGTCCCCTGAATTAATATGCAACATTCATGCCTTAAGTATACCCTTGAGCATTCTCTGAGCCACAGCTTTGAAGATGTGTTGGTTTCTTATGCACTAACTTGACCTATATTCAAGCTGACTTCTATTCTGAGATTATTTCTGCTGTGAATTCAATTCCAGCCTCTATAGACACTGCTTTGCCACACCTATGATACAGATGGCAAAAAGCAGAAGGATGTCAACAAATTAAAAGGCCACTGCTGTCACTGCCTAACAACCAGGGTAACCAAAAAACTCTTCTTTTTTGTGAGCTGATCTTGACACAAGCACATTTCCTTGATAATGTGGAAGCACAGAACCAAATCTATAAACCTTTTATAATTGTTTGCTTTTATGTCAGGATCCAAAGACCTGCTGCCCTGCTGGAGCCAAGATTTATCTGTGCCATGAGCCAAGGATGCCAAAAAACTGCAAGAGATGACCAAAAACTGGAGGCAGGGAAATGAATAACTTTTTATTTTCAGAGTAAAGTTATGAGATGAAAACAGAAAAATGGCTCTCTAATACAGGACACCACAGAGGATGTGAAAAACAGCAAAAAAATGTCTTACTTTTTTAAAACTTGCTCCTGCTTACTTATGTTTTGATCCACAGTGTTTTGTACCAGAACTCCACTTTTTCCATGATATTTATAGCACAGAGGCCTTACAGGATTGGGTCTACACCCTATTAATAACACCTGACAAATCATTAACTGCTTCAACTTGTTCCATATAATGATCAAGAGGACTTGTCTACCATAACACCTAAAATCCCACTTATCTTATAAACCAAAATTGTCAAGCTCTCTGAGTTTACAGCTCAAAGACCCCTTGAGAACTTGGAAGATTTGCATTTCTGCACAGGTATCCCAGAGCTCAAAGACCCCTTGAGAACTTGGAAGATTTGCACTCCTGCACAGGTATCCCAGAGCTGTGATGAGCAGGAACACTGCAGGGACTGCTAAAGCAGCAGTGCCATAACAACAGGGTACAAAAACCACTCTGTGATCCCCACACACAGAGTCCTACTCACCACATGAGTCAAGAGCTTCTTTTATTAAACACTTTCATGCTGCATCTAGACTATGACTCAGGCCAATGAGTTAATAAGAAAAAAGGGGAGTCAAGTTCAGAAAAGTTTGGTTTTCTCCCCCCATCTGCTTTAGTACAGCACACGGAAGAAAATTCCACCAAGTGTTGGCATGGCATAAAAAGCACCCTTAATTTGGCATTTCCTCAGCTCTTATCAAACACAGGATTCTGGTTTTGGTGAACCTGTGGTATGAACCACAGCAGCTGTTGCTGCCTTTATCCCTGTCATAGCACTAAGAAAGTGCACACTGAAGCAAAAGCAAATGAAAATAAAATTGGTAAATGTGAAGTGCTGATTAGAATGTTGAGAACAGTAAGAGTTTGACATGATTGAATCTTGAGAACTTTAAGAGATAGTATTCTAGGTAAATTGTTAAAAATTGACAGAAATGTTCAAAAAAGCATATGCATATTAAAAATGCTATAAAAAGTGAGTATGACATTACATTACAGATGATTAAAATGTAAAAAAAAAGACTTAAATGCACATTTTAGGTCTGGTTTTATGATCACTGTTTCACAGTTCTGAAATGCAACCAGTTCAGATTATAAATAGCAAGATATGGCTTTTTAGATATATTCATTCTCTTAAAATTATCAATAATAAGTAGTATGCTGTATTTAAGAATGATCCCAATTTAATAACAACATTCTTCTTTTTTTCCCCCCTAATTTTTTTTCCTTTAGAATATACATATTTTGATTCCATGGAAACCCAGTTGAGACTGTGCCACATCTTTCATATAGCTGACTAAGAGCATGGGCTGTTCAGAACTATCTGGCTGTTATTTGAAATGTTCTTCAACTTTATGAAGATAGACTCATTAAAGCAAAAGCTTTCCCACAAACAGTTTCTGACAAAGTGAAGAAGTAATTAACACAAAAAGAAGAGAGAACTATTTTTACTTTTACTATTTTTCACCCAGCCAGTTTATTACAGGCATTGTCGTTTTTGACGTGCTCTCTCCTGTGACAATCACGGACGCAATTCAAACTTTACTTACCAGCCAACGCTCTTTTACAATTACCTCATCCTTATGAAATCTGGGATAAGATGGTACAACTTCAGGTACTGAATACCTAAAAAACCTCCTCTGGAAGCTGCCAGGGATAGATATTAACTACACTATACAACATGACAGAGTCACCACTGTCATACACTTCCCAGAATGTGCTCATCTTAATGCACACCAAAAGCACAACAATTAAGGGGTACAATTTTATAAAAATAGAACAAAACCAAAAAACCCACAACAACAATCCCAAAACACACAACAACAAGCCCAAACAACAAAGCAGACAGACAATCTTACAGTGTTCAAATTGTCTAATAACCTCTATTTCCTCTTTCTCTGAATCTCCTGTTTGGGTTTTTTTTTTCTCTCCATTTAAACTATGCTTGTTGAACTCAATGGAGAAACACTTGGATCCCTGATGAAATTTTATATAACCTCATTCACTATAGATTTTTCTGCTGATTAAGGTTTCAAAGTAACTATAATAATGTAAAGCAATACCATGCTGCTGCCGTTTTGGGGGTTTTTAGCATAAAGGATATGAGAGTGAAGCCAGACAAAGCATAAATCATAAAACATAATATCAGCATTCTGTTGCCCTTATCTCTACTGTAGCACCTAGATTTTGTTTCAACTAACAGGTTTGCTGTAAGCCAAATTCACAGACTATTAATTGTCATCAACCAATACACGTTCATGACAAAGAAACAAAATGTGAAGAAACACATAGTGCTGTGAATTTCATTTGCTAAATGCTTCTCAGTGTGTTAAGAATTAGCCAAATCTATTGTAACATCACAAGCAATGTCTGAGGCTTAAGTAGTTCCAATACATATTCCAGTATTCACCAGAATGGAAATATTTCTTTATGCTTCTCAAGAGGTCCTTTAAGAACAATGAAAGGATGTTATTTAAATACTTTCAACACCTGCTGATACTTAAAGACCACAAGATAAAACAAAGCATACAACAAAGACAGTAGGAGGAAAGTTTTATTCCTGGATAAGCCACCCAACACAAAAGACACAAGCATTTTTCTTACTTAGTTTTGAAATGACATCCACAGAAAAGCAGCAGCCAGCCCTGGATTCCTGGAGCCTCACACCACCCTGGTGTAACTCTAGCTGTGATGGTGACCCGAGTGCATTTGGGCTGCACAGAGCAGCTCTGGGGAGGCCCAGGTGAGGGGCTGGAGAGCTGGAAAGTGCAAACACTGTGCCCAGTTAGCTGACCCAGAGATAGCCATCAGCACTAAGCAGGGACACCTGGGCAGGGAAATCACAGCCCTTCCCCCTGCCCAGGTGTCCATCGGGAGGCTGCAGGCAGCCCCTGCCTCCCCTCAGCCCTTGCCCAGCCACGCAGCCGTGGCACCTGTAGGGCTGGTCCCTGCAGTGTCACCTGTAGGCTTTCACCTCGTGTGAAGGTCTCAAAGCAGCTGGTGGAATTAGCCAAACACCCACACACTCTGCTCTGTCACACTCTGAGAAACCTCTCCTTACCCAGATGACTGCTCAGAGGTACCCAGTGACCCAGCCCTGCCAGCAGGGTCAGCAGGGAGCCGAGCCTGCCAAAGCAGAGCTGCACCACTCACTGACCCTGCAACACAGCTACAGGTTTTGTTATGACATCCGATATTTATTAAAGCAGCAAATAGGAGGATGCCACTGCTCGAGCTGTACAGCTACGAACACAGTGCATGGCCCCCAAACCCATTAGAACTGAGTTTAACACTCGGCTGGACAGGTGGCATCCACAGCGAGGGATGGTTTCACTCCGGGGACGTTCATCTCTAGTGCAGCACTCGCTAAAGGCTGGGGGACTTTGCAGACCGAACATCTCTCCACACAAAGGCGTGCGGGACACACGAACCCAACGCTTCCTCTGCCCCTGGCCGGCTGCAGCCGGGGACAAAAGCCAGGAGGACGGAAATTGCGAGTTTAGCTCTGGCTGGATTTTTTTTTTTTTTCCCCCACATAATCACAGAATGGTGCAGGTTGGAAGGGACCTTGAAGATCATCTGGTTTCAATCCCCCTCCCGTGGGCAGGCGCACACTTTCCAGTTGAGGAGGTTTTTTTTGTTGACTGTTTTGGTTTGTTGTTTTTTTGGGGGAAAGGGAAGGAGCGTTGTTGCTGCACTTGCTTTTCTTTTCCCCTGGAGCTCGGCCCCAGCAGCTGCCCGAGCAGCCCGGCCCCCGAGGCATGCCCGGCTGAGCCCCGGCCGGAGCGGAGCCGCTCCCGCTGCCCACCCTGCTCGCCCCATCTCCCCCGGCAGCGGGAACGGCCCGCGGGGCCCGGCACCCCCCGCCACCCCCGGAACGGCACCTGGGGAGCGGGCG
>VZSR01000479.1:1039204-1070982 GCA_013398615.1 Brachypodius melanocephalos
ATGCGCGGAGCGGAGATGCGCGGGGTGGAGAGGTGCAGGGTGGAGATGCGCGGAGCGGAGATGCGCGGAGCGGAGATGCGCGGCACGGGAGATGCGCGGGCGCTGCCCCCGCCCGGACGAACCGCACCTGAGGCGCTCGGGACGGGCGGGGCACGGCCAGAGCTTCCCGCCCGGGGGTCCGGCACACTGCTTCTCTTTGAAGAGGAGGAGATGCCCACCTCTGGGCCCGGGGAGGGCACGGCAGAGCCCACGGGCACCCACGGCAGCCCCCGGGGCCAGCCCCGGTGCCGGGGCGATGCTGCAGCCGGAGGGCTCCGGGCACCACCTGCGCAGGGAAGGTCAGAGGAGAGAGGAGAGCGATGTGACAGAAAACAGAACTGACAGCGGCTGAGCGCAGACACAGCTCCAGCCAGAGCAGAGCAGAGATCCTTCCATACCGGCTGCGGCTGCCATGTGCACTGAATACCTGAGCAGCCCGGCTGCGCTCGCCGGCCAAAAAGCGATGCCAAAGGGCCGGCACTAATGGCAAGCCTGTCTCGCCACAGTCATCAGCATGACAAGGCTGATGCTGTAGATGCCTGGAGAAACAGATCTTTTATTTTCTCAGAGACCCAGGTATAAACTATGGGCTTAGCTCATGCATAAACCCCAAAATGAGCACAGCTGATAGCTGCTAGTAACATGAACAATTAAGGATTATAGTTTTCACTTTAGATTAACAATTTTAAACACAGGATTCCAGTGAATTTTTAGCTACACTGCTGCTGAATGAAAAAACAAAAACAAAACAAAACAACAAAGACCCCCACATTTTACGTGAGTTTAAAATAAAGTTATAATAATAAAAAACCTTATTAAAATTTATTTGCCCCATTAGAGACTCGATTACAATCCAGCAAGACCAAAAAATCCATGAAAAATTACACAAAAAAGAGTAGGAAATCGAACAACAGAGGGAGACAGGGACATGCAGAATCAGTACATATTCCAAAGAACAATATGCAAACATGGAAATACTTTTGCTCTGGCTAAAAAGACCACACTCAAGATACAACTGTTTCAGTCTGAAAGCAAATCACTTGCTTAGCATCTTAACTCAGCTGGTTCTTCTGTGGCCTCAAAGTTGATTAAATTCACCTCCCCAGCTGCATCTTTCATACTTTGGCACACCAATTTCCCCGAACCCAAACGTGCCCTACTGTCCCTGCACATTGCTGGGTCACCCAGGGCAGGAAGGAGTGAGCTCTGTACCAGTGCAAAGAGACATTCCCATAGCACATTCCTAACAAATTCAGGTACTCCAGGTAAAAAAATAATAAAAACCCAACAACAACGACAACAAAAAAAACAACAGAAAAAACCCACAAGCAAAGAACTCTTCTTGGAAAAGGCAGAGATGAGAGCCCTGGGTGACCCTGCCCCTCTCAGTCTGTCTGCACAGGTGACAGATGCTGCCTCCTCCCATCCCCACACTCACCAGGGGGAAGGGAGGTTGCATCTATTTCGGTTATTAAGTGGATAATGACTCCATATGCTGTCCTGCAGCCAAGCAACAAATAAAAATCATAATGTACAGGCCAAATAACTTCCTTGGAATCTAGACGCATTACTGTGCATAATTCCCTTCTTAATGGTTATAAACAGACCAGAGCAATAGACAAAAATAACATTCTACACAGCAGCATGATTATAATCAGCTGTGTATGACATTTCTGTGCCATTTGGGTTAACTTTCAACAGCATTCTAACAGAGCTTGTCATTTTTCAGGTAATATCTTGCTTCAGTAATTCTATTTCAAAGTAGAAAACAACACCTAAGGTTACAACTACTAATAGAGTTATACAGGAGCCATCCCAAATCCCCCAGAAATATTTTTTTATTTGCAGTAAGGATCCCCAAAAAAAACCACTGGGCTAGTACTGACAACTTATTTCTTCTATGAAGACTAGAAAATAGAATATAAACAATTTTTTTTTTTTTTTTATTGTTCAGACAAGTTACATTGAACTCCTGGGAGTCAGTGTTTTAAAGCATGCAAAACCCATGGCTGAAACAGAGCCTTGGAGATCAAATCACATCTCAGTTTGAGATTCATGGCTAGGTCTTGAGAAAGACAATTATCTTTGATGTGGTCAATTTTTTCAGTTTATATAATGGTGGTAATGATACCTCACAGGACTCATTTAAGGGTTTAATAACTAATACTTGCACAAATTTTTCAAGTTGCTAATTATGACTATTTAGCTAAGTGTTAACCTAATGCATATGTAAGAAAACAGCATTAATGTATTCCCAAAGATGATTATGATCATAATTATTATTAATGCCACATGGACAAGTGCAGTTGTTCCTCACCCACTCAGGTGTGTGACACACCTGGCAGGAAAGGCAGGGCACCTCACAAGTTATAGCATGTGGAAATTATGCTAGAAAAGGAAATGCTGGGAGGAAAATAAGCTCACAAGGCCAAGTTTAGAGTCAACCTCAATAATTCAGACTTCACTGGGAGCGGCTGTCAGGCAGGGCAGGGCTGGGAGCTCCAAGAGAATGCAGCAGCAGCCCCAGCAGAGCTGGCCAAGGGAGTGGCTGCAGCAAGGGGACAGAGAGCAAGGGGAGAGAAATAGTGAGAATGGGAGGGCACAGAGAGATATGGAGAAAGAACATCATTGCCAGTTTTCTCAGCTAGAGTTTCGCCCAGAAAACACCAGGAACAACTGCACTCGGTGCAGTCCTCCTCAGAATAGAGCAAGTTTTATTCCAGCAAATATGAATACATTAGGGAAAGAGAATAATTGAGAAGAATTTAGAAGGCTTCAGGAAAAGAAAAATCCTGTAAACAAGATTGAGCAACAAGTCTTTGAAAGAATCCTTTTGTTCCCAGCACAATGCTCCCAAAATCTGCTTCTTCAGAACAGTATTCATTTAAGAAAAAGAAAAAAGGAGAGATAAAGGGAAAGCCAAGAACACATTTTAAGGCAAAAAGCACTTAAAAACCATTTTCTTACTCTTCAGATTTTTGGTACCTAAGCCTGGAGGTACATTGTCCACGCTCTGTAACCCTGGAGGTTCTCAGGCTCTGCTGCCTGCAGGGCTTTCACTGGGCCAGCACAAACAGGGCCAGCAAAACCCCTCCACTGCCTGCCAGGTGGGAATGACATGGTCCCAGTTTCAACTGGGAAAACCCTTACACCACCCACTTCCCAGAGGAGCTTCTAGAAAACACCACTGTGTCTCTGACCAGGATGTACACCTGCAGAGGAGCAGGGAATGGGCAGAGGAAGGCAGAAAGTGATGCTTATGATGAGAGGATGAGAGAAAAGCAGGATGACAGCAGCAGCCCAGGGAGGAGCAGGGTAAACTGCAGACTCTGAGTGACCCTTCCCTCTGACTGGATGGTGGGATATTCAGATCAACTTGCCATTGATTAGCTTAGGGCCAGATCAGAAGGAAGCTGCAGCATGCTAAGGATTTCCCTGACAGACAAAAGGGACTGCCATTAGTACATCAAACTACAGCACAGGTTTCATTTTATTAAGCAGTGTAGGAAAAACCAACCTGTTAATCCTGCACTTTCTGCTCCTGCAGTGGGCTCGCAGTACAGCCTTGAGGCTGCAATGACTACTGTCACCTTTACTAAAGATTATTTCAGTCTGCTTCTGCCCAGAAAAGGCAAGGCTCATGCTTCAGACTGTCGGTCCGACTAAAATATCAACACTTTAAAGTTAAGGTATATTCAAAGGATCTCATGGCTCCTAAAGAGTAGACAGAATAGCAACAATAAAGAGGAAAAACAAAGTTCTAGTTTCTAGACCACTGGCTTTAGCAGTTAAACATTAACTAACATTGGTACATTCTTCCTGTGTCTCTGAGGAAATCTGCTTCTCTGTCATCCTTCCTTGAAACACTCAGTCAGCTGGGTACACACAAACTGGTATGAATCTCAAAGCTCTGAAATGCCTGAAAGTCTCACAAAGTCCCTTGAATGAGCAGAGAGCAGGCCCCTAGAGCCAGGAGGGCTCTGACACAAGTCAAGAATTGCCTGTTCCATCAGATCTGGCCAGGACATCCTGCCTGTGTCCTGTACAGAGCTGGAGCAGGGAGGAGGGGAAAGGAGGAAACTGAACAGGTGTGGGGGAACAGAGGGTACTCCTGCTCACTGGGCTGGATGGGGGTTTTTTATTCCCACATGCCAAAACCCTAAAATGCTATAAAGCTCCACTGAAGTCCACAAGGCTCTAGCAAGGTACACTTACAATGCAATCTTTAAAATTTGCAAAATTTGCATACTAGAACCATTTATCTCACTGTAATCAAGCCTTTACTAGAGTTAATTTGTTTCTAAACTCCCCTGAAAACCCTAGAACAGTTTTCTGCACCTGTAGTGGATATAGTATGTTTGCCAAACAAAAATTAAAATAACTAGTTTTTAAAAGTCCCCCATAATTATAATTTATATGGATGTATTTCTGCTGCAGTCAGTAGTAAGAAATACAACTCACTGTAAAGCAAACTACAATCAAACAGATTCATGGCATTCACCATATTAAAATTAGATGACAAAGCTAAGACAGAAGTGACATTTAAGTGAATGATTTCCACAGTCTATGTCCCCATATGTTCTCCATGTTCAAATCTGCCTCTCTGAAAACAGTGACACCAGAGGCCACAGAGCTCCTTCTGGGGGAAAGGACAGCTTTGTGTTAACAGCTAATGAAATACAGCGAGTTATTGCAATATTTCTATATAATACTCTTCCTGCCTTGGAGATAAATCCAAACTAAACCATGAATGAACACAAGATGCTCCCTGAAGGGCTGTAGTGGTGTGGGTGACACATTTCTCATCTCCCTAGGGGTGAAGTACAGCACATCCTCAGAACTTCCAATCTTACCCCTCTGCAAAGCTGCTGACTATTCCCAGAGCAAAATATCATATTCACACTTGCTTTATGTGCCATGGGACTGAAAAAAGCAAAACAAATCCCCATTTTTCAAGCATAAACAAATCAAAACCTGGGTAGAAGAAACGTATATGAATAAATTCTGAAAGAAACAATTTAAACAGCTTTAATGTTGGACTTAGAAAATCCTGATGCAAGCAGTCAGTTCAGGTTTCACTGACTTGGAGGAAGCAGACCCATTGACTCTAATGAGGCCTGCACTTCACTGTGAATTTAATCTGGAAAAACCTCAGTGCCATTCTTGCAGGGCACATGGCTACATGACAGAAAGGGGCACATAAAAGCAGTCCCAGAATGTCACCAACACACACAGGCCGTGGTCTGATGAATGAGAACCTTGCACAATGCAGCACTATATATTGCATTAAAGGCTTTTTGGTGTTGGTCATTATTAGGGCCTGCTATTACAGGTTTTTATTAAAATTATGCATAATTGTAATTGCTAATGTGTTATTATATCCTCCTCTACGTGAGAAGTAATGAATAGCTTAAATTAAGGAAAGAAACAAACCTGTAGGTGAATGCAGGCTTGTTCCCACTATGATTTATTGCAGGATATACTTATCATCCTAAGGACTGCTCTAAGACAAAAAAGCAGGGCAACATTTTCTAAGCTTTCTTTACCAAAATTGGGTTTGTTTTTTATTTGAAACATAAATTATCAAGTGATCCAACAGGTTAGGAAGTATGAAGTTCTGCTTTTTTAATTTCAATTTTAAAAAGGAATAATTTAAGCCTGTGCATCTTCCAGTAGTTCACAGGTAGTGCAGAGCTGGGGAAGCTGCAGCATAGGTGCAGCTTACTCAACCATATGCTGCTTTCCTTAAGTAACCCATTATACAAAAAAAATAAATATCTTGTGACAGATTGTTTTGACAGCTAAAAAACATTTAAATTTTTTGAATGCATTTGACTGAAAGGCAAAAAATGCTAGATAGATGTTAATTTAACAGATGTCTAGTTTTGCATCATCAGCCTGAAACAGACAATTTCTAGCAAGTCTCCTTGCTGCATCACAACATGAAATCCTATGAATTCCATATGGATATGCCTTTCACAAACTTCAAACGAGCCATGCTCATTGAAAGGGAAGTAAAATTGCTGTAAAAAGATGGTACCACCTGGTTGTACTTCTGATCAAGCAAGTAAACACATCCAGGGATAACCAAGCCAGGACATTGTCATTACATTACAGTCTGGAATAAGGGGCCTTTATTTGAGGCTATATGTTAAAAGCATTCATTTACATGAGAGAAATAAATAAGGTAGTCTCCTAAAACCCAAATAAATTCTTACAAATCTAATTATCCTATGGATAAATATGAACCAAGGATTATTTTTTATTTTGTTCTGCATGTCTTAAATACAAATCTCTGCATGCTGATTATGCTGTCATACTCCATATACAGTTTAATGGTAGTTCTGTATTGATTGTAGAAGAAACTGAAATAACTATGGATTAACTAAGGCTGGTGCTGCTAGCACAGTCACCTACAATCTTAGAAAGCTTTGGGATTCAGTCACCATCAAACCCATTCTGGTGCATCCAGAGGGTTACACACGGGAGTTTTACACAGGGAGAATTTCTCCTCCAAACAGTCCCATACAATGGCTATATCCATTTGGGATCTCAAAAGCATCAAAAACTGTTCTGTAAATTTCTGTATCGAATTTGCACAAAGTATTACTGTTCTCACTTTACAGAAAAGGAAATAGAAAATAAATGGATTTAATTACATGGGAGATTGAGAACTCCTCACAACTGATTTCAAAATGATCCTTACTGACGAGCTGGAAACTGTGCAGCTGAAATATAATGTGTGTTTGCTAATGCCACCTGATCTCTAAATAATGAGGATCAGTGATATTTACCTGCTTAATAGGAACATTATGAGACAAATCTAATTCATTTAAGGGTACTTAAAATCACACTCTGATTTATATGCTTATACAAATTGCATTTACCTGTTCTAGTTGTGATCTACATATCATGGCAAGCCAAGGCATTTCTGCAATTGGTTCCAGACTGAAAATCTGTGCTTTTGAAAAGGGCAAACATGCTTCCCCAGTGACAACATTCATCTGCTCCAGTTTCCTTATCAAGTTTATCACCTTCAATAAGCAGACACCTGTTATTTCACGACCTCAACTGAGTTTTAACTCTTTTTCAAAGAAGCATTTGGGTTGGATCAAAAGATCCAGTTTTTTCTTAATTTGGAATATGTCCCATTTTTATTTAATTTTTTTTTTTTACTAAGACATAACATTACAACACATAATTTCCACAAGCTGAATAACCTTAATGACACCTCCATGAATTTTGGAAGAGAAAATATTTTACATTGAAGATTTTTTTCTTTAACATTCACAGAGTACAAAATGTCTAAGTACATTCAGATTATTCCAAACCAACTTTCTCAAGAATGAAACCCAAAGAGTTGAGTTAAGAAATGATGAAGTTTCTTTCTCTGGTGAAGCTATGCCCGGAAGTGACTTAAATAAAGGCCTTAAAATTCATGGAAATGCTTCCATGGGGTAATTTTTTTTGTAACAGAGAAAGGTTAAACCCACAAGGTTAACATAATCTAAATATAAGAAATATAATAAATAAAGACCCCAAAGGAATAGTTTTGCTTTAACTGTCTTAACTGTGTCACTACAACAAGCACAGAACATTTTTTAGTGTATCTTTACAATAAGAGAAACATTAAATAAAATGAGATTATGTTTTTCCACAAGCAGTAAATCATCATGGGATATCTGCTTATGATTCACATTTGTGATCTGGTCACTGTTGGTTTATAAATAAATCTTTGGTTTTTGACCTTGCTAATTAGGCTGTGTGGAAATACTATCAACTGCTCAAGACCAATGTTAAACACCTGCAAAATATTCCATAAATTGATGTTTACAAGCCTGAATCCATCTGCTTGACTTAACAGAAATCTTACAAATACCAAAAAACATTAATAATGAAGGTATTCTGTCTCATTATTTTTATTTTGCCCAGTGTGACAGTTCCAGAATTTTCACTATTTTTATTTTACTTCTTATTCTGCTACATTGGGTCCATACAGCCCAATAAGTCTGGATACATGGAGCACATCTCATGTTGATTTAAAAAAAAAGGGGGAGGGGTTAAAATGAAATAACACCCCCTCGCTCTGGACTGACAGAAACTAAAAGATGGCACAAAGGAATGGATCCAAAGGCATTCCCAGAGATCCTCTGATGAGAGCAGTGCCTCAGTATCCCTGGTACACATGGAGGGATTGCTCTTGCATTTTCCCTGTCAGTTCCTTGGAAGGGGAGCAGGAATAAAGCCTACATGTGTTGAGTTATAAATTAGGACACTCAATTCACAGAGAGATGATTAGCTCAGTCTTTGAGGAAAGAAGAAAGCCAGAGTCCTGCAGCATTGCTGCTATCAGCTGCTTCTTCTTTCATGTCTCAGTGGAATTTTAACACAGACATTCTCCACAAGTTACAGGAAAAAATTCTTGTCCAGACAAAACCTGCCTTGCTCTGACAAACGTGAGGAAGTCCAAAGAAATAAAAGACTCCTCCCATGTTTAGAGAAACATAAAAATAAACCCCACAACCTAACCAGAAAATTACTATTCAACAGAGGAAAACCTTCCTGTGTTGAAGTTTTTCCAGCACCTAATAAATTTAAATACATATTAAAAAAAAAATCTAAATGCCAAAAGCATTATGTACTCTGTTTTATACCAATTTTTGACCAACTACAACCTTAAAACAAGGGAAAAACCTCTAAAGTAAGATTGGTTTTTTTACCTAAATCCAGCAGTATATGTTTAATATTTTAGTAAGACTCTCATTTCTGGTACGGTAGCGAGGACAAGTGAACAGAGATGCAGACTGGGGTTTGGAAAAGAAGGTTGTACAGTCAAATTTGCTTCAAGCAATTAGCCTGCCTCTTCTTTAATGCTCTCATCTGTAACTGAGGCTAGTGGCAGGAACCTTTCCCATGAAACATTTCCTAATTCCAAGCCGTGTGTCAGGGCCGAGCATCACCACTGTAAACTGAGGCTGGAATTAGAGAAGTCACAACGTATGGAAAACTGCCATTAGGCAAACTATTTGAGCAGCATTGTGATGGTGAAAAAAATGTGCTGCTATGCCCCCTTAAGTTCCAAGGAGCATCAGCAGAGCATCACCAGTGTAAATCAGTCCATTTCCAATAATGCTGTTAAGCCGTGCATGGAAGCTTCTATAAAGCACACATGTTTTTCCATTTTCACAGATTCAATGCACAGGAATACCATCTCCTTCAGTTTTCAGCGGTCTCTTTCAAAACTTTCTTTTCCTCCCCCCACTATTTCTATTAAGTCCTCACACAGTAATCTAAGCACTGTTTTTCACATTTCGTTTTTGTTCATATGTTTAAAAATTTCAGCTGTACTCATTAAACCCAAGCTTAGGAATTCACAGTGGCTTTGAAAGAAGCTAAGACAGAAACCAAGAAAAGGCAAAAAAACCTCTGTAATTAACAGTCGACTGGGATTGAGTCTGGGGAATAAATAGTTTGCTCAGCAACATGACAGGTAAGATTTTTTAAAAGCTGACACTTGATCAGATAGTTGAGAGTCACTTCTCTTGTACTGTTGACCGACTGGTGGCTTTATTAATAAATTTGGGACATAGATGTTAACCCCAGGCAGATCTGGCTGCCTGAACAGGAGAAAAGTTAAATACCTCCAGCCTTTATGCTGTTTATTTACAGCTGTTTTCCATTTGACTCCTTCAACAAAATAGACTATTCCATTTCTCTAATATTTAGGAAGCAGATCCTGGAGAGTGTGACAATCTGATGCTGTGCAAATATTGCATCATTAGGAGGAAACATTCTGCTGAGGACAGTTGAAACTTCAGGACAAGCCATTTGCACTGAAATGGAAATCAATTTAGGGTGATCACAGATGAATTGCTTTTTCTCCATCTAAAAGCTACAGTTTGAACCCACATTATCTTTAAAATTAAACTGATAGTAAACAGTTACTGAAAAATGTTTATGAATATGAATTAGAATGCATCCAGATTCGATAGACAGACATTTCATTTTCAGGAAGTCGAGCAAAAGAGGTTGTACTATCAAATTTGGCAGAATCAAAAAAGACCAATGTTTCAGTCCTCCAGCATTTTTCAATATTTTGCTGCATATTTAAACAGTATCTAAATATTTTATCATTAATATTATTTTCATACATTTCCTACAGTCTGTCTACTTTCAAGATCAGGCTCTTTCTTATATTATTTCAGAGTGAACTTAGAAGTGTTGCTAAAACCAGATGTGAAAAATAGTTGGTTTTATTTCTTCCTTCACATTCATAATTTTGATGCTGACAGAAGCACAATGCTCTGTACTGAACACTCTGTTTCTAGCTGAGATGTATTTCTCCACTCTGTGACAAAATAACTGCTAAGGTAGATTCTGTTCATATAGAATTTATGTCTCTCATAAAAGGAAATGCAAAATAAAATCCACATAACTTAATAATTAATATTCATAACAAGAAACTTATCACCACGACACACTTGAGCTATAAAATTTGAAAATGGTAGAATTCTGAGAGCATTTTGATTATTCCATCCTTGGCTGTGCTGTGTGCTCCACTCATTTGGGGTATATACAGTTATCTGTTTTCTAAAGAGGAACACTACAGATAGTCTTTCACCTGGAAAGTGGAATCAAATCAAATTAATATTATATTCTGTGTGGTCTAGTGAATTTACCAGCATCTGCGGAAGTTTCAAAATACCTAAATTTTAATTTTTCCGTATCTTGCCTCACTCTTTATGAATGCATTCATTTTCCCACCCCCAATTATTGGAGCTTAATTTTGCTTTTTATTTTAATTCACGCAGTTCAGAGGAAAATAAAAGTTAAAGTTACTGTACCTCAACAAATGTACCTAAAGTGGCACTATTTTTGCATGCATGAAAGCTCAAAGCCTCAACAACTCCCATGAGCGATTACTCTTCTAACACTAATTAGATATTTGCTAATTAGTGTCTGATGTGTGAAATGAAAAACATTTTGAAGCTGAAATGGATAGGGTCTATAAAGATAGCAGCGCTATCCCAATTCCCTTTTTTCTGTTATCATATTTCATAAATATTAATAAGATCACATGATACTACCCCTTCTACAAAATTATCTTTCTGAAAGCAGTCTATTGTTTGCCATAATAGGGCTGTGTCAATATTTTGCATTAGCTGTAAAGCACTCAATGGAGGGAAGTGTTTTCTCCCAATGTTAAGGAGATGTCACATTTCATGCATCATCTTTATACTGTGTTAACTGGGCCCTCTTTTTAATAGTTTATCTTTAATGCACTGAAACTAAGAATGCAAAACTTTATTGAGCAATCCTTTACATTTGTGAATAATTTACTGAACTTATCTCATTTCAAATGTATCGCAAACAAAGCACAAATGATGAAATAGCTTTTTTTCTTAAGCAGATACTGAGAACATCAAATTATTGTCTTTGATGATCATTTCCAGGAAATGTTTTGGAATACTAGAATTATTAAAATAGAATAATGTCTTGAAAAGTAACTTCTAAATTTGTATTAGAGATGTTTGAATAATATCTGCCTGTGATCATGCACAGAAAAATATTCCAAACTGCCAGGGAGAATTACCTGTGTCATTTAATGATGCAAAACTATTCATCTATCAGAATATTAAGATCTAAGAAAAAAATTCAAAGGGAAAAAAAAATTGATGTGAATAATTCCCGATGAGGAAGGCAATTCCAAACAGGAATACTGAAGCCCTGCTTCCCTGTAAATACTGGCCACACCACACCTGGTATCTAATCACAGCATTGACACCAAAAGTTTCAATAGTAGCTAAGCATGAATTGACAAAGGTGACATTGAAACAAAATAATGACAAGATTATCACTTTCCCCAGGCTGACATCTTGTGATTCTAATAACACCCATCAAGGTGATTAAAACGATAATAAAAGACAAGTTCTGAGAAGAAGAATAAAACAGACGCAGGCAAGATAATACATGACAGGTGAAGCTACAATTTTGCATTTCACTTTTTTCAATGGAATTTCTTCATTTCAGATTGAAGTTAGGCAGTTCATCAGTCCCAAAGGTGTTTCTGAAATAGAAACCGCCTTTTCTACCAATACACTGTGCTTTTCATTTTTCATGTATTCAACAGAAGATTAAGCTCTTCAATATCTATTTATCCTGAGACAGTAATTTACACTTCACATTAGCTTGATACTTTTATCTAACTTCAAATAATTAAAGCATCACAATATGATCCACACTGATGTTCAGGGGCAAATTCTGATTTCATTTAAATTTGTTTGTTTGCTGATATAAACATATTAACATCAGCTACAATGGTTGCACCTTCCACCTTTAATTACTGCTCCCTCCTTGACAACCATTATGGGTTAACTTCTAGCACATAGTGACACGTTTTGCCTTTTATAACCCTCAAGATCCCTGTGGTAACGGCTCTGATTACAGCTGCATCCAGGTGGAGGTGGACAGAAGCCTGGGACAGACAGTGATTGCTTTCCTGGGGTTACAAAGAGCAGCAAGCACCAGCCAAGACAGCTGGATATGACCTGATACAGCACATCCATGTGTCAGTGGGGATTTTTGGTACACCAAGAGTTCCAGGGTTCCTCTTGAACACTCTCTTACACATGGCAGACCTTCCCCAGCTTTGCCTCAGGGATCATTCTCCTTTGCAGCCCATGACAGAAGTGACAGCAGTCACCAAAAGCAACTCCCCTGTAAAGAGCACCAAGTTCTGTCCTTGCATGATGAGTGCAGCCACTGTTCTTGTAGAGTCAACACTTGTTTGGCTGGGCAACAAAAGGTTTGCACTCAGCTGCCAATTGACCTGAGCTAAAATGCTTGTAAATAATTAAACTTTACATTTCTGTGTTTTGTACATATTAATCTATTCATGCTCTGCTGACAGTGTGAAGTAAAAAGGAATCACAACATATTTGTTTCTTTGATCTGTAAAATAAATGACTGGTTAGAGTCAAACGTCTCACAAATACAGTATTTATGGTGCATCTGCTAGGGAGAAAAAAGGCAAGAAAGTTTAGGTACTTGGACAAATGGCTAAGTTGTCAGAAACAAAAAGACTGCAATAGTCACTCAAGTTGAACAAGTTGCTGTGTGCAGGGATGTACGACTGATACTGAGAACAGATAAAATCCAGATTTTCACTGCTTTGGATACAATGAGGATCTTTCCAACAAAACACAGAAACTGACTCTGGTTCAAACACATCACTTCTAAAACTGAACTGAATCGCTGGGCATTTTGAAGCAGCACAAAATAACCAAAAATATCCGTGCTAGCATATTTCTGATGAAAGTTTTGCCAGTTCTTCCAGAGTTCAGTCTGGTCGTGCAGCAGCCTCAGTGAGAAGTCATGTCAAGCACATGTGCAGGCTGAGGTAAGCACAGGTTGCTATTTCTTGCAGAAATCATTATGGTCCTAAAAGAATTGATCCTATCTCATCCCTAAAATGTACCTACTGCATCATCAGTGGAGTAGGAGCATCTGCTGTCCTAAAGCTGTCCATAAGAAACACTTTATCAGGGGACAAATCAGACTATCCTTCAAGCTGCTTTTACTTATGCAAAAACAGGAGAAGTCTTGGAAGGACAGGAATGTATCTATTTTCAGAGAACGTGGAGATCCTGCAACAAGCCCTCTTTTCTTTTAATAGGCAACTTCAAAGAAAACCTACATCATTCATGTGTGGCATACTAATAACCTGCACCTTTGTATTCTTTGGTTTTACATTGGTCTTACAACCAGTTAAGGATATTTTATTAATATATTAAAAATATTTAATAGTCAGTATCTAATTCTTTTAATTTCAACTGCTTTCTTGACACTCTTAAAGGACAAATGTATGGATTTGTAGTGTGGGGCTAATCAGCCTCACTGTATGGCTAAAAAAAAATCCACTAATTAAAATGAATCTTTCATAAGAGTCTTTCTGAGCCATCATCAATATGCTTAGGAAAAGGCTTGTCTGGTAACTCAGCAGCTCACTGCTTTCTGTGCTATTTCTGCTGTTTCCTTGCAAAATATTGAATTAACTGAATCTCTAGAAAGGCAAACTTCTTATGCTTCACCTATTTAGCAGGGAAGTTGTTCCTAAAGAACATAGAGAAAATCAGAGGAGAAAAAAATGCCCTTCTTAAAATAAAAACAAAATTTTGAAACAGTTTCTGTTATGATTAAACATTTCTTCATTTAAATGTCTAGAGAAAGAGTAATAGCTTTAGTTCTAAGATAATGAAACTCACTTTCTGTGAAAATGAAATGGCATTTTATTGTGAAATAAATGATTGTTTCTGCATTTTCTCTCTCTTTTACTAACTGAAATTTGACATTCATTGGCAAAGTTTAATTACTGAACTTTTTATCAAAATATAAAATGGAGAAGAATTTGTCAGAAGACTGATTTTATACACCTGTCAAAGAATAACAGCAGGTATTAAAAGTATTTAATAGCCTGAATTCACATTGCTACAGATCTTTCCACACCTTGGTGAAAAGCCTGAAAACCCAATTGCATTTGCATGCTCTCCTAATGTTTCCTGGCACACAGAACCCGCTATTTTTTATCAAATGAATTTTAGTCTTTCACACAATTCCATTGTACCTTGGAACTGTTCAAGTTTCTACATTCTCTTTTTTTTACAAATATTTCCAACTGCATAAGCTTTTATTCTGAGAATGAAAGTCTTGCATGACTGAAACTTAATGAAGTGAACATTCTGCTTTAATGTTCCTCCTAATGGATCAAGTGGAGGATGTGTTAAAACACAAACAAACAACAACAACAACAACAACAAATTTAAAAATCAGAAAGTTTGTGCTCAGGAAATTAAGCAAATATGTGTGCCTTGTGCAGCTGTTTGTAAGCCTGACCTCACAGAGTTTAACTCAGTGGAGCTGTGAGTCTGTTCTGTCCTGTCACACTCAGGTGAAGGTCAGTGGTAGCAACTGCTCTGGAGAAAAAAACCCACCTGATTAAAGTCACGTACATTCACACCATGGAATCCCAGCACGGTTTGGGTAGGAAGAGTCCTTAAACCCCATCCCATTCCACTCCTGCCACGGGCAGGGACACCTTCCACTATCCCAGGCTGCTCCAAGCCCCATCCAGCCTGGCCTTGGACACTGTCAGGGATCCAGGGGCAGCCACAGCTGCTCTGGGCACCCTGTGCCAGGGCCTGCCCACCCTGCCAGGGAGGAGCTCCTTTCTAAAATCTAATGTAAATAAAAATGGTAAAACTGCATAAATCCTCATGCTGCCACCAATAGCTGTCCAAGGCTTCAATTTTCCCCTTAATAATTTACATTTTTTTATATATATAGATATATATTTTTTTTAAAGAAAAAATTGTTATCTAGTGCAATGGCATAGAACTAAGAGAAAGAGAAGCTTGCCTGGTCACACTGAACTCCTAACCTAACAGTAGAATTCCCATGGTAATAAGTTGCATGGCACAGATTGGCCCCTACAGCAGCAGTGCCAACATGGCTGTAGATACTGCTAGCAACGGTGCAGAGCAGTTCTGGCAGCATCAGGATTCTAAAACACAGCTGTATTGACATACTGCTTCTCCTAACATGACTGATTTTCCCTTTGTAACTTCAGCGTGATAGATTTTGAAAGAGTCACTCTGGTGATCAATAGCAATTTTTCACGGCATTTTTGCCATTTCAAACTTCCTTTTCCTTTACTGTTTTTACATTCAGTGCACCCAAGGGATTAATGTCAGTCTCCATTCAGATATTGTTTGAGTTTAAGAAAACGCATTCACTTTGTATCTCTTCCAAAATCTCGCACAGTTGAATTCCGTGAGCTGTGAGACTGCTCTGTCCTATCATGCTCAGGTGGATGAGTTTGAGCACCTCATCAGTATAAACAAGTGCACACAGGGAAGACAGAAGCGATGGACAGTTCTGTGGGAAGCAGACAGCAGAACTCCTGCTGACCTGTTTGGGTAGAAGAGGCTCTGGCAGTGTTTGTGTGGTAGGAGGCTTTGTGCTCTGTGCCTCTGGCCATGCCAGCCTTGTCCTGTCTCACTGGAGCTTTGCTTTTAGCTCTGATGATGACTTTGTTTAATAACCAAGGGCTCTTCTAAGTCTGATTGGTGTTACCAGTCCTCAGCTTTGTATAGTCACATGAAATAACCACAATTTTTAAAGAAAATGCAATGATCAGTGGTCAGTCTGGGCAGAATTCCACATTTCTGACCCTGCAGTGACACTGCAGCAGGGGTGTGACTGCAGAGAGAGGGCACAGGGTGACACGGGAAACACCAGCACTGGGAAGGTGCCATGGGTGCAGGCCTGGGAGGGGCAGAAGGGTTTTTAAGGACAAGGAAGAAAGCAGTGAACAGTGTGACACACAGAGACACTGCCCAGACAGCAAACACAGGTGTTACACAGAGCTGCAGATCTGTGGAGAAGGAGCAAGGTGCAAGATCAGAAACTTTATGGGAGGCCCAAACATTCCCGAGGTGAGGAGGTTGAAAAGCCCCCAACAGCAGCATCGTGTCCTTCTTCCCAGACAAAAAGAGAGATGTCCCCTTGCCAGCAGTGCCATACCCCTCCTGCAACAGGGATGGCTCACCAAAACCTACCTCCAGGCTGAAACCCACAGCCCTCAGACCCAGGGCAGTGGGAGTGCAGCACAACGTGAGCAAGGAAGGGGTAAGTACTCAGTAGTGTACGCAACAACTTTAAACTTATTACTTGTATTACTTTTTTAAAATTTATTTTTGTGATTTTTTGTGACTTTTTTTGAGTTACTTTTGTGACTTTTACTTTTGAGACTTTTTGTGTAACGGCTTTCTCTCGTCTCCCTTTCCTCCTTTTTCTGTTACAGCTGCGTGTGGCCTAACAGTAATTTTTTGAATAGCCTGCTATGTTACATTAACAATAAATTCTTGACTTTACATCTGGTTGTCTTTCTCTTTTTCCCATAACTAAGACTTGCTAACCTGGAGTTCAGGTTAGGTCTTCAGCTCCCCAGTGAAACAGTGAGCTTTAACAAAAAACGATGATCCAAATCATCTTGTGCTTCTGTGAGACAAGGAGACAAAACAGAATGTATTCTTTTAATTACTCATGTTCAAAATCCATATAGATTTTGTTCTGAAAGGCTAACTGTGATTAAAGAACAGAAGGAAAACATATGTCTAAAGAAGCACTGTTAAAAAAAAAAAAAAAAAAGAAAAAGAACTTCAGGAAAGTCTTTCATTGCATAAACTGCCCCGCTAACTTCAGGAGCTGTGTAGCTGGATATTTGTGCACAACCAACAGGAAAAAATGCCTGAGTCACTCCAAACGAGTGCAAGTTGGCAGGTCTGCACAGCTCAGCACTGCCTCCCTTGCCAAGTGTCATGCTTCATACAGAAGACTCACGCATCAGGTGTCCATGTCACACTTTTATTTCACTCTGCATAAATCTCACACAGAGAAATCTTGACAAGGTTTGTTTTATGCCAGCACAGTACTCCATAAGCATTTCTCTGATAGCAACTGGAAAGACCAAGAGCTGGCAGCTGGATGGGCTTAGGTGAAGTTTTGATTCCTGCATCAGAAGTTCTCCAGCAAACTTGTGCCAGCCACTGCTGGAGGCTGAGCACTCACCCAGGAGCCTGTGTGTGATGTCCTGAGAGCTTCCCAGCCCCAGCAGGCACAGCCACGCTCTGCTGCACTAGCAAATCTAATACACACTGACCTTGCTTATACTCCTGCTTTTAGGCTCTGGAGAAAACTTCTTTGTTTTTGTCAAATGAATGATATAATGAAACCTGTCATGTGGCAAACCACATTCAAACAGATTTTAGTGTGTCGTGTAACTAGTATTTTGTGTTTCGTTGTGTTTAGTGGTTTAAGTTCACTCTTTTATACAACACTCACGTTTTGTTTAATTCTGTCTATATTTCATTCTATTTTGTCACATCTGATTAAGCTCTATTTGAAACTCTTACTTTGCATTAGCACACTGGCTCTGTTCCTATCTGTTTTGAGCTACGTGTATAAATCATGTGCTTGGAGCAGTGCCTCAGTAATCAAATTGTCTGCTGAGAGTGCAGTTCCATGCTGTAATTTCTGCTAGTGCTGAACCCAGTGTAAACAGATCCTGCCCTCCTCCTCTCACACCCACTCATCCCTGCCCAGCCTGCCAGCTCTCCCCAGCTCAAACACAACTGCAAACGCAGGGGCTGACTTAGGGGAACTGCTCCAGCCTGAAAAAAACCCCAAAGAAACCTACAAAAACCAAAATGCCCCCTTAAAAAAAAAACCCCAAACAAACCAAACAAAGACAAAGAAACCCCAAACTGAGTGTCACTCATAACCTGATGTGGAAGCCCCACCTGTGCAATTTCACCTGCACAGCTCCAGGAACCTTCAGGGAGGCAGGAGGGAGAAGAGGGGCAGGAGCTGAGTAGGGAGGTCTTGCACCAGCCTTGCTGGAATTGATCATCCTGCAGGTCTCTGCTGGCAGGGAAGGGAGGTGATGGGATTCAACTGGCACCTTAGAAGGGAAAGGTCATGAGCCTGTACCTTCCACAAAAAAGAGAATTTGCTCAAGATTTCTCCCTCTGTAGAGACACAGTTTTGAGCTCAGTTGCCTTTTTATGCTTTATTTGCTATGTATCAAGACATCTATCCTCTATTTTGCACTGTTTAAAGAAATAAAGGTATACACTCTGCAGGTTATGGAATCTTGGCACTACTCCCCAGCAATATTGCTTTTTTCCTTTTTTCCTTTATGTATTGTCCATGAAAATTACCCATTTATTTTTAAAATATCTTTCAGATACACAAGCCATATAGGGAAGAAATTTATTCTAAGAATTACTGGAAGCTAACAACTCCATCGTCATCTAGGAGAGGGGTTCTCCCATTTCTAAAACCCCTGCAGTATCTACTGAGTGATTCAGCCCAGAGCTAAGCTGACATCTGCTTTACAAGGCTCAGGAACCCTCTGCATCAGGCACCTCCAGGTCTTTTCCTTTCATGTGACACTGGTTCTCCCTTTGCTCTTGCTGCCACCCTTGATTCTCCCAGTGCTCTGATGCCACACACAGTTTGGTTACTGGCTCACCAAGGACAGCTCCTCTGCTGAAATGTACCCTGAGATTGTTTCATTCAGAGAAGGAGGTTTCATCCTGGGAGCAGCAGTTTCCAAAAAGAACATTTATCAGGAAAAGAAAAATCACTGCTCCTTATGGTATTTTATGAAAATTCCCTGGTAGAGTATATGGGATAGACAAGTTATGCATAATGTCTTCTTAAGCACGGGATTCCTTGTAAACTTTGTTCTCCAACAGGCAGGAAGTTAAATCTGCCTGTGATAATTATCTCCTCCACTTGCACATTTATTTCCCTATCTTTTGAACTCACCCCTTTAAAATACTTTACAACACCCTTGATTCTTGAGCCAGCTGAGGCACTGAACTCACTTTCCTGCTAAAAATGACATGCAATATTCCACACCTGAAACTTTACTAACCCAAACCAAGGTGCCATAATTTATTACAGAGGAATACAACCTTCTACTCTAAGCATGGCAGTATATTTTCCACTTCTAGTGACTATTTCTTGACTTCACTGTCAGCAACCATTCTATTCCATATGACACTGGAAAGCTGGAAGAAGAATCACTGATACATTACTTATATTTACCATGTGTGGCAAAACGTTCTTAGATAACACCTCTATTTGTCTGTGACACAGCAGGGAGTAAATGAAAATGTTTATTCTGACCCCTCAGCAGAAAGAACTCCCTTAATCCACTCAGTGATGAGATAACACTGTAGGATTACAATAATCAACTTGCAGTATGTCCTCTATTAGAGCACTAAAGATAGAGAATTTCATATTCACTGGGAAATGATTCTTCACTTACATAATAGTGACAGGCTTTTGCCCTTTGAGATCGTATTTTTCACCCCCATGCTGAGCCCTCAAATGGCTTCTGTATCAAATGGCTAATATTAAGCTAAATACTACAATTCTAGAAGCCTGTAACTAAAAGAAAAATTGTTTGCAATGCCCACTATTGATTTAAGTAATGGAATGATAAAGAGACAGATGTTAACTTATATGCTTAAGCTTCTAAGCATCCTCATAGGGGTAGAGTTACAATGTACTGCTTGTGAGGGGCTCTTATTTAAATGTAGATACAAATCTCAATCACTTCCTGCCCTAAGAATTTTAAAACTGCTAATATTGTAGGGAAAGAGATTGCTCCCTAGATTCCACCACGATTCCTCGTGACCACTGCCTAATGTCATGCAGGAGTTCTCCATTTGCCACAGAATCACTGAGTTTTGTCAAAATTCAAATAACGAAACACGGGGAGGAAGGGAGGGAGGACGAGCAAACTCAGATAATTCATTCAAACCAGAATTTTTTCCATATGCTTTTCTAAAGGAAATTTTAAGTGTCAAAAAATACATATCTTGTGCTCGTTATTAAATGCTAAATACCACAGTGTTTTGAGCTGCCTTGTGGCCATTGTAAAGAAAACAGGTGTTCTGATAGATTATAAAGTGTGAGTGCAGAACAGAATTTTAATGAGGCTGTGAGCACACAAGTCTGACTAGCCTTTTGAACATGATGCTAAAACACTGAAAGTAGTCTTAAAAGAGACAAAAAGCAGGGACACAACTAAAAAAATCCTCATTAATGTACAGCAAGCGAGTGTGGTGCGGGAAGCCATTAAGTCAGGTTTTGTAAGGCTCGGGTGACCTCGGGGGCTGCGGGAGAGGCTCCGGACGAGCCCCCAGGGGTGGGGCTGGCTGGTTCAAAGGGGCATTCATCATCCTCGCCTCTGGCCGCTCCGACTCCTGCTGCTGCAACATGCAAATCTCTTAATGATGTGCTCGGCTGTGCCAAGGGCCAGCCCGACGTCGTTACAGTAAATACAGCAGAAAAATCTCCAGCGAGCACCTAAAGCAGCCGCCAGTCTCCATCTCCAAGGGTGTGAGCAGCAGATGGCTCAGAGCCGCTGTGTGGGCTTGCTGACGTGTGCCCAGAGACCTTCCCAAAAGAGGAGCTAAAGCATCCTTAGCACAGCAGAGAAGCACCCAAACCACCCCGATCGTGGCACTCGCACACAGCCTCTCCGACAGCCTCAAAAGGTGATAAACAAAGACATGCTGTGATTGGCATGCAGGAATAAAGTAATTTGGGGAAAAAAAAAAAAATCTTGCAAGCCCCGTATCTCAGAAAAGTTTTCTCTGACTGATAACAAAATTGCTGGCTCAAAGTTAAACCTGGACATTACAAAACTGGGGGCATGGAGTGGGGGGAAATGAAAAGGAGTGAAAGTGGTCTCCCAAACTGACACCACACCAATCGTTCTTCAGTTTTCTTCACGATTAAATCTAAGAAGAGGGTGAGGGGAAAAAAAAAATCACATCTCTATACTGGTATAAATGAGCACTTGCACATATCCCCGGTTTTGTGACAGAGTTTTGACATCTGCGAGCTTCAAGTCAAGCCTGAATGTAAATACAGGAGTGGATCTTTAGTAGGAGGACTACATCAGATACAAACCCATGTGCAAAATATATAGAAATGATATTTTGGAAAACAAAAAAAAAAAGATGACATTTGCTTTATATGAATTAACAATTTCAATATAATTCCATTAGGCTGTTAATGATTCCCACACTTTATGAAGGCTATTCTCCTCCTGTCAAGCACATGCTATCAGGAGCAGTACTGTGTTCTGCAGCTCCCTGGTCCATGCTTTGTGAAGCACACAAGTTGTTAAGCACATGCATTTTTTGCCTCCCACACACTTTTGGACATATGCTGTTTACTTTTTAAACTCCAAAAAGTGAGCATAGAGAATTACTTCTACACAGAGGATTTCTTTAGCTCAGCCTTGGAAGCAATATCCACTTGGGTTTCTGGCATTGGAAGATGATGAGAAATGCCAGGGCATTAACAAAGGGAAGGAGCTATTCCTTTCTGCTACCTTGAAAATACCAGGTACAGGAATGAGAACAACAAACAGAGAATCAGTCTCCTCTCATAAAGTCCATCGTAGAACCAATAGGCAACATCTCCTGACAACACCAGATACATGGTTTCAAACACAGAATGAGGATCTACAGTCTTGAATAAAAATGCAGAACAGCTTGATCAACTGGGCTCTACTAGTTTTCAGCAGAGAGGGACAAGGTTTTAATTATTTTCCTGAAGGAGAGAAGGTAAAATGGCCCATCAATGAGGGAACTTCAGAAAACACATGAAAAGGCCAGGTGAGAACTTGCAGGAAGTCTGAACAAAATAAGAGACATGCTTGGGAAAGCCAGACTAACAGTGGTACTGGCTTGGCTGGCCAGGGCCTTCAAGGGACCTAGGGAGTGTAAAAAATCCAGAGTGCCAGGTTTGAAACCCAAAGTGTCCTTGTAAAATGTAGTCACATTGTTTGTGGGGGAAACTGTGATCTTCTGATGCTCATGTGGACATGTGAATATGTTTTTACGTATATGTGTGTGATATATTTGTATGTACGTGGGAATAAAAATCCTGTGGATATAGAAACGAAAGCAGCAGCTTCAACACAAAATATTCCCTAGCAGGGGTAAACCTGGAGTGCATTTCTCAACAGCAGAACTCATAAACATAGGACAGGTGCCTACAAAATACCCCTAGGAGAACTATAATCCTTTCATTAAACCTTTACCCTTGATACTGTATACTTCGTGTTATTTTCTGCCAGAGTTTTTTGATTCTATATTTCTTCTGGATGGATTTACACATTTTTAGAAGTATGTCAAATTAAATTTATCCACATTTAGATATGCTTATAAAAACTTTCCTGTGCATTTTTAGTGTTCTCCCTGCTATTATAACTTTAAAAGTTAGATGGAATTTGGTACAGCCTAATTAAGAAAATCAGGAAATTCAAAAATTGCTATTAAAAGAAGGGAACATGCAATTGAAAGAGAAAACGTGTTGAAATTCCAGTTTGCATCCCTATAACCAGAGAAAGGATCTAAACTAAAATGTGTGCACCAACGCCTTAGTAAGTACAAATATAATGGAACGACCCTGACTTACAGTGAAGTACCAGCCCACACAGAAAATGCCTCTATTATTATAGCTTAAAGCATACATGTAGGTGGTGGGAAAGGTGACTAAAGTTTCATTTTCCTTGGCCATATACTCTGGTCTTTCTTCAGAAGGAAAAAACCCACAGCCATAAGAAACTGGAAAAACCAGTGTACCTCGGGATGAATACCTCTAAATTATTCCACACACCCACCTCTCCCAATCACAATCAAAATAATTAATGATGCAGAAAACCTGTGACCTGCACACATTTTCCTTGCTAAAAGTATGATTTGTGTGACTTATTTGCAATGCTCATGAACAATACAACACAGGCAGTGGGTACATCTGTATCAGAAGCATTCAATCTATAACCTGCAGGGCACCTTCAGCTAATTATTTAGTGCTCCTGATTTCCCCTTTCAGTGAACTGAAGATCTCTGGTGCCAAGGATATTCATTCAGCCATGAACACAAGATCATCTCCAAGCACTTTCAGATTTTTTCTCTTATTAAGCTTTTTAATGTATAATTAGGGATTTCTATACCAAGTGGACACTTGTACAGTTCTTTACAACCTAGTGCAAAACGTATGTTTTAAAAAGATATTAAAGAATACCCTCAATGGGTATTTTGGTTCCTATATGGATATTCCTGCAGATACTGGACATTTCCAAGGCATGTGTTTACACACGGCCAGAAAACACGAGCCACTAGAACTATATCTTATTTTGATGCAAATAAAAGAATCTTCAAAGATACTTTTCTAACACAGGCTCTATTTTCACTGGGATTTGTATTTCAGTGTATAAAAAATGAATTATAAACATTGATATTTTACAAGCTTGCTTTAGTTGGATAAATATCCCTGCTTCTAAACCTGTTTCGCCTACCTGCCTGTTCTCTCAAAATCTCTATTAGTATAATCCAGCTGAAGTGTTAAGAACAGATATTACTGTTTCAATTATCAACAGATGGCTTTCATGCATTCTTTTTTTTCAGTCTTGCAATCAAACGAAACCTGCTCTGACAACAACTTCTTCCAAGTTTCTGTTTTTCAGAGTCAAGGTAAAGTAAAGGAAAGGGAGCTCTTTCCCAGCTTCATGGAAAATGTGTTGAATATGTTCTTACTGACTTCAGCAACAGAAGTTTCCAGGAGTGAAGCCTGGGCTTGGTGCATGTAAACACTGAAGTTTTTGTGTTAGCTTGCTATAGGTACCGTTTAAGTTACATTTTAAAATAGCTCTATTGTAAACGTTGCATATTTATCACTTGCCTACAGAGAGTAGGTAGGAGTTTGACAGTGTTGCCAAAGAAATGTCAGTAAATGAAAGGCAAGTGCCTAAATTTTCAGTTGGAGAACAATAAACCTTCTAATTATTGCACATAAGTTACAGACTTTGTGTAGTAAACACCAAATAATCAGGAACTGAAAGTTAACCCTTTAGGTTTGGAAACAAAAATTTTGAAATATTTAAATGACAACAGTAGTGCAATAGCCCTTTAAAATTAAAACGCATGAGGTTTAATAGTTTACACCCTACCAATTCCCCAATTAAGTCCAGAATGCTCAGGTCTTCAAGGAAATAATCTTAGCATCTTCCATAGCACATGAAAGAAAAACCAGAGCAAAAAAGGACCGCAGACATTTTTCTTTTCTTTTTTCAAATTGATTGCTTGGCAATACCAGTGAATGAGCATGTCTATAAATCAATTCCTTCAAAGACTTAATCTAGGCAACTAACTAATGAGAAATGTTTAATTGTCTCAAGGGGATCTTTAGCTTTTCTCCCTTGCTCACTGTAATAGAGCTGAAAATGGCACACACACCACCTACCCAAACAAAAATTTATCAGATGCTGACCTTGTAAAAACCAGTATGTCCCAGGGCAGAGAGAGGAATTTACAGTTAATATCAGAACTGCATTTTCTTTCCTTCATCCACACAAACTGATTGTGCTGTGTCTCAGATGTCCAGGTGGGAGCTGTACAGCCCAGCTGGGAAACAGGGGCCCCATAAATGTCTCTTTGGACCAGAGGGAGGCCCAGCTCAGCATCACCTGGCCATGCAGGGCATCCTGTGTGGCTTTCAGTGACTTGGAAAAAGAGCTAGAGGTAACGGACTGACACTGGTGTAAGAATGCCAACAGACTAGCAAACATACAAAGTTCATATTCCAGTTACTACTGCACTAAATGGTCCAACAAAGTTTGCCCTTAAATAAAGGAAAACATACAATGAGATGTAAAAAACATCCCTCTCATTTTGTGCAGATATTACATTCACAAGAACAAATAGCATCCAGAGGATTTCCATATTTGAAGTGCAGCCAAAATGGTGCAGTAGGAAACAGCTGTAACACAGCCTGGTGGATGTATTCATTTTTTGTTTTCTGAGCATCATTCCAGTGGCACAAATGATATTTCCCACATGCCCTCAGTCTGCAAAAATGATGATGAAAGCTTCATAAATTACTGATGCATTGCTTAGACATACTTTATAAAATTAATAAATTCTTCATGAAGCAATGGAATGATGTGAAACTGCCAATAGAGTAAGTAGGTCTTCCTTGGGTAGTTGCTATAAAGAAAAGGCCCTTTAGAATGGAGATTAAGATGAACCAGCTTCATGATTAGATTGAGCACTCACACACACAGCAACAAAATCAGAGCAACTTCATTATTTTCTAGCACTCTAAAGAAGAAGTGTTTCTAGCACTCTAAAGAAGAAGTACACAAAAGACTAATAAAAGTTACACAAGAATGTAAAGAAAGAGATTCTACAGTGCACTGGGTAAAGATAGGACCTGGCAATGATTGCAGGTGTACAGCAGCACAGACAGCTGTGTACAGCTAATACCAAGCAAAACCAGGCCTCTCTACCTGCTTCCCTCTCTCCTGGAAAACTGTCAATGACTTTACAGTACATTAATTAGTGCATGTTGTGTATTTAGCAACAACTTCAAGTTCTCACTTGGGTTACAGAAGCTCCACAAGGCCTGTAAAACCTATACTAATGTGCTCCACTCTGCTTCCATTGAAGGGACAATCTCTCAGCCCTAGAAAACTGAGAAAAGTAACACAGGAGAACAAACTCAGAGAGATACATATTAAATAAATATTAAAACATTTTAAAATTATTTAAACAAAGATGAGCTCTGCCTTCTCTCAGCGGAAGGCAGAATTTCAGAGGTTCATATTTTCTTTTTTCCTCCTAGGTGTCAGATGACAGAATCACTAGGCTGGAAGAGACCTCCAAGATCATCAAATCCAACTCAACCATAACCTCAACTAAGTCATGGCACCAAGTGTCACATTTAGTCTTTTCTTAAACACATCCAGGGATGGTGACTCCACCACCTCCCCAAGCAGACCATTCCAGTACTTTATCACTCTTTCTGTAAAAAACCTTTTCCTAATATCCAACCTATTATTTCCCTTGGTGCAGCCTGAGGCTGTGTCCTCTTGTTCTGTCAGTGCTGCCTGGAGAAAGAGACCAACCCCACCTGATACAACCACCTTTCAGATGTTTTCCTGCTTCTTATTTTCACAGCTGAATATGCAGGACAAACCTAAAGCTGCTGCTCAGCTAATCCTGCATGGCTCATACACACAAACAGACTGACAACAGTACAGCTCTTCCACAGTGGGTTTGGAAACCATACACAGGTCACACCCCAACCTTTTATGCCAGGGCAGAAGAGGCAAGGAGGCCGCTGCCAAGGTAATTCTATCCCAGTGGCCACCAACCATGTCAGGAAAGCTGGTGCTCCTCAGAGTTATCACTGGGCAGTGCAGACCCCACAGGACACAGACTGGGCACTCCCAGGGACATGTTCCGGGAGAACCCTTTGGGACCAGGGGACCCACAGTGAGTGATGGACCCAGTGAGCACCCTCAGCAGCACGGTGCTCAGTGTGTGCCCGACCTGCAGAGTGCACAGGGTACTGCACAGGGCCTGGGGAGGTGTTTGAATCAAATGTATGGCTAATGGCTCTGCTGGACTCGGGGCCTGATCATGAAAGCATCTGGCAACCCTGCTGCAAGCAAGCCTTGTGTATGACTGCCCTGGCTGGGGCTCAGCACGCTGGCTGAGGAACGCAAATGCTCTCAGGGTAAGGGCCTCTGTTTGTCACAGCCCTTCCCTTTCTGCTTGCTTACATTATTCAGTCAGAAAACCTTCACATCCATGTGCTTTCACAAACACGGTGCTTTGTTTCCAAAAGTATCATCATGCACTTAGGGCCATCACTCGTACTGCAGCTGCCTCACAGCCATGACAGGCTCTATTATTGTATTTAGCTGCAATTATTGCCATCGTTCCTGCAATGCCATAAACAGGCCCAACACTTAAAATGTTAGTTTATTTCTCAGGTTTCTTGGATGTACAATTGCAATATTGAGCTGTTTACAGTTACTAGATGCTATAAATTCTGTTGTCATTTCTAGGAACCATTTCTTTTAAATACATATCCAAATGTACCTTAAAATAAACAAATCCATATAGGAGAATTTAATTCCTTAAAATATGCAGTGGGTAACACAGACTATTTAGAATACAAGGAAGACCATCTTTGTAAACCCTTCATAAGCTTGGGATAAATGCATACTTTAAAAGACTCCTTAAATGGATATACTTTACGTTATGGAATTGAGGAATGAATCTATTGAGGAAGCTGAGATGTTCATGATTAGAAGAAAAATAAATGAAGTTGTTTGAAAGTTTACAGACTGGAAAGAAGCAATAAAATGCAACACTTTTCATAAACGTCTGTGCTAGTTTTGGCTGGTGTAGAGCTCATTTTCTCTAAGTACAGCATGGGCTGTGTTTTGGATTATGCTGGAAATGGTTTGCCAACACAGGGATGTTTTCCTTATTGCTGAGCAGGGCTCACACAGAGCCAAGGCCTTTCCTGCTCCTCACCCCACCCAGCAATGAGGAGCCTGGGGTGCCCATGGGGATGGGAGGGGACAGAGCTGGGACACTGACCCTGAGTGACCATAGGGGTACCCCAGAGTGGAGGGAATCATGCTCAGTGTATGAACCTTTCCCGAAGAAAGAAGTGGGGATGAAAGTGTTTGTCTTCCCAAGGCACCAATGTGTTGTGAGGCTGTGCTGTTCCTCTGCTGGGGAAGTGATGAATTAATCCTTTGCCTGCCCATAAGAAGTGGTGAATGAATCCCTTGCTTTGCTTTCCTCTCACACAAGTTTTGCTTTTGCTATGTAACTGTTTTTATCTCAAACCACAAGTTCTCTCTCTTTTACCCTTCCCATCCTCTCCCCCATCCCATCAGTGTGTAGAGAGCTGTGTGAGGTTCAGCTTTTAATTGGGATTAAACTGTGACAGTCGTTTTTGGTGCCCAATGTGGCGCTCGAAGGATTTGAGATAATGACAGATTTGATTGGAACAAGGCAGGTGGAATTTATAGCTGTCATTGCAGCCTGGCTGTTAATCAGCAGGCTCCTGTGCTTGCCATGGGGCTCTCTTGCCTGGCTGTTAGAGTCCAGTGCTTGTTATCAGCTGTGTTTTGCTCTCACTGCTGTGCCCTTCTCTTATCACCTCACTGCTGTGCCTGGGAAGGTTTTGATAACAGCAATGGCCACACACCTGGGCTGCAGGTGGCCAGGGCATGGCTGCTGTGCCTGTGCTGGACAGGCTGTGGACCCCTGTCCAAGGGACTGTGACACCTTGAAGCACTGTGGCCACAGCCAAGCCCAGAGCAGAGCAGGCACATCCCAGAGGATCTGTGCTGTGGCTGTGCAGCAGCAGGTCCATCCCTGAAGGCACTGTGGCCCATGGATAAGGCCATGCTGGAGAAGATGCACCGCAATGATGGATAAGTCTATGCCACAGCAGTACTTTGGAATTATAGAAGTGTTTGGAGTTCATTATTTCTCAACTATTTCTTTCACAAGCAAATTAATACAGTATTCAAACCACTACAAATAAAACTCATGCATAGAACACATGGTTGGTGTATCAAAGTTATTCACGAGAGTGACAAATTACATTTTTCAATTATTGTTGGCAGGCTAAAACTAGAGAAGCTTTTTGCAACTTCTTTTGATGACTATTCTGAGTTGACACAAGGATCAAGGTCAAAATATGGTCATCATATCCTAAGGAGGACCTTGTTTGCAGAGTGACCCCATATGAACTGATCACTGAGTGCAGCCACTTTTTGGAAATGCTTTTCTCTAACAAGAAGGAAATCTGGACTTCAAATACCTTTTTGACCATAAGGATTGGTATTAGTCTCCAGCAGAAGGAGACTAATAGAAATTGATTTAGGGAAGGAATGAGGTAACTTTTTTCAAGTGATTTCCCACCAACCTTGATGATAGACTGATGAGGCACAAGTTCAGTGTCAGCACAAGCACAGCTTTGAGAAAGAGAAAGGAAGGCAAAAGCTCACTCTGCCCATGTCAATGTCCCATAATATTTCTGGTACAGGGCTTTGACAGCACCTTGCACCTTTTCAAAGAAATGACTCGTGTGAAAGCCCATGTTGTATCTACAGAGCCCATACCTGTAGCCCATAGACCTGCCTATCCATGGTACAAACAGGGACCTCACAAGGTGTAATATGGCCCTGGAGCCACCCAGGGGCATCTGTTCAGTAGTGGTGTAATGAACATGCTGAGAGCAAAGCCAGCACCATTCTGCAGCAGTTAACATTAAAAACAGTTAACATACTCTAAAAAAAATGGCATGGTCAGTTCAACCAGATAGAAGATACTGGGGTATGTCAGAGCTTCATGTTCTCATGTCACAGAAGGACCTGATGCTGCCCACTGTGAAGCTTGGTGACAAATGACATTTTCTATGTCACTTTGAGAAGGTCATACCCACTCATAAGAAAACACACAGCAGAATTCCATACAGAGAGAAAAAGGAGACAGTACTTCTTGAAGGCTTCAGTACATCCCATACCATGCAAAATGGCATTAATTTCTTTCCTGTTGCAGCATTCAATCCCTTAACTTGTTTTGGGTTAGAGTCTAGAAAGCACAGCCAACAAGATCATCTTGAACTGTTTGACAGGGTTTTTTTCCCTTCCAAAAGCCACAGACTGCGAGCATCTATCAACCCATCCTTTCTAATTTAATTGGGTTGTAGTTTACACTCACAACAAACAATAAAGCTAGAGTAATGAGTTTCAATCACAGGACTCTAGCAAAGAGTTTAATTTATACATGTAACTAAAGTCACCATCTTACTGTCCTTTCCTTGCTCTTGGTACTGTACTAGAAGCTTTATCATCAGTGATCTTCTCATAGTATTAGAAACTTCCTCCGACATGGGCAGCAATGTTTCCACCTGAAACTGGAAAACCAGGCTTCACAGCACAGAAATGAAGTGAGTAGAGTGCAATCCTGACTTCTTTTACTTAACTCCATTTTTTAAAAGATCCAATAATAGTTTTTGAAAGGGCTTCTAGCAACTCGCTATGTTTTAACAGCATTTTAATAGTATTAATAATTAAGTAGTGATTTTAAATGCAGTAAAACCCATGCACATCTTCTGACTGAATGATTAAACAGGTGCAGGCCCAAATTTAAGCAAATTTAACTCAGCATTCATTTTTTTAGTTCATTTAGAATCAAGAGCATGTATAGTGTTCAAAATGCTAATTAACAATGTAAAAATAAAATCCTAAAAAGGTTTCAAAGAGTAACTTTTGCACGATTTCTGAATTAACCTAAGCCAATCACTTCTTCATCCTAAGAATTAAACAAGAATTCAATTAGACAAAACCATTAAACCGGCAGCTTTAAGAGCAACTCTTCTTTCTGCATTTGAATATAAACACTTATCTTAATACCAAGCCAGACATCGTTAAAGTCCCTTGTATTCAAGAGAATCCTTGACTCTTGTTATAGGAAGCAATTTTGATATCAGGAAATCAGTTGCTTGATTATTTTTGTTTATTTATTTATTTTTCAAACTAAATTAGTGTTTGCCAAAACACTTCAGAATAGAAAGCAGCCTTATTACGAAATTACAGCTGGTTGGTTCATACTTCCTACAATCCCCAGTTCATGCAAAGTATCAGGTTTACATACTTTGAAGTAATCTGAGCAACCAGTACCAGAAGAACTTGGGCAGAGTATCCACATTTATTTCTATGGATCAGTAAGAACTTTTCAAAATGAAACACTTGCAAAAACTTTATTCAAATGAGGACTGAGAAACACTGACTGCCCCTATTATTCTGGGATCCCTGAAGGAAAACCTTTTCAACACTCTCACAAAGCACTGCTTGTACTTCACACTTCCATGTGTATGAGAGCTGGACTGGAAAAATTGTAACTGAAATCTGTCGGTGTGTGAAGGTGAGAGGAACTACAGGCACTGTTCTGCTTTGCATGTCAATAAAAATACCAGATAATTAGTACATTAATGGTTGCTTTGATTGCTATGCATGTTCATCAGAGTATTTTCTTAGCACCAGGCAACATTAGAACCGTATAAAGGAGAGATTTTCTTGAAAGAAGAGGCACAGAACCACCTGCTGCCTCTTTTTTGCTAGGAAATACTCACCTCAGAGAAACAGCAGCATTTGCATGTACAGAAAATGAAACCAAAGAGCAGCACAACCACAACAAAGAACCCTGTACCTGCTTGTACCAGGGCTCCTCATGGCCACCCCAGCACTGCTGGAGCCATGGGGAACA
>VZSR01000479.1:1071082-1084694 GCA_013398615.1 Brachypodius melanocephalos
AGCCATGGGGAACAGCATGGGACACCAGAGCAGGAACAAGACACAGCACTGCTGGCCATGCTCCTCTCTGAGCTGTTCTGAGCAAGAACACAAGTTTATGCAATAGACTTCATGGATATAGCCATGAAAAGTTAAAGGAGGAAAGCCTGAGCAGTAGCAGCACGAACAGGCCAAGGGAAGGCTGGAAGGTGATGAGGGCAGGACAGGAGGCAGCCAGAACTGACAATTGGCTGCAGGGCAGGGAAAGCCGGGTCAGAACCTCAGACACCCCTTCCGTGATGGAAACTCCCTATTTTGGGCTGCCTTTTCAGCTGCTCCAAAGGGCCTTCCTCTTGCTGCACGAGAAATGGAAGTCACATTGGCCTGGCAATTCCTCCTTCTAGGAAGAATCTTTGCACATTAACAGGTAATTAACGCCAGGAGCTTATTCCCCTCCGGGCAAGGGAAGGCAGCACCTCGCAGATGATGCTGCCCAGTGCTCTTTTCTTCCCCCTACACATGCAGCTCTGGAATGTGACCTCTGGTACCAATCACCAATTTCATGAAGGAAAGTAAAACAACTCTGCTGCCCAATTTCCCTGCCTGATAAACAAGGGCACCACATTCCCCTGGATAAGCAAGGCTTTGTTTTGATCTCCTGCGTTGTTTTGTGTTACACTGTTTTGCTTTTCGTAAGGCTACACTCTAGCATTGTTGCAACAGGTTAATTATATTCTATTTTAATAAGCATCTTGGTTTAACCTCTGCTTGTGTGATATTAAACTCTCAACCTCACTCCTGCATTCTTTTCCAACAGGGAAATACCAGACAGCCTGTGGTAGTTACGAATTTTTCTTAACTTCTGTGATGGTTTTTTCCAATATATCTTATTTTATTATTAACTACTAGTGCAAGTGTTCTGAATCCAGTACCTGCAATGGTCTTGGTGATTGTGCTCTATAACTCTGTAATTCTCAGTGATCATCCCAGCCCTCAGAGATGAAAATGACTGCTTCTTCTCTTCAACCTCACATTTTGGTATCAGATGAAGGACTTTTCGAAGTGGAAACTACTGGTCAAATGACAGGCAAAGAGACACATTCATATTCAAAACATTCTCTCCAGTTCGTGGCTTCTTAGGATTTGCTGCCCAGCACTTGTCTCCCTGCCAGCTACAGGGTTTTGTTTGCTGGGGGAACCACAATGACAAGAAAACAGAAATGACCAAATCACACCCAGCCTCGTACTTCTGTACACGCTGTGTGCTCCAATCCACACAGCTGTGGGGAGAAATAAGGAAGTGGAATTCAGTTAAACAAAATAACCAAGGGAGAAAGGAAACCCAAAAAATTCCTTCTGATCAACAGAACGGACATGGAAGAAAAATGAAATTTCAGTTTCAGCCAGAGATTGTAGTTTGGGGTGTTTCCCAGATTTGTCTAACTTCAGCATTTTTCTACATTCCTGTGCTGTATTGGAGCCCTTAGCCACTGCTGCTCACTGCCAGGCTGAAGAAATATTTTATCCTTCAGAATGCACATGAGTTTTCATCCTATGGCTTTAAGACAAGCTTCATATCCAGGAAACATAACAAAAAGGAAAATCAATGTTGTATAGTATTTAGATTCTACATATCTAAGTAGGCATGACGAATTAATCACAGCAACAATGATCTGCAGGGACAAAAGTCAAAAAATACATTGAACTTTAAAATTTTACCCTGAAGCAGAATAACCCCCTCAAGTTATAGAGTACGATTACCACAACAGTATTTTGGCTGTGCACAGCCAGTTAAATAGGATTCATTTAGCAACTCTTAAATACCAGCAAAAGGCAAACATCTTCATGTATAGGCCACGCTCACTCATTCCTGTGCTCTGGAGTGTATTCAGAAATGATTTCTTCAATTAGCCAGACATAGTGTCTAACGAAGGACCTACTCCTCATTAAGGATTACTTAATCATGTGGAGATTGGAAGGCATTTTCTCCAGCTATTTTTGAGTTCCCGATTAATTACAAGATGCTTAAAATGTTTTTCAAATGTATTTTCACCCCATAATAATCCCAAAGAATTCTCCCTAACCTGATTCATTTCTCTATCATTTCTGAAGCATCAGAAATGCACAAAAGTTGTCAGAGATGTGCCGCCAGACCCCCACCTACAGTATTCACTGCTCTGAAGCCTGCAACAAGAAAAGGGGAAAAAACAAAAGTCCTTGAAAAATTGCAGAATAAAAAAGCAAGAGACAATCCTGCTGTGCAGTTCCACTCGGCCTTGGCTTGGCTTTGCTTTTTAAAATCTGTAAACCTCTAGTAGTATTGTACTTTATTAGCATTTTGTAACTGAAGTCAACACCTTAAAAAGCTGTAACAGCAGCAGTATATTCAGTTATTACCTTATTATTACCTTGGTTCCCATCTATGAAAGTTTCTATTAGACTATGTAAACAGATACTTTTTCAGTCATATGGCCTGAAATCCATACAGAAATGCATTACACAAAAAAAGGTCTCCCATAAAATACTGTTTTCACTCTAGACAACACAGACAATGAAGGAGAGATGAAATTTGTAGCATAAATACTAGAGTAAAAGAAATAAAGCAGTAGCTGTCAACATATTAACAACAACTTAATCTCATGAAAATGAGAAGCAGAAATGAAATCGCAAAGAATATTCCCGACAGCTACAGTTACAAGTGACACACACAAATCCTGTTTATTGTTCTCTTCCCATGTGAGCTGGTATCTTATATATCCCACTGCTTGGGAGTTGATTATGAAAGCAACACTGGGGTCTAAGATTCTCTTACAACTATTCCTGTGAATTCCCATAAGAAATGCAGAAATAGGTCACATCAGTTCTCATGTTGCTCTGCCTTGTTAATTTGGCAGACTAACTTCTATTAGCAGCACACTACACCAGCCTGTAATACATCACAAGCTGCTGACACTTCCATACATACAAATAATTGCTTTTAGAGAAAGAATTACTGCATCAGTACTAAGTTATGGAGTACTAAGTAATTCGTAAGAAGCTCATCTGAGAAGTCTACCACATGGCAGGGTTTCCCATTCATTTAAATAAACACAGCTGAAAGGAAAAGTCTCACACTCTACGTGTTCTCTTCCCTCTACTATTATTTCCATATATCATCTCGAATACTGAACGAGCTTTAGCAAATACAGAGAGTGTCAAACTGCATTCCTTTTGGAGAGATAAATCCTTCCTTCAACAGCCTCACGACCACGTTCCTTTTCTGCCTTATCTCCCACTCTATTCTGTGCCTGTTCAGACCGATATTTTCTCTGCCAATCTTCTAAATCCTTTGCCTTTCTGTTCTTCGCTTTCTCCTTGCTCCACTACCACTCCTGATTGTCCATGTTTCAGCTTTTTTCCTAAGTACAACCCATGAGAACAGGGTAACTCATGAACAAATGCTGGTAACCAGAGCTCCATTCCTCATGCTCTATTCCTGACATACCTGTCATGCACACATCATCCCAGACCTTGGACACAAGGCATTACAGTAAATTCACCAGAATCAGTCATTTTCCCAGTTCCTATACCTAGACAGCGATGCCATTAACAACAACACATTTTCTGTGACATTTTTTGCCTGAGTCCTTTTTTTTCCCCTGTACTGATAACAAGAATAGAAAACAAATTACATGGTCTATACACTTAAGTGATTTGTAATGGATTCATTTCACACCAAGACGTGGTAAGTAACACCATCCAGCACACCATGTCAGTATCACAGAGTTTGTGATTAAATGTGAACAATAACTGTGCAAAATGCAGGTAAGAGATCCCAGAGAACTTCCAGAGCTCTCCCAGAGCCCCCTCAGTGCCAGCCCACACCTGGCACCTCCCCGAGGGGCCAGAGTGGCAAAAATCCAAGGACATTTCCTTACAAAGGCACGGCTGTGAGATGGGCAATCTTGATTCCTTCTGGGGAGCAAAGAATCCATCTTCAAAAGCACGGCCCTGGACAGGCCAGAGGGGCTGGGAAAGCTCGTGGGATGGTTGCAACAGCTGTAATATATCAGTGTGCTCCCTACTAAAGGAAACCCCAACAATCAAAAACACCCCACCAGCTGTTTGTGAAAGGGGATCTCACTTCATTGTGAAATTTGTTTCTTTGATTTATCTTAGTAAAGGAAATGAAGCTGTCTTAAATAGGAGGGTACAGGGTTCAGTCCTTTGCAAATCTATTTCCTTTGCCTCTGAAACCTTGTAGAGCCTAAGGAGAGAAAAGACACTTCAAGATGTCGACAGATTCCCCAGCACAGTCTTTACAGATGACCAAAATGCCCATTGTTGCTAGTTTTGTATGATGGAATAGACTTTTAAAAGGTAAAAATAAGACACTTGACTAGGAATTGCAAAGCAGAATTATTCATTAAAAAAACCCCTGTGGCATAGCAGAAAAAGAAAAGTACAGACCAAGGAAAGTATGTGCAAGTACAACAAAAATCTGAACTAAGGAAATACAGATTAGTAGAAAAGCAGAGGTCACCAATTTCATATAAAAATTTTGTTCATGAAGATGACAGAGAAGCACCTAGAGAAGGAACAACTTCAAATTTAAGTTGACAGAACAGGGGAGATTTCACCAGGTACACAACAGTTAATTAATGTAAGTGTATCTGTAAAAATACTTCCAGTTGATTTGGGTCCGGATTTATTTTATTGTTAATATTTAATCCTCCTTTTACTTCCTTTTCCACTGACTGAGCTGAGATAAGAGAACTGCAGGACCACTCAGGTTAGAGGGCCCTCCAGAGATAACCTCCCAAGAGCTGCTGCTGCTGCTGGGGTCAGCACAGCCCTGCCCAGGGCTCCACCAGGTGCCTGCAGGGACACAGATTGCCCCAGCCTTGTCTGGGCAACATTTTCAACAAAATCCTACCCAAATCTAAAGAGAAAATGGTATTAATGTTCACAGAATATGAAGGGCTTGAACAGAAGTTGTGAGGTTTAAAAGTGTATTTTCAATCTGGTTTATATAAAGCTACCTCCATACAGCGAGGGAGTGTGCCAATGTTTGCGCCCTCGTGCCTCCTGCCTGAAGAGCTCCCTGAGACAGAGAAACCATTCTGCAGCCAGCATTGCTCAGTGGGAGTTTTTACTTTATTTAGGAGGAAAAAGTGAGCAAGCAGAATTTCAGGGGGGGAAAAAGCACATAATTTCTAGTTTTTCCTTGCCTGAACTTCTTCATTCTCCATTATGATGCCTGATAGAAACGCTACATGCATGAAAATGAGACTATTCCTTAAAAATGATTCAGGATAACTGCCTTAACCTATTTCTATGAAAACTGTGCATAACCCTTGGCACAAATAATATACAGTTCCAAATCAAAAACATAACACTGAAATCAAAGGACTTGGCTTGCTTGTGCCTCCTTTGACCAGCCTCAGCAGTTAAGACAAACATTACAAAGTTTTCATGCTTACTGTAACATTAAGAAGGGAGCAAAATAAACGTTTCAAGATTCTGAAATGTTGACACTTGAGAAACACATCACATAGGTACACAAGATATGCTGTGCCTCTGTGAAAGGTGTTGGCTTAGATCTCTCCAACACTGGGCTGTTTGATTTCTCAACCCTAAAAGTGCACAAATTTTATGGCAGCTTTTGCACTAGTATTTTGTAAAGCTGTGTATCCCAAAGGAAAAGAAAGCACACAGAGCACCAGAGACAGAGAACAACTCAATCAAGGTTTGGGATAGGAAATTTTTTAGGGACAGGATTGATACCCCAGCCCCTCATGTTAAAAAAAAGAAACTTTCCTTCTTACAACAAGAAACAATTGGCTACCTAAATCTACATATTCTTCAAATCAACATGAAAAAAAGAAGAGAAAAACAACACACCAAGATTCAGGTTGATAGATCACAGTCATTGTTATGTTGACTAGAAATTTTATCAGATGGTTACCTTTGATTTGTTTTTGAAAATGCATTGCTTGAGGAATCTAGCAATGTTTAATCCTGGTATTATGTGTCTTATTAAAATCCTAGCTGGTTCTACACTTGTGGATTACTGTGAATTTGAGAAGTACAACCACACTGTAGAAGAAGCTTCATGAATTCCTCAGCAGACAAATCCCTACTTCTAAATATTATACAAACTCCTGCTCAAGAAATTTTATCCCACTGAACCCTCTTTTATTAGAAACTTTATGATTATAAACGTCAGCGCAGTTTAAACTGTTGGAATATTTTTCTCACAGAAATATATTAGCTGTATTTTACTGTAGCATTCTGCATGGGCTCAGCTTCAAATCCTACTCATAACAGTTATATTAGCAATAATACAAATTACACATAATTGGATTTTTTAGACTGCCAGTCTCCCCCACTCCACTAGCAGAGCACATAAAAACCTTTTCATTATAAAAACCTTTCTCTTTTTTTCACTTTTGTTTTTTTTCCTCCTATGAAATTCCAATAGAGAGAGGACTTTATATAGCACATTTACTATGTAGCAAATTAGGGAATCTTTACCAACTGCTAGTAAGTCTGAAAAGAAATGGTATAAATCCACTGTAATTGAGAATATGTTATAAAAGAATGATGTACTGGCTATGTAATTACATTATTTCCCTTTGAATATAGGTGGTACTAACAAAATGATACTGTAGACAATTAATGCATGAAATTCCTTTTAAGCATGATTCATGATAAAAAGCTTAAATTTCAGGTTTTCTGCATAGATTGAAACATAACATATTTTCCCAAAGATATTACATTTTTTTCCTAAAAACATTTTTTTTAATAACTGCGATTATTTATCATGTACTATCTATTCCTCCTCTATTTGTGAACTAAGCTATACTATAAAATGTATATTGAAATGAGAAACTCAAAATAAAACGCACTTCTCTCCCACTCACCAAAAAAAGAGAAAAACCAAACAAAAACAAAAAGGCACGAGGTGCTTTAGGAGCATCATCATTGTTAAAACTAAAGTCATTTGCTCCACTTGTATGAGCTGAGGGGTTTTTGCTCTGCTCCATTAACAGTATAATTACTGGTGGAAACCAACCATTAACTTAGTGTATTTGCCACAGCAAGAATCCGAGTCCATTCTTTTTAAGGAGTGGTTTTGGTTTTTTTGAAAGCTCCGTGTGATTTTTGACATTCTGGACTCAAACTGATGTCTTTTCCTGGTCTTAAAAAACTGAGAACCAGATACAGGTAAGGGATAAGGAGTTTTTACCTTGCTATTTTAAAAAGGATCTTTATGGTGCACCACTTTGCCAAGGTGTGATGTGCTGCAATGCACACACACAATAGGTCAGATAGACAATATATAAACCTTACAAATCAGCATAGCTAACAAAGATGCCCCAATGTGGGGGGCCTGGATAAACAGTGTGTTTATTCTCCCATTTGAGGAATTCTCCCCTGGATAGGCTAAATCTCAAGTTTATGGGATATGTTCTAGAGGGGGCTTTGGTTTCCCAAGACAGTGTAGGGGTTTTACCTTTAGGATGTTTGGTCTCTTAGCCTAACAAAATATTAGGGTTTTGTTATCGGACTTAAGGAATTACAAGTATGCATGCTAAGAATACTGAGGATACACAGAAGTTATATAAAAGGTATATAAAAGAAAAGGCAAAGAGTCATCTTGGCATCCAAATGAGTGAGTGGGAGGGTTAATGTGCACCTGGAGCAGCTGCAGCAGGTTTGTGAGAGCTTTGCAATGCCAGGGAACAGCAGCAGCCTGGCACACCTGGAAAGGAGCCCAAACACCTGAACTGGTCAAAGGTTACCACAATTCAAGGAAAAAAAAAAAAAAAAACAAAAAACAAAAAACAAAAAAAACAACCAAAAAAACCAACCAACCAACCCAAACCCCAAACCTTTAAAATGAAATAATTTTAAGTATCTTAAAAAAAAGAAAAAAAAAAAAGAAAAAAAAAAGAAAAAAAAAAGAAAAAAAAAAGAAGCTCAAGTTCTCAGCACAGAAAGGGATCTAATGTTGTATCTCCTTTCAGAATTTTGGGCATTCCCATTGTGTTTCTCATCCTTGTGATGACAGACCTAGTGCAGCATCAAAGAGTTAAAGCAAACCCAAGGACAGCCCATGAATACCTGTGAGAAACAAGATTTTAGAAAAGTTAAACTAAGAAAAAACCCACTATTGATCTATGCAGTATTGTAAAATGTACATGTGTAGCGTAATACAAAATCAATGGGGCATTCATTACCATGGCAATTTCCAAAATTAATTTCGTTTGGTTCCTTTGCCATTATTTACATTTAAGGAACCTACAGGAGTATTTGTACAACACCACAAAAACACCTCCAAATTCCTCTTTGAGAAGAAACTGGGGGAAAACGCCTTAGTAAAGATGTATCATATTTACAGCATAATGTAAGATCTTTATGTTAAAGATACATGGGAAAGTCGCAAAATACACTAAATGAAAGCAAAATAACTGTGAATTTTTAACTACAGCTACAGCTTCACCGAAACTAAATTCTCATATGCTTTTATAAATCAGGCTTGGTTTTGACATGCCAAATATAATAGGTAAATTCTAAATTGTCATGAAAGTGAAAGAGTATTTAATGTTTGTACTAAAAAGACAAGAGCTACAAGAATGAATCACTTGTTCACAACCAGGAGTTGCTAAATAGAACAGTCTGTGAGATATTTGATAAGAGATTCACAAATGCCTGTTTGCCAGAGCCAAAAGAAACACTTGTTATAGTTTTTCTGTCTTCATTTGTATGTGTAATTTATTCAAGAGACAAGTAGGTAACAAACCATCCACGAAGTTAATTTTAGCAGCGGGGCACAGAGGGCTTTGTGGATCACCTGTGGGTGGTTTGCTGTGGGCAGCTCTCGGGTGTCCAGGGTGCTGTCACAGGCACTGCTGGCACCTTCCCCTGGGGACGGCATCAGGGAGGAGCCCCTGAACCCCACTGACAGCACCAGCTCAGAGGAGTGACCTCCGTGTGCCACCCTGCTCGTTCTGTTAAACTGCAGGAAAAGGCTGGATGCCGTGAGAGCTGGGGACACAGCTGGTGCCACCACCCTGCTAGGGAACGGCCCGACTCCTCTTTTCATCACCTGCCACTTCAGAGAACTCTTTCCCTTTGCATCTTTAAGCAGGGCTAGTCAAAGGTACGCTGATGAATACTATCACAATCAGAGTACGGGTGTTACAGGAGGTGAGAACTAAAGGAGAACTTTGAGTGAGTTGCTGGAATGATGCAGTTGCCGCTTCACCCCCGAGATCCTGATGCTGTGTGGGAACAACACCTGGTCCCACTGCCCTCTGCAGGAGACCCTCAAATGCCAATTGCTGCCAAACATGCTTTGAGCACATCCCCATTTCCTGTGACTCTACCTACAGCAAAGCTCTAGAAATTATTTGCTACTTTTGCAGCTCTGATCATCAAGCAGATTTCCAGCTTTGTGGCTGTGTCTGAGTAAAAGTGCTGCTCCTACAGGGTTCCTGCCATACCTGCCTCTTGTCATTCCTGAAAAGTTCAAAAATGCCCAAACCCCATGAATTCTTTACTAAAGAATTTTCACTGATGACTTGTATCATCAAAACAGTTTCCTCACATATAATTTTTCCAAAATAAGGCAATATGTATTGTGAATTAAAAGCAAAAGTAAGTTCACTCAAAGAACGAGAGCAATTCAAAGCTGTTGCTTGCTTGTCACCTAAGATTTTCAATGGTATGTACACTAAAGTACTTGAAAAGATACTTTTTTTTCCCTGCCATTGTCCCCATACTCAGAAGCACACAGAGTCTCACTGTCTGAAAAAAAAGAAGCAAATCCTCTCAGGGTGACTGATACTGTTTCTGTAGTTGTGCACATCTATTTCAATACTGCACTTTACATTAGCAGTTTCATGAACATTTTCTCTGCCTATAGCACTGATAGCTATAATCAAACAGCTCCAGTGGATTAGCCTTACAAACCAGCACTTTCATCACAATAGGATGAAGGACTGGTAAAAGAATAGAAATGGACCAACTCCCCAGGTGGAACTCAGCAAAACAATTGCTTTGCAAAGCCTCAGGTCTTACTACTAGACCTTGAACTTCCTTCTCTGCCTTCAGTTTACATAGGCAAAGGAGATAGATCACAATTAAAAATGTAGTTTAAATAATTCAAATAAATCTTCCACTTACTTTTGAATGCCCTGGTATTGCCATTCTTACCTGACTGTGAATTATGCATTTTTAAGGAGGCTTTCTTGGCACTTAACTTGAGTTAGGCATAAATAGAACTTATTTTATGAATAAAGTTTACACTTGCCCCAAGAGCCTGTCTGGTATTTCTTAGTCATGAATAGCAGCATTCAGGTAGGTGGGACATCTTCGGGGAATAAGGTCTGAAGCCCTCAGCTTCATTTCCCAAGATTGCTGTATTCACTTGATGGCAATTGAATAAAAATAGCGCTCTGCAAACCTCACACAGCTGCCTGGAAACACACTGTTCCTGCAAGGCTGACAGATTTGGTTAATTGTAAGGAACTCCTTCACTCATAAAATGAAATGGCTTCATGTCAGCTCAACAAGTGTGTACCTGGGAACTACAATATGAATTAGTCTTAATTTATCTGCAGTGCTGCCTGCATGCTTTATGAAAAGTATATGTGTATATATAAACAGGGTAGAAATTAACTTGTGCCTAAGGCTACCACCAAATGTCAATTAAGCTGCCAGACTTTCAGGGGTTGGTATTCTGTCTCTCTGCCTGGGGGAAGATTTGTATTCAATTTATTGTTGAATAAGACAACCAGTTTGGCAGGAAAGGAGATTAACAAATTACAGAGTATTTTTTTAAAAGGTGAACATAACTTACTAAAAAAAAAAAAATTTAGGAAGCTTTCTCATTATTTTTGAAACTATTTTTCAATGTATAAAGCTGGAGAGGGGAAAAAACCCATTAACTGTCTGTAAGCAGGATCTAATACAAGCAATATAAGTTAAAAATGCACCCTTGTCTTTGTTTTATTCTTTCACTATTTTATTAACATATAAATATCATCAGGAGAAGCTGCTGCCATGCCCAGGCAGAGGATGTAAAAAACAATTGTGCTTCTAAACAAGGCAGTAATTCACTAGCTGTTAAAAAGACTTTGTTTTTTTTTTTTCTATTAAACAAACACATAAATTATCTCTGGGTCCATCTCTGTCTTTACAAAGAAACACTTCTTACCATTTCAAGCTTAGATTTGTCTCAGCATTGCCCTATCTTTAGAACCACTCAAATGGTGAGGTGCCAATTGATACCCCAATTCTACCCAGCCACAGCCATTCAAGCCCAAAGTCATTAATTACACTGAAATTCAGAATGCTGATGCAGATAGAAGGGGTCTCAGGTTTGGGTTCACCTCACACAATGCTCACACTGATTATTTCCTTATGTGGACTCTGCAGTTTGAAGGTTCTTCCCCATCCCTCGACCCTCAGGACTGCCAGTTTCCATGTCAATGGGAATGTAAAATTTCCAGCATTCCTCTGTGCCAGGTTCGCTTTTCCTCAGGTTGGGAGTTCCAATTTAAACCAGCCAATTTTTAGCATTGATTCTACTGAAGCAAGACCCTGTTTGTTTACTCCTATCATTACACATATGATCCAATTCCTCTTCTAGAATGTGAACAGAGACATTCTGAGGCAAAAGACCCACGTGCAGCCAAGTCTATGGAGGAAACCTACACCAATCTGTTATTGACTAATATGGCTGGGTATTGCAAAGGGAATGTGATTTCCAGTGGGGTATTTTCATGAACTTGGAGTTTCTGTCTTCTCTTATCTTGTGATCTGAAGAAAAGTAGTTTTTATAGAATTTGTGATTGCAGAGCCAGTCTATATAGTTCCACTATATACTCTAGAAACTTCCACTACATACATACATATATATATACATATATGTGTGTGTGTGTATGTGTGTATACACACACTGTTTTACACCAGAGGAAAACATATATCCCAGAGAATAATGTGATTAACCAGCTGGATTGATCACCTTTCAGGAACCACTAAAGAGCTGCTCACACAATATCTCCCACCAGCCTGGTAGGGGGATCCCATTGCCCAAGCTGTGTGAGAGCTGAGCTGAGTTCCTCCTGCTCACTCCAAGGAAGAGTTCTGCATTCAACTCCCCCTGCAACAACAACACAGGGATGGGAAATGCCATCACTGCAGGCGTCCTGCAGCTCAGCTGCTGCAAGCACATGCTGTCACACATTCCCACCATACCCCAAAGTGCTTCTGCCACTCACTGCACTCTCTGCATTTCCAGCAGCCACCAAAGGTCACCAACATGTTCACCATCAGCTCTCGCTGTTTGGAAACAAATATTGGCTAAAGGGTTCTTTGCTCCATCTGAATGATTTGCAGCAAGTTACCAGTTTACAAACACAGAACATCAGAAATAAAAAGGCCTGACAGAGTGCTGTGGCAAACAAGAAAATCCTCACAGATGGAGCATCTATTCTTTCATTTTCTCTCCAGGAGCATTCTCTGCCACTTAGATTCTTCCCACATTTAGTTGTACAGTAAAAATATCTTTTGGTGTCTTTCCTCAAAACATATTTTAGTAGAACATGAAAAAGATTTGAAACAAAAGTGTAAAAATTACTAAAAAAAATTTTACAGGGCTATTGTATTTTTATTTTTTTATATATATTTTGCCTATTTTTTCTATACTGATTTTTAGTGTCATTTTCCATAGGGCCAAGTGGGCCTTAACCTCTGCAGTGCTCAGGGCCTTCTTTCTGGAGGTCCACAGCTTATGCTGTCAAAGACAAATGTAATGTCAACAGGAAACTGAGTTATCACATTAGCAGTTTTCTGAATCATTATCACCTTAAGACAAAAGGACAAACAGGGATGTCATCAAAATAATCAAGCTTCAAAGGGGAAAAAAATCTATCAAGGCAACTGTACTTGTTATAAAAAATCTATTTTTGATTCTATTTTTGACTAGAAAGCCAAATATTAATTCTCAGGACAGTTTTTTTTTTGTTTTGTTTTGGTGGTTTTTTTTGTTTTGTTTTGTTTTGTTTTAAATTATGTACAAATATACTGTTTAGCATGGCAGCTATGCTCAAGCCTCATTTATAGAATGGACATCATTAGAGCCAGCAGAGCCCAGGAAGGTTGTTAGAGCCTCATCTGAACTATGAAAATGTCAAGTCAAGTGGGAATGGTGAACAGTGATATGAAACTTATTCCAGTTATCTCACATTAACGAGAAGAAACAATGCTGAGTTTTCAACAAAAACAAAAGAAAGCAAGGAAAACAGCAACACAAGATGTATTTGTGACCACAGCCATTGAGATACTCAGTTTTATATATGCCTCACTTTTAACATTATTAAAACGTGTCCCTCCTGCCATCAGTTGATTATTGCTTCTACCTCCAGTCACCAATCAGCTTTAGTGTGTTGGAGGCTGCTGGTTACAGCACTGACAAGGAACAACTGTGACATTTAATATGTCCAAGTGTTAAGTCCTGCATTTTGGCCACAATAACCCCCTGCAGTGCTACAGGCTGGGGACAGTGACTGGACAGTGCCCAGGCAGAAATGGACCTGGAGCACTGGTGACAGCAGCTGAACATGAGCCAGCAGTGTGCCCT
>VZSR01000479.1:1090668-1152815 GCA_013398615.1 Brachypodius melanocephalos
AAAGGCCTTTAATAAATACACACTTTATTCTTTTAACTCTCTCCAGCCTCTGTTCTAGGGAGCCATTCTTGGCATCATAACCATCATAACCATCATACCTGCAGAGTGCAGATGCACAGCACAGGCCACTGAAAGGCCCTGAACAAATTTACACACTCACATCTTATAGCCCAACATGTTCTTGTGGATAGTAGATATCACTGCTGCTCCTGTCACCCTACAACTCAGACAAGGGGCAAAAAGAAATAAAAAGATTTTAAAATATCCCCAAAGTCACAAGAGTCACAAAAGAAGGAACAGCACTCAAGTCCTCCTCTTCTTCTTTGGTCATTATTATCTCTTGCAAGAGCAGTGAGACAACACTGCCTTCTATCCCGCTGCACACAGCACTGCCAAAAGTTTCTTCCAGAAGAAAGAATTCTCGTTTCATCACAATACTCTGCTTTGCAATACTGGAAATATATCTCAAAACAACTGAGTCTTCAGTGTGTCCACAGCACTGCATGCTCTACATGAGGGTTTCCAGAATGGCAAGAGAATTCACTACTAGATTTTTAATTTTTAGTTTTGTGGGGTCTTTTAGTCTAACATGTCCTTCTAAGCTCATTGTTTACTTTCATCATATTCCATCTATGAGCTGATTATACAAGCACAATGTCACTAAGAAGTATATTCTCTTAAAATGCTCCTTTAGAAGATCACAGTAATTTTGGTTGGGTTTTTCTAGTTCTTTTTTAATAATTATTCTACCTGACTTTTTTTTTTTTTGCTAGGAAATCCATTTGATGAAAACACTTCATGTGTCACACCATATCTCCTAAAACTAAATTTTAATGACTGTATTAAATGGTGGCTACAGGCCAACAGGAAAACGGCTTGCATGGCAATTTAATTGACAGAGCATCTGAAGTGTCCTTGAAAATTATTTAAAAGTTTATTACAGTCCTGGAGGTCAAGAATGAAAGGCTTCAAACAGCAGTTCCATGGAGGTCCTTCTCTGACCCAGATGCTGGAGCTTTGATGTTCCTATTAATTCAAAAATTTAACTTAACACACAGACACCTTCAAAAACTCTTCTCTTTTGACAATTTGCAATCATTCATACACCACAGAGCTCCACAGTGTTTGAATCTCTGACTGGAACATAAATCTGTGATGAGGCATAATTACTTTAAACCAAATAACCTACACAATGCCACGAGCAATGGCAGAACACATTTAAAAGTCACTAATTTATTATGCAAGCTGTAAAGAAGTGAAATATGTTGAAAACCAGTATCAAACAACACAAGCATTTTATATATTCATGAAACACCTCACAATAAACTTACGGCGTTAATAGCTTCTTTTTCTCATTAATATTGTCACTGAAATGAACTCTGCATGATAATATCTGCTAAATAATTAGTTATTGCTGTACTTACCAATAAAGTTTGCAAAATTTACATCACTCATGAGGAAGGGGGAATGTTTTCTCTGCCTCCACTGGACAGCTTAGGATACAGTTTATATATTAGAATTAGATTAGCATACAGATTTTGCATAGGAAATAAAAAATGTCTTCATACTGAATGGGAAACCTAAATTTTCATTCTACCAGAGGACAGTGAATACCTTAATGACCGTGCCACATATACAAAATTATCAGCATGGCAGGCTGACAAAAAAGAGGTTAACTGACAGATACAATAGCTTAACCTTAACCCAGACGTCAGGAAACTTGTCATTATTGATATTCAAAGCTGAACAGAACAGTTAAGTGACTCACAGAAAGCTGAATAGGCAGGCATTTAAAATAAATGAAGAATAAATTCATATCTCACTTTACCTTAGAAAAAAAATGGAGTATTTTCTGCTTTGTTTTTATTTCAGAACTTATTATTTTGTTAATTATCTTCTCCACATGGCTTTGGACGATTCTACAATATCCACATTGGTCTAAGATAAACTGACCATTTTTTCCCTCTGAGTTTTCTGCATTTAATCAACAGAATTATCCAAAACTTTAAGAAAATTTGAGCTGAGAAGAACTGATCAGTCTAACTGATCTCAGGGCTATGCATGAATATAATCTCTAATTCAATCCAACATGAAGCACAGTTTAAACATGTTGATGACAGTTGGTCAGAAAATGTACATGGTGAGAAATGAATCTGCATGCTTCACTTGCTTGATTTTCAAGAATGCAGAGCATTTAACTCATGTTTAAATTATGACAAAATAGGATAAATGTTTCAAGGGAAATGAAGGAAAACAGACACAAACTGTGGTTTGAATTAATTTCTCCTGCTCCACACACATATCAGGTATTTTTAAAAGGATCTATGAACTGTCAAAATAAGACTCATCCTCTTATTACTTTCCCAGCACATATTTTTTATACCTACCACAAAGGCCAGAAAGGTGCCTGATCACCATGACAGATGAGAACCATAGGGGACACCATTCCAGAGGCTTGTGCTCTGGATCACAGCACATGCTCACACCCACAGAGTGGCCACACTGGTTCTCTTATTAAATTTAACTAGTTTGTCCATATTTCCAGCAAAAATAGAATTAGACATTTTAGGTTAATTTACCTTGAAAGAAATCAGCTCCTTGGTAATACCAGTGAACAGAATGTGAATGGTGAATGGATATCCAGCTTTAGCCTGAAAACTGCCATTGGCTGTCTACTCCACATACGGAAATTATGATATGCATTAGTATCTTCTAGACACGTTAGAAACCTTTCTTCACTTTCCTTTGAACAGATTTATGAATCTGGTCTCCTTGGTGGAGGTGAATAATCTACAGTTCCCCACCCCTAACTTGATAATACAAATGAGTCCAATTTGAACTTTTAGCTCTTTGACACTGGAGAATATATAATGCAGAATTAGACTGTAATATAAATGCAGCCTGGATCAACCTACTATTCATTTTGGGATCTTTGAAAAAAAAATGAAAACCAAAAAACTATTAAGAAAATTGGTCATTCAAATGAATCATTAAATTTCAACAAATGTTAGCTTTTATACTCCCCATCTAAGAGGAATCCCTACTTTTACCAGAAGTGTTTCTCCAGAGTCATATTTTTCTCTGAGAGTAGACTACAGTCATGCCAAAACAAATTTGTCTCCTCAAACTTAGAATAAAAATGTTATTTTTAACTCAGAAAGAAAATTCTTAAGCATTTCTTTGAAAAAATAATCATCAAAATGCTTATTCACTTTCATGCCCATTTGTGTAACTGCATTCACCTTTATTACAACGGCATTTAAAATGTTATAGAAAGACAACAGTGCAGTAACAGCAAGTTTATCATAGCTCAGGAGACTTGATACATTGACTAAAATCACAAATTATGATGCTTTCATCCCTTGGTAATGACATGGAATGATTTCTACTGGCAAGATCATAAAATTAGTCACAATCCTCTTCACAACTCCTATCCCAGAATTTGAATTCATAACAAAAAGAAAAAGGAGGGCAATGCACCAAGCTAGACAAAAAAGAAGATATCTGAACAGCCACTGAATATTCTATTTCAAGCATCTATCCTTGACAAGCAAGCTGCAATTAAGATAAGATTTACTTTTATGCATCAAGCGCTTCAGTTGGATCTCTGAGGCTGCACACACTTTCTCCTGTTGTTAGAAGCATCAGCTCAAAATGTGCAGCACAACAATACATAAAACCCTATCAGAAAGTACAAGTTTTTCCTTCTGTCACAGAGCTGGTCTGGTGCAAATACAGAAGATCTGTGAGCAGCAGCAAACCCAGCTAGAATTCCAGACCAGCTCCCAGCTTCCTTTCCCAACTCCAAGCCAGCCTAAAGTAGCCTGGACAAATCTCTTCCCAGATCTCTGTCGCCCTCTCCAGTCTGTAACAAAAGGGCTCAGCAAAAGGGATCCAAGGGATAACTGCAGCAAGAAAATTCATTCCTCAGTTTGGATGCTATTTAACCACCATGCCACAGGGACTACTGCCAGCCAGTGTATGGGTATTGCTTTTTATGCAAATCCCAGTATTCCAGTGGAGCTAGTTCCTCAGACAGAGCCCTATCTTCTTGTTTCTAATCCTATGGAGAAACCAATAAATTTGTATTTTACCTGCCCACAGAGCTTTCCTGGGTCACTGCAATGGAAGAAAACCCCACAGGATGAGTTCAAATATAGGCTTAAAAACCCTAACTTCGAATATCCAATAGGTGGATGACTGGAACTCAACATGTTACTAAGATATAAACCAACAAAAAGACATAAATTTGGAGAACATGGAAGACTAGAAACAGTTCCTGTGCTGTTACCACATGGTAACAGGGCAGAAAAGAAGGTTCTAAGCCATTATTTGTTCAACTTCTGTAGCACAGGAGTGTGACTCAAGGACCCTCATGAGGCAGAGATAAACATCAAGGGTACATAACACTGGTACCACTGTTCCCAGCATTGTACACATGACTGATCATTTATCTCTTGAAAAACTTTAATTTCTCTCTTGAAAAATATTATCAGGACTGGAATTCCCTTCCTCCTCCTCCTCCTCACTATCTGAATGCTGTGCCATTGGCCCAGTAACAGTAAATATTTATTCTTGATACTAATAGGTCAGGAAGGAGAACAATGAATTCCTCAAAGGGTTCACAGAAAACCAACCTAAGAACCACATAAATTACTAAAGGGCGTGAACTGAAAACCACCACCTAGAATAAAGAAGTCTGTGATGCCTGGAAAATTGTAAGAGCAAATCATGTCCTTTTGGAATGATGTGAATGAACACCAAATCTATGTCTAAAAATGAACACCACTACTAAACCCCAATCTTTTAAAGATGATAAAACCAAGAACCCAAAGAACTGGATAATAACCTGTATGCTTTTAAATACATATCTTATTCTTTGTCACCTGCACAGCCACAACTCCAATTGAAGGGATTTTTGTTTTGTTTTGTTATGGGGGCTTGGACTGGTTTTTGATTGTTCTTTTCCCCGCAGTTTCCACTTTAGAAATGCTTTAGTCCATCGCTGCTGGAGTTAGGTAAGAGCAGGAGATAGTAATCAGATAAACATCTAGCACTCAGACTTTTAACAGCCTTAAAATGGTCAGAGATGCTGGATATTTTTACACAGAGCCATTCTCTCTTGTATATTACAACTGAGAGACCATGAGAGAAAGCAACCATTTAGGTCATTACAGAAACATTTTCTTCTCACCTAACTGTCTCCAGAGCCTGAGTCCATTGATTTTCCCGGGGACTTATCTTCCTCAGTCACTCCAGGGCTTTTGAAGACGTCATCATTAAGCAGTAATCTAATCTGTTTCTCATCAACTGCTACCAGCCCTGACTAGTGGAAGGCAGAACCAACCCACTTGCTAGCCTAAAACAAATACTTGAAACTAAACCACACAGCAAAATTTTGATATCTTATAAACAGTATTGACTGAAGACCACAAAAAACACACACTTTGGAGAGCTGATGGGTGTTGCTCAGTGAAGAGAAACAGATTAAAATAGAAAGATGGATCCCCATTAGTCATCCAGCCTGTGAACAACACACAAAGCCCCATTCTGCCTTTTTTTTTTTTTTTTTCCCTTTAATAAACTACTGTCTTCAAGTATGAAGGTGGTTCAGCACAATTAAACTGCCATCTCAGACAGGCTAACCTGGCACAAAATTTTAGTCATGCAGCTAGATCTGATCTATTCTGATCTATTGCAGTGTGATGAACCATGTGTTGTCTGACAGTGAGTAAAAACCCCCTTACTACGCTGCTAAAAATACTAGGACAATGCTAGAACTAAGCATTTATGCCACAGAAAGTGCTAAAAAATAAAGAGAGGAAGCTAATTAAATGTACATTTCTCTATTTATGTGTTTAAGGGAAAATTTGCAGCAGCTCAAATTCTTTTAATGTAGATCTTAGACATTATTGTTATTAAAAGATGTTCTCTACATTTGAATACAACCAGAAGACAAATATGACCGACAACTTAGTCCCAGAAATCAGTGAGACACAGAAATCAGGGTAAGTTCCTAAATGTTTCAATGTTCAAGTCTAATTTTCATCTAAGTTGCAGATCAACTCCCTGCTCTCCCTTGGGTTATTTTACATTTGATTTTTCCAAGTCCAGCCCTGCCCAAGTCCATCTATACCTCTCCTCTCATTGTTGGGAAGTTGGAGGTGTAAAGCATGTACCAGCCACATGTTCATCAGGAATTTTGAAGGATTTTTTTTTTCCCCGATGAACCTTTTCCAGCCCTGTCTATGCTCCTGCATTTTGTGAAAACATTTTATGCTGGCAATTTTAAAAAACAAAATTGCTCTTTCTTTACAAGCAGACTTGAACGAATGTATCTGCAGGACAGAATTGACTTCAGTGATTATTCCTTGAATATCATGTTTAAGGTCATTCTACCCCCCCCAAAAAAGACAGAAGGATATGACTACACAGCATAAATGTTGCAATTTCTTAGAGACGTCCAGTTCCAAGATAAGCTCATATCACTTGTATTTGTGCAACACACTGCTGTTCTGTAGGTCAGTAGAAGGGGATAAGGAGGTAATTATCCTGCATCCTTCTCACACTCCTGGTGATAATTTCTTCCCTTTATCCCCTCTTTCCACTTGTCAGCACATTCAGCAATAGACAAATGCTACTTCCTCGTAAATACTGAAGATTATTTTTACCTATTTTACAAAAGCACAACAACAATATTGTGAGAAGAATTACAAGGAATGTTATTAGTTGGCTTAAGACCTCCAGTTTGGCCAGATTTCAGCTATGAATGAATTAAGCTGCAAGAGAGTCCAGTTGACATTTATACAGCAGCTCTTGCACCGAGTCTGTCTCAGAAAATCAAGCATGTAGAATTACTCGTTCAAATTTTCTTTTATAAGGAAGTTGTTTGATATGTATTTCAAGCTGATGAGACCCAAAACCAATTGCCAGTTGCTAGTTGATTTTTGGAGCTTCATTTTAACTGTGTTAGCTCCTGTTTATTACATTTAAGATATGTATTTTTTATTTTTAAACAGCACTTTGTAGTTCTTTTCCATTGCTGGCAATTAATTTGTTCAGTGAAGAAGAAAAAAAGAAGACTTTCATGTATTGCTATGTTTTTTAATTCTGTGCTGATGTGTGATTAAGTATTCTCTTTCACACAGAACAAAGAGACTTGTTTCTCTGTTATTTCCCTCTCTTGTTTTAGGAAGTACAGATGAATCCATTTTATCTTAATTTGATATTTCTAGTAAAAATTAAACTGATGTTTTACTTTATAAAGTAAAAGTAATCTTTTCTCCAAAGTTAAACTGAGAATTACGTGTTTTATGCAGAACTTTTTGCCTGACTGTGATAAATACTGTGAAAGGAAGGTTAGTGCAGCAAGTTTAGACATAAGTTTGATATGAAGGTGTAAGCCTTAATTCCAAACACATTTCGCATTCTACAAGGTCCTCCAAAATTCAATTCACTTATATATTTTCATTCTCAACCTTTTCCAGAAATCAAAACTATTTTACAGAAAAAAGTAGTTGGATCTAGTTTAAATTATCAAAGATGAACCAGAGTTCTTGTACTGATTCTCCATTTCAAGATATGAAAATTGATATCAAATTGAAGTTACAGTGCTTAATGATAGATGTCAATTTACAAAACAGAGACAATAAGCTCAAGGAAGCAACCACCATTATATGAATAAATAATTATGATTAACTAGAGAACAAGAAATCAAGACTGAAAAAATTTAGATATCGGGTTATGGTCTGGTCTTACAAAAAAAGAAGAAAGAAAAGAACAGCAGTATTAAAGACAAGGCATACTGTTGCAAGGTTAATAAAATGGAAATCAGATATTAAAAAGATGATGTTATTTTTGGCAGCATTACTATTTACAATAGACTGCATCCCCAAACCCGTATTTATCCAGGCATTTATGAGATTTTGCTGCTCTTTAGGGGGAGAGGGAGGAAGTATTTAAAAAAAAAGTTTCTTCTTGGCAGCAAGAATTATTTTATATGGAGTTAAGATGCATCCTAGCCAAGAAAGCTGGCTCAAGAATGTCAGATGAGGTCATGTGAGATAGGTCACGTGTGGCAGGCAAATATTCCTGGACGAGAAGACAAACCAGTGCAATGGTGATCACAGAGTACTTGTTGGAATGGCAAAAGGAGTGACTCCTAGAAAATCATGAACAAATGCTTTAGACTGGTGACAGTTAACCAGAAAAAACTCTGAGTGACTGACAAAATTAGTTGGATGGAATACAATCTAACTTTTTAAAGCAAATATGCATCATTGCATTTATTAAGCATCAACATAGTTTATTTTATAAAGCAACCATTGTAATATGCTAATACAGGTACACAAATAGATAATTACCTTTGCAGTATCTTTTTTATTAATTTGCTTTAACTGTACAAAGCAAATAAGCTTTACCAACTAACAACTTACACATCAAGGCAAACCTTCTGCTACATTAAATGATTTCATTGGAAGAAAAGTACTAAATACTCCACAATTCCTACTTTGCTTAATCATTACAATAATAACTTAGTGTAGTGGCAATTGAAAACCTGACTATATTATTCTTCCATTTTAATAAGCTTTACTACTGAAAATCTACTATGCCTGTTAAAAAAAATAAATAAATGGAGGCTATTAGAAAGCCTTGCTTCCATTAAAAGTGTGCTCAAAGTCTTTAGAAAACACCTCAGAGCACTTAATAAAGTGCTTAATTCTCTTTCCATAGCTGAGCCCTTGGCTCTGTAACAGAGATGAAGGGAGCAGAGGGCCACAGGACAGACCCACACACCAAATGCCACCATGTCCCTCTTTGCTGAGCATCCCAGGACAGGTGGCCTACTCCATAAAGTGCTTGGTGTTGCCAAAAAACACTTTTTCTGCAACCTGAGTGTCCCATCACACCCAGGGAGGCACAGGCTTGCAGAAGCTGATGGTTCACGGCACAGAGCCTGCCAAGACCTTACAGTCCCAGGCTTTCCCATCTGCTATCCCCAGAGCACTGCAGCGTGTAGTGATGCGTTTTCTTTGTTAAGGAGTTCTTTGAATGATTGGTCCCTATTTTTCCTCAGAATGAAGGGTTTCACCCTAAGTTATCTCCTCCCTCTCCTAGTTATCAGCCACTGCCCAAGCCCTGCCCCTTTTTCCAGAAAGCTCTATGTCAATCTTCCCTCGAACCAACCCCCTGCCCGCTACCCTGCCTACCTGGGTGTTCATCTATGCTTATCCCTGGTTCTGGAAAGTTCTGAGTTATTCGAAGCCCCATTGGTTCATTCAGGCTGTTCCCTCCCCCTGTGTTCTGTCACTGGTTCTTGTTTTGCCAGTCCCTCCTTGAGCTCGTCCCCTGTTTGTCCTTGATTGGTTTTTGCATTGTACCCTCCCTTGGTTCCACCCACACTTAACAGTCAGTGAAACTGTGTGTGCTGTGCCTTGGGTCCCTGGCTCTCCCAGGAATAAACTCCCTTGGAACCATACCGAATACCCCCTCTTCCCTCTCGCCTCAATCCTTAGCAATTTCTATCCAAAGTGCTTTTCCTTTCAGAGCAGCTTGCTGCTGCTGGGTGTGGGTCTGATATTTCTGGGTCTGAGAGATTTTAGCCTGCTAGCTGCTGCTGGCTTTTTCCCGCAGGAAAAAGTTCTCAGGAAAGCTTCTTCTCAAAACAATTCTGGCAAACAACTATCCTTTCTCAAAACAATCCTTCTGCAGGTGGTGTTTTGCTGTTTCTCTAGCTTAACCAATGAGATTAAAGAGGTGTCGTTCCTATTCTCCAATCCTGTTAAGTCTGTATCAGAACATCTTATAAAAGGTAGTGAGAATTAGACAATAAAGTCTTCTTTAAAATGCTCTTTGCCTTCTGAAATATTTGGAGTCTCTCATCTTTTGTGTCCTACAGCAACAGCTGGGCAGAGCGGTGGCCCTGCTCTGTCACTGTCCTGACCTGTCGTGGTCAGGGGGTGGCCAGCCTTGCACAGTCCAGGAAGGGGCGAGCCAGGGGTCTTCAAGGCACTGTGTCAGCTCTGAGCAGCTCTGCTGCCCTGGCCCAGGGTGAACCCAGCCTGGCACGGCAGCAGCCGGGGGTGCTCGGGCGTCTCTCACCCTGGAACAGGGATTGCTCTTCTTTCCCAGACAGCACTGGGCACTGAGACACCTTCAGCAAGAGGAACAGGGACTGCAGCTTCCTGCAGGCACAAGAACTTGCCTCCCTCCCTCCCTCAGGTTGTGGAGGTGGTGAAGAGATGACACTGCTGGAGGTGTAAGTGATTTAACTGCTAAGTAATTATATGAAGAGGGGACGACGACCTTTATTTTGCTAACTGTCTATTAGAAGAACTTCTCTAATTTTGACTGGGACAAATTAGCAATTTCTAGATATAGTTCTTGACCTTGAGCACATAAACCTTGAAGGCAACTATCACACAGCAAATAATTAACTAAGTGATATATTACCAGATCATACTACAGCGTCCTTTAACAAGATGACATTCTACATATTCAAGCAGTGAATTCCTATTTTCCAAGCCTGAGTTCTGTACAGATAAAAGTGAACATTAATAAGGGAACAGAAACCGGAGGCTCAAGTATCTGAACCATGAAGAGAAGCATTTAAATTGTTTCAATCTTTTGTTTCTGGCACCATGCCGTCTGCTCACATAAAGCTGTAATTGAAACCACTCCATGTGTGTAGTGGGTTCATTACTGGCTCTGACTGAACTGTCTCATGTGCTAACCATGGACTGATTTTTTGCATCCTTAGCATCAAGGACTCTTCACCTATGTATTTGTTAGCACATATGGGTTCTTACTCCTTCTAGGAAATTAAAATTATCTAATCTTAAAGAGCCACAAATTGATTTCCGAGTCCACCTCCCATGGGATAGTGAATGGCGTGTCTAAGCATCTGCAAAATAAATCACCTGGGAAGATATTATATTCATAGAATTAAAATATAACAATGATTTAAATAATTGATTTGTAATACTTTGCTATATGATAAATACTCAGTTTACTCAAAGTCTTTATTTGCTGAGTACTAGCTTTCCACTGCTAAAAGGAATGAATGCATTTAAGAAGGAAGTACCTTGCCTAGAAATAATTAATATACCATTTTAACACTAAGTATAATTTTAATTACTTCTGGAGGAGATACCATCTAAGTATCTCCTCTAATGTGCCCTGAAATGAAACCTATACATTTGATGCAACATATAAAATTAAAGCCTGATAATGACATTTTTATAGCATTTAACACAATCATACCTATTTCATTAAATTTTGTAACAGTTCTAAGACAATGAGGAAACTCATTTAGAAAACACAGGTGAAAATTCTGTGACTGTTCAAAATACTCATCCTCTAAAGTAAGGCACTGCCAAATAAGCTGAGACTACAGAAAAATACAGACACTGGTCTCTGCAGTGCAAGGGAGCTGTAAATTTTGACTGGAGAACAGCAAGAGGTTTTCAGAACAAGTACTATACTTTCAGGCTCTAATGTTACTTTTTTCAGAAGTATAAACAACAGAAGTACTTCACACATTTGATGCATTTACTGCTACTCTAAAACAATGAAACTTGTTTGCTATTATATGACAAATTCTGATCTCTATAGTAAGACTCTGATGCTTTCATAAAGAGTTCAAAACATGAAGATTAAGGAAAAACAGAAACATCAAAGGTCTGTCTTTACTGCCTCTTAAAATATTTTCAAACTTCAACATCAAATGAGCTTGGGTCATCATGCAAACCAACCAAATGTATGGTCAATGCAAGAAGGAAAAAAAAACAAAAACAAAAACAAAAATCAAACTTCTCTTTTTAGTTTTACTAAAGTATCAAAAGGTATGCTAAGGTAGGAGAGGGGGAGAGAGATGCAGAAGAAAAGAAGCATTCGTAGATTGCTTCTATTCCACCCTGAGGTCAAGATTTCACCTTTCTTTTGGCTGTTCCATCAGCCTATGAAACCATAAGCACTCACTTTCTGTATTTCAAGCTCTAATAACCCAGGTCTGCCCTGGGAATTCATGGGGAGAGTTAAGTTAAGCACTTCATCTTAGGAAGCAATATTATTAACATGACATAGTTCAGTTGTATTTATTTGTGGGTTTGAACCTGGGCTGGGTTGCCTGTGAAATTCCTTTATTTAGCTATAAGTGAAAGCTTGTGCAAGTATTAAATAAAAATGTATTGTTCTTTGGCACTATAGAGGAGCTGATCATATTCAGGCCTGTACATGTCTGACCAAGAACTCCTCTGATGAAGCAGCTGATCTAAGTAAAGCTGTTTCACTATTTATAGGTACAAGTATTCTCCTAACAAGTAAAGACAGGAACATTTTAAAACTAAGATGGTGGCTTCATAAAGTACCCACTTTATTTACACTAAATAAAAGCTAAGCTACAGCACAGGATTAGTGCAATATTTAAAAGATTCTGTGCAAACAGTCAGCAACTTGTAGACTTCCTCAGCGTGATCCATTTCCTTCTGTAGCTTAGCAACATTAAGACTATAACAAACAAAAATTAATAGTGCCAATGCTAATTTCCATATGTGATGCTGATCCAAGTCCACTGGAGCCATTTGCAGTTTAACCTGCAGCATCCCAGGCCCCAGCCACACACAATAAATCCTGCAGGGCAGCTCAGGCAGCTCAGGGGCTGTGCTGGTATGAGCAGCAGCGTCCCCGTGCTGGTGCTTGGTGTCAGTGAGAGCTGCTGCTGCTGAAGCAGATGTTTCATGTTGATAAGCAGAGACTGGAAAAGAAATTTCTAAGCCACTTTTTCTTTTTTTCTTCATTTTCTCTCCCATACTTGGCAACAACTGATCTAGTATATTTGCCACGTGAAGCCCCTCTGCTAGAGTAACTTCCTCATCTCTGTACCTAAATCCAAATAATTGTTAGTCGTGCTAAATCACAAACCTCCTCCTTTCAAACTTCCTTCTTGTTCCTCCAGTTGGGAGCTCTCTCTTGCTGTCAGATTTAACTTTCTTTTGGTTATCCTTTCTTAGGGAAAGACAAAGCCTAAGTCAATACTATTAATCAACACAGCTATACAAATTCCCATACAGTGGGAATCTACAGTCTAAGGCATGTGTTATCTTATTGCTAAGACATCTGAATTACAAAATGCAAATTTCAGTAGAATTCTAGAAAACTGTCATTATATCCTGTGGTACCCACAGCATTTGTTAAATCCATCAAGGTTTAAACCATCAAAACTGAAAATCAGCATTATGAGGCAGAACTGAGGTAATTGAAACTTCATTATGACCCTAAGGAAAATAGGTAGGTGGGTACAAAAGCAATCAACATGTACAGAATTCTGGAATGACCTTGGATGTCCACACCAGTTACTGTTCTCCTGGACAGCGTAGTTACAACACTTGACTCCACTTTTCTCTGTCCATCTTTAGATTTGGGAATAAACCAAAAGGTTTATTATGGGTTACGTCCCAAACAATCTAAAGGACAGATTTTTTTTTTTTAGATATTCTGCAGTTTTTCTCTCCTTCCCTGCAAGGAAGGGCCACATCAGCTGCACATCCCAAATGTTTGAGAGTCAACAGAGCAATAAGGAACTTCAGGAAATGTGTATCTGCCTGTATTTCCCTTAAAAAATTAGTTTATAAATCAGGTAACAGTTTACCAATAGAGAACTATGTTGGAAAGCAGAATGGAAAATGTGAGCACACCACTCCATCTCAATGCAACCTAAGTTGCAATAAATAAAAAATGCATGGGAATCTAAGAATGAGATAAATTATACCTTCCTCAGTGTTAAAATATTTGGAGTAGAAAAAATAATACAAAAATCTATAAAACATAGTCTGGAATTTATTGCCCTTTAAAAGCTCTGTAATATTAGTTGCAATCACATCCTTACAAATTAAATATATATTAGGCTACGGAAATCAATGTAGTTAGAGAAAGTAAATCAAAGGCAGAATGCAGCTTACCGATTACAGTGAAAAGAGCTTGCTAAAAATGTAAGGACTCCTAAATACTGTGAGGCTTTTCAAGATACTTGCTTATCATTAGGCTTCTAGTTTTGTGAAGGCAGAAGATATTTAATGTTTATTAAAATTTAGTTGTGGAGAGCTGTTAATCTGTAAAATTTTATTTTAAGAAGTACAATTTATTTTATTAATTGAATTACTTGAATAAAAATGGCAGAAGTAAGAGGACATCAGGGACAAATTTTTAACACTGCCCTAGAAAAGAAAAAAACAACTACAAGCCATTACCTAATCACATAATCTACGTTGCCAAAATCTTCACAAGTGATGCAGGTAAATGGAAGCTGCTGTTTTAAATTTAGGTTTTCTTCATCACTCTCAATTGCAGTGTGCAGCCTTTTCCCAGTCACTGGGCAGTGTTAACATCTGCACAGCTTAAAAAGCCTGGGAGTAAAGGCTGATTCCTCCCCTCCCACGAGCTTTGCCATTAGGGTTGGCTGGCAGAACCTTCTGCTCTTCCCCCCTAGGACAAACCCAGCCTGGACCCACCAGCCCAGGGCAGATCCCTCCCTGGAGGCTTCAGGGGCTGCCTGGAGGGAGGGAGCAGAACCACGGGTCCAGTTCAGCCTGCACTGGTCAGACTGGGAGCTGAGTGAGTCCCTGGGGACAGAGGGGAAAAAAGGGAATGGCTGGCTTAGCTCCATTTGAGAGATGGGTTAAAGAAGGGAGAGCTTACACAGGGAAAAAGGGCTGCTCGGATAGATCCAAGCTGCTTTGGAGACATGGGTTTGGGGAGGTATTCCCCATTTATGTTATGCAGGGAAGAGGATTTGGAATAATGGTACAGGACAAGAGAGAGACCTCTGACAGATCTTTCGGGGAAAAAGGAGAATCCACAGAAACAGATTTATTCAAGCAAGTCACTGCACACAAACAATGAATTATGGGAAGGAACAGGGTAAAATGCTCTGAAGCACCTACATGATTTGGCAATGTTCATTCTGGAAACAGATCAATTTTAGTGGGAGTCTGAAATTCCTGTCAGCATCTGATGGCATGTAAAAAATCTCACTTAAGTACTGTGAAAATTTTACCTTGACGTAAACCATTAAATCTGAACCAGAAGGTGAGCTTGGTTTCTTATCTGCTGGTACAGTACATTTAAATATATATATATATACATACACATATACATAGTAAGTGTACTAGCTAAGCATCAGAAAGAACTTGTCTAGATTTCTTAATTCTTGGATGAAAAAATGTAGCATGATGAAGGCACCCTAATAACAGATCAAGACATTATTATTATTATTATTATTATTATTATTATTATTATTATTATTTGTACAACACCAAATACAACAGACCCCTAGTAATTACAAACCCCATGAATCTGGTGCTGTCACACCTGTGTCTTTGAGCATAAATTGCTATGTCACAGTAACTTTATGCATAAAAAAAGAAATACCTTTCCATCTGGTTGTAAACAAGTCATTTGAATACCGTTACAATTCTAAACTTGGTGATTTCTATATACACATGAAGCTTCTAATATCCTTCCTTTTCACCCATTCAGCCTCTGTGTATTTGTGAGTGGTCAAACATTTAGTTTGTTTGAATTAACTAATGGCTGAGGGTTTTGTGAAGGTCATCAACTTGGTTTCCACACATGGCTGATTAACACACACCCAGAGCTAAAAGCAGCAGATATTACATTTTGAGTTAAGCATCCTTTCGAGCAGGGGCTGCAATCACCATCTGCAGCACTGCTTGCCTCCAACCTTGACACTGCCTTAAATGTCAGGCACCACCACCCAGCCATCAAACCCTGCACCTCCTGAAGGTCACTAGTTCCACTGGTCCATGCTGAGCTCAGGCACTCAGCTCAGCACCCCGTCTCCCCATCAACACCCTGAGGGGAGCTGGGCTCCACCTGCAGCCCTGCAGCACAGCCACACTCACTCCTGACTCCCTCTCCTTCCAGGGAATGTGGCACCCTGTGAGGAGAGGAACCTGCCAAACACACTGAGCTGACAGGTCCCAGCATTCTGCATCCACCATGTGGCCCCTAGTCCTACCCTCAGAAAACAGGGCATGAAAAAGACCCTCAGCATCCACGCAAACCACAAATGTTTCTAAAACTGCAGAGCAGATTTAACATCTGAAATGCTCTTTACTCTGAGAAAAATTCCATCAGTATTAACTGTGTATTACTCACTAACGCCAGCTTCTGCCTTTTCCCCTGTAGCAAATTTGCTGAAGCTATTGCTCCCACAGCACACTGCCAAAATACAAGAGAGGAGAGAATGACAAGAAAAGAGAAGAAGAAAGAAGAGCAAAACTTAGCCAAAACTTGCTTGGCTTCGACACTTAGAAGCGGAAGCAGCCATCTCCCATAACTACACTTGACTGCAACCCATCACAGAAGGAAAACACAACAGGCAAAGAAGCTGCAGCTGTTACTGGAAAAGATGTACGAAGAAATGCTGCCAAATTTATTTCCAAAAGTATCACAAACCTGAACATCCCAGGAACACTGAGTGTCTGCAATACGGCGCTATGTAAAGGAGATAAGAAATGCCATTCTGCCTGTTTATCTGCCTGCACGAAAGGAAGGATAATGTAAATATCCATCCCCTCATAAAAATGAAACAAAACCCCTTTATCAATGCAACTCTTTATCAATGACTGTGAGGCCAAAGAGATAAGGAGCAGCAGACCTGGCCTGGGAAGGGTGGTTCTCTTTAGGGACATTTGTAGGATGCTGGAAGTTAGAGTCACCTTTATTTCAGAGCTCTTTCCAACATACCATTTAGGAGTAAGATATTACACGGAAAATAAAAATGAAGAGTCACGTAAACATAGGCAAAAAAGCAACAAAAAATGCATAGGTGTAAGTTGTATAAGCTAATGTTATTTGAATTGCTGATACTTTAATTATATCTATTAAGATTATACACCTAGGAGTTTCTCACAGCATGGAGTCACCAACATACTGTGGGCAGAAGCAGATGCACATTGCATATATCTGAAGATTTTTAAAACCTTCCTGCATAACTATGGTAAAAAATGGATGTTTAACAACCTCTTTGTGAGCACAACCAGAAGGGCTACCTTAACTTTCACATATCATCCAGACCCAAGAAGATTTTGTTGAATAGACAGTCACACAGAATGACAGCTCTTAGAGGTGTCAAACACAGCTGTTCACCACAGCCCAGCACTAAACCTGAACCTTTCAATCATGACTTTGTCTCTGGGCTTTGTCAGCTGCCTCAGCCACTTTCTCATGCAGTGCAGTGAGGTGCTCTGGGTACCACTGACCACCTGTCCATGCACCCTCAGCATTTCAGGGAAATGCAGCACCGAGCCAGGCTGAGGGAAGGTCAATCATTTGTGGGCAAAACCAGCAAAACTGATGGCACAGTGTCCATTTAGGAGTTATTTTACCTGTACCACAAGCCTTAACCACCCTCCAATATGAAAAGTGTATCCTGGTGTCTGAACACCTAAAGAATAAAAAATCCCATTATGCTGAATGCTCAAGGAACAAACAACAACATTCATTCTGAGTCATTATTAACCTAACAGACCATCAAATGCAAATACTCTTAACAGTGATTTAATTAATGTTTTAATAATTACAGCTTTTCTTAATAAATACTTCCATGTCTTCTAGAGATGATTACCAAAAAAAAAGAGAAAGAAATTCAGTTCCATCATAATACAGCCAAAGCAGTGCTTCAAATGAGGCTGCATTTGCACAAAGACAGCCTGAGGAAGCAGACATATACTCTGTGTACCAGGATGGTTCCCCAGCCTGACCAAAGCACTCAATCTCCACCTCAACCTCGTTTCTCACACATCTCACTAAGCCCCATCACTGCTTTCCTTGCCTGGACCTCACCTGTGCTGCCTGGCTCTGCAGAGAGGGCACAGATCCCTCCTTTTGGGCACTGCAGGCATTGCTGCTGCAGGAGACACGAGGGCAAAGTCAAGTTTCAAGTTTTCTAATTGATACAACTTGCCTGAGGCTGACAGATGTGCACCTGTGGGGATGTATAACATATATATGGATATACCTTCTCTTTTCTCTCTTCATTCCAAAGAGTGACTAAAAATTCATCTGGAAATTCACTAAATAATCTGAGAAATAAAATAAGATTTATTTCTGCTATTTTTGATTAATTAGTTGCACAGAGACAGGTGATGCCAGCAACACAGGCCATACAGAGAGGGAAAAAACCCCAGGGAGCAGCATTGCCTGAAACATTCCACCTCTGTCCCCCAAAAGAGCAACACATTAACTGATGATGAATCAACTCCACAACATTTCACTTTATGGAAACCAATTTAAAATCCTGAAATGTTACAGCTGTTAAGAGCCCTGAGAAAATTAAACCTTGCTTTGGTTTCAAAGGATCTGGCTGTGAGAACAGCAAAAGATAACATGGTAAATACATGGGAAAACGTGTGACTGTTGTAAGTGAAGCAGCTTCCAGAAGAGGGAATCTTTGAAGAATTGCTCTCTCTGGTTGGAAGGCATAAGCTATGGGCTAGGAAAGGAACAGTATTTCACAAGGAAGAAAGGAAAGTCATTGCAAATAGACTGGCTCTTCTCACTGAACCTATTTTATCCTAAAGAGGACTTCAAAAATTAATTGAACCCAATTACCGGGGTTTTCATACAAGGAAAAAAAAAAGAGGGAAGGGAAGGGAAAAAAAGGAAATAGAAGATGTGTTGAAATGAAGTTGTAATATTTAATCAGTATTAAAACTGAGTTGGGAGCCAATCAATACCCAATAAATTCATTTTGGTGGAAAACTATTTAAATTACAGGCTATTAAAGGATTTCTCCCCTCTAGTGAATTGATGTCTCACTTCCATAGAGAACTTCTGCAGTGTTTTATTTAAAAATTCAATTAACCCTTTGATTAATGAGACAGTAATTGGTTGTACTGTTCTGACAGGCAAAGATGTTATGGACTTAACCAACATTTTTAATAGATCTATTTTTAAATTGTGAAGAACTGTCCTTTTAATTTTATTTTGAGAACCAATCACTTTTCCCTGGTTTAGCTGGTAGCAGATCCGTGGTGCTGATGGGTGCTGAAGTGAATGAAGACCCCTGAGATCTGGGTGAGTTCAGCCTCCTCAGCTCCAGAGCCCCCAGTTCCCCATCCCTGCTTTGTGAACACATGGCCCAGCTGGAATTCAGGTTGCTTTTCTGATCCAGATTATAAGAACAATTGCTGCTCTCCAAAAGACACTGATACAATTGGTGTTAGATCCACAGCAAAAGATAAAGTTTCATGCAGCCATTGATCATTCCCATCTGCTAAAACCTGAGAGCTTCACCGAATCTGGCATTCAGTAGAGACACTTTACCCTGTACCACTGCATTTTTGTTATGATAATTTAAAACTGACAATATTATTTTTCATGACAGAAACAGTTCGTGTTATTACATGAATATTAACATTTCAATAAAATATCTGCATGTCGATAAACCACAATGTTTAAAAAGATATTAAAGTAATCTGAGTCAGATTTTTTTTTCTTAAACTGCCTAGTACAAAGTTCCCAGTATATCATAAGATGTTCTTTTAAAATGCATGTGGGTTCCTTATTCTTCCTTTTACCACATCCCAAAAATAAGAATCCCTGCATGTTGGGTTGTGTGTGAACATCACTGTAAGACTTATCAGAAGCAGAGAAAAGAATGTTTGTCACATATGAAAAGCAGCACCAATAATTATTCAATGAATTTAGAAATCAACTCCAGCAGGGAAGTGTATGAGATTCCTGCTGATATTGGTCATATGAGAAATAATGATTTATTGCTGTTCAGTGCATATTCACTTACGTGGATACAATTTCATGCCATGAAATCAAAACAAACTAAGAAGTCCAAACATTAGCATGGTTCCTTCAAGACACTGGGAAATAAATTGAATGCTAATAAGTATGTTTACCACAGCTGATTCAGTCCATTTTCAAGAAGTGTAAAACATGTAAAATCCCCAATGTTGTCAAGTTACCTTTGTATTTTTTATTTGTTAATGTCTTAAAAGCCAAGTACTTTTCTGCACAAAGTTAGAGGGAGATTCTATAACATTCATTTTTTCAGGACATTCTTTATGTTTTCTATTACTTATCTTAATCTCCATTCGCAACTTTGCTTATTTGAACGCTGCTATTTTTGATTTACAGCAAAAGCATTCAGACTCCACATGTGAAATTTTAAATTAACTCTGATGGTTTAACAGAAGAAAAAGAAAAAAAAAAACAAAAACCAAACCCAACTTTCAAATTTGGCCTTGCAATTTGTGCCTTGAACTATACACACATTTGATGGCTGGGTGTGAAATGGCAATTAGCACATGCATGAAAAGCAGCCAGGTACCACAGTAACACAGAACATAAGAATATGAAGCACTGGACCCCAGAGACTCATCATAAACAGGACTGGAGACTAGATTACTCAAAAGAGAAGTGGAATGCCCCCCCCCAGAAAAAAAGTATTGTTTAGTTCCTTTTTTTTCTTTTTTCTTTTTTTTTTTTTTGTGAAGTATAGAAGGTCTACCCAGTCATAGACTCAATTCCAGTCTGTCTTAATCATTGGCAGGGTCAAAAACCTTTGAAATCAGCACTCTAAAACCCAAACACACACCCCACCCCAAACCTCATGGTCATGAGGATTGAAGAAAGCCTCTCAAGGTGTTCAGAGAACACTGCAGCAGTTGAAGGTGAAGGTGTTCCTGCTGTGAGCAGGAGCTCTGCAGCTCTGTCAGAGAAAGGCAAAGCCACTGATCACTGCACAGCTCCCTGGGGCTGCAACCACCAGGGCTGAGAGGAGACACACAATTCCTGTTTCCACACAAGCAATGCCATCACCATGTCTGGCTCCTTCAGCTGCCCAAAAGCATTTCAATGAGTATCTCTAAGGCTCCTGTTTTAACTACAAAATGCACATTTAGAACCAACAAAACAGGTTTTCAAGAAAAAAGAAAAGCAATGAGAAACTGTGTTGTTTTCAGTCTGTAATGTTATTCCAACCTAAAGTTGGTAGAATTAACAATTCTAAAACTCTACAGTAATGCCAGATGCTGCAGCCAGTTGTCGTTGACTATTAAAAAAAAAAAAAGCCATTTTGAACACATCCTGACAGTATGATGCTCTTACAACTCTTTTGTTTCTTTGACTTCCAGCTGGGAAATGATAACTGGAAGACATCTGTCCCTATATTCCAAAAATCTGTAAAGGACAAGCTTTTTATCAGACTGGTGACAGCTTTTTGTTGAAAATATAATTTCTCAGTTAATCAATTATCTATCCAATTAGATAGCTTTTTGAATAAATCCATCTTTTCAGAAAAGGGAATGACAACTCCTCAGCCTCCCACTAATATCCTACAAATATCCTAATCAGCTTCCTACAGTCATCCATGCTCTGTGAAGCAAAAGCCTGATTGGGTCTCCTTGTAATTGTGAGCCTAACTTCATCTAATAGCTCTTGCTAAGTAATAAGCTTACCAGATATCACAGGAAAATTATGGCACCAAGTTGAATGCATACTTTGTACTGCTCCTGAATGAATATGAATGCCTGTTTAACTTTACTTAGCTCTTGATCCTGATTCCATTCAGCTCATAGAAGAAAAACAGTCCTTGATATTAATGCAGCAGAATCGAGTCGGCAGGCACATAACCCACTCAATTTCTGCAGAATACTCAGTTAAGAGTATTTAACTCTAGTTAAATTAATGCCTATGCACTCCTAAGACTGGGTTCAAATATTTGAAATTCAAGAGCCAAATATTACAGGCTGGAGGATGACTCCATTCTGCTCTAGCTGTCCTAGAGCTGTTGAAAGGTTGGAGTCAAGGTGACCAGACCATTCTGTCACTGAGGTGCTGTTCCTTCCACAGCAGTCACCATGCTGGAGGCTCAGACTCTGTCCAGCTGGGGGACACGTGGCAGCAGGAACAAAGGACTTTCTGAAGGCGACAGTGACCTCCAGATGATCTTCCAGCCCTTCCTCCCAACTAAAATGCTCTGTGGTTCCCTAACACAAACTTAAGCTCAGGATATCAATTGCCTTTTTAAAGCATAACTAAATAAAAGGATCTACATAGCTCCAGTGTGAGCCCACAAATAGAACTGCCTTTCTAGTCTATTCTTTCTATTTTCTTTCTAGAAAGTACCTTTCAAACCCAGAACAGAACTGTGCCTTTTAAAATCTGATTTATTTATAAAACATAAAAATTTATTTATAAAACATAATTGTTTGTGAAGTGCCAACAGCCTAAAATTTTTACACTTCCACTTGAGATGAGAACAATCAGGCATGGACTTAATTCCACTCACAACTGTATCCCAGGTTACCCACCTTTTCCCCTCCTCAGTTATGATTATACATACACTTAAAAGAAACTCACGAATGAGGAGTCTTTTGATGATCATTTTATCTTTAAAATTCACCACAGAAGTAGCTTTTTTTCTATGTGACTCCCTTTAAAATCTTGCAGTCTTTTTTATTAAATAGAGATCTTGCTAAACATCACAGTCAGATGTTGGATACTTGTACTCCATCAGTAATTTCACTTTCACTTTGGTCAAACAGCAAAGTCAACCAATTGCTACTTTGTTCCACTTCCTCAAAACAGATGAAAAAAAAATTGCAGTAGTAAGCACAAACCAGAAGCATTTGAATTTTAACTGGAACTAGTAAGGTCAAAATGATCTGTGCTTACACAGCCAAGTGGAGTAACACAGGGTACGAAACGACATTGGGTGAGTATTCCAAGAGTTAATGGATACCAAGGGGGACACAAATAAATTTATGTTGATATTTTGATGGAGAATTTGAAAGAGATTAGGTTTATAGTAGGCTCCTGAGGGAGCCCTGACCAAGATAAGGAGCATGAGCTATGAGACTTCATTTCTGAGAATTACTTGGAAAAAAAAAAAAATAATAAGCAGCCAGAGAAGTTTTGATGACTGGTATACAGAGACTTATACCTGGCTTGCAGTCCTTGGGGAAGAGTTAAAAAGAGTCCAAGAAATAATGGATTTTCAAGCAAAAATGTGATATATTGAAAACAAGTGAATAGGAAATACAAAGGCAGTGGTGGAAATGAAAGCAGGATGATTCTGGTGAACCCAGAAACCCAGCAAATTGTAAATAAGACATTTAAACCAGCATGAAGACAGATTCATTGAAGTCCTTGGGATCTAAATGTCATTGTTCTATTTTTAGATGCCTGGTATTTAACACAAAATATGACCTGTAATAATTGATATTTAACTACTACATTCAATTTGTAAACATGATAAAAAGGAAAAGACAAGATGAACGTTTTATAGCTGTTATGAAGACGGCTTTGCAAGGACAGTGATGAAAATTAGACGGGTTCAGTTTACCTCCTCTGAGATAGCATACTGTACACATCAGCCCCTCACTGTCTATTCCACTAATTTGCATGAGAACTATAATTGACAGCTTGTTAACAGCTTATTAGGGACTCAGAAACCCTGTAACAAACACCACACGAAAAACAAGAGTGGACAGAGGCTCCAGCCATAAGTGCTATTTTAATGATCCCAGCTGAAACCTGCAGATCAAACAGTGCCTCTTGATTGCAGAAGGAATAATTATGACTGGGGTGGGGCTAGAAAATCAGCAGGTACAGGAGTGAGAATGCACAAACAGCCACACCAGGTCAGACAAATGGCTCACCCTGCCCAGTTCCTTATCTCCAGCAGCAGCAAGCACAGGGATAGCTCCCACACACTCTCAGCCTCAAGCAATCTGCAGCTCTGGGGCTGCCTAAGCCAGGGGTGGTGTTTCATCTCTAATAGCCAGTGATGGATTTTCTTTTGCTGTGAATCTCTCTAAATGCATTTTGAACCTCTGTAAAGTTTCAGCACAATTAAATGGTTTAAAATACCTTGCTGCTGCAAATCCTTCTGTAGATATTATCCTAGTGCTCATTTCTGCGGGTAAAATAAAAAAACCAGTAAACATGTCAGCTGCAACTCTTATTTTTTCCAACTTCTAAATGTAACGTAGTTACAACATGGCATTACTCAGCCCACGATGGAAAATGTCTATTAGCATGAATTGCAACATATCACATGAAAGACAATAACAGCATCATAACACATAGAGAAAGCTATTTGTATTTTCTGGTGAGGGAGTACAGAGCTCCTGAATGTTGTCCTTACTTATCTTAGGATGAAAGCCTTATTATAAGCTCATTTCAGTTGAACAAATCTCTCTGGGCTCCCTGCTGAGCGAGGCATTTAAACTTTAAAGCTAAAGGCATTCATTTTGCTTTGCTGACAGTGAAAACCTTCCTGCACAGGCTCCACGATGCACATGGAAGCTTTTAGATGGCTCGGTGGCAGAATGCATTAAGGCATTTAGCTGCTCGCTGCGTTTCTCTGCAGCGCAGGGACATCAAAGGCATTCATTTCCACGGGCAGCAGGAGTGGACTCTTCAGAGCAACCATCAGCAGCCCGCTCAGCTTTAAGTGCTCTTTAGATTCCAAATACAGAGCACGGTGACAAAATATCCCGGGCAATATTTTTTTTCAGAGCGTCCTGAACTCGCTGTTATTTCTGAGGAGTGTTTAGCACAGTGGTCGGGCACTGGGGAGCTGAGAGGCTCTTTGCTGATCTGATATCCATCAGCAGGTGCCTGTCACAGGACCACAGCTTCCTGATTTGCACTGTCCATATTCCAAACAGCTTCTGTCAACAGAACTCTTTTTTGTTCTCTTTTTAAACAAAATAATGTGTTGTTTTTTCCTAGATGGTGATCTCTGTCAATGAAAAGTTAATACTCCAAAGTCTGACTTCACACTACAAAAGCACTTCTGTGTGCACACTCAGAAGCAAGATCTCTAAAGCTTATCTGCCTCTATATTGGGAAAATCAGAGATAAGAACCAAAGTTTAATTCCTTCAGTTCACCTGAGTGTAACACGACCTCAAATCAAACACCCTAACTGTAAAATCTCCCTGCCACAAAAAGCAGGGCAAATAAAATTTAAAATTACTTTCATCTCAGGCTTCTCTTCAATTTTACTTAGCTTAAATTTTGGCTGCAGCCTTACACTCACTAACACCCACTGAAGCCAACAGCAGCCTGCAAGGGCAACTTTTGATCATCTATTCTCAGAAGCTGCTTCTATAGTAACACCAAGAAAAGTATTTTAGAATAATGATGCTGTAAATGTGGCAAAAAGAGCAACTCAAAAGAAATACCACCTTGTCTGTTATACTGTGGTGTGGGTTAGGGTTTTTTGTTGGCTGGTTAGGGTTTTTTTCCAACACTCAGAGCTTACGGTTGCAAATTAGCATGAGAGTAACTTAGTACTAATTGTACTAATTGTTATGAATACATAGATCAGGAAGATTACACTATGTGACTGCAGTGTTTGTTACAGAGGCTGCAAGCACATAACAGTACAGAGCTCACAAAATGCAAAAAATAAAGCATGAGACCAAGCCAAAATCTCACTGAAACATGGGCTGATTAATATCTGAAGGGTTAAATGCAGTAATTACGGAAATATTACCTTACCAGACTTTGGGTTTAAATAGATCTATGACAAAGGAAAAGGCAAAACACAAAACAAAACCCCAGCAACCACCATTATCAGTATTAGGTTACAACTTCAAGGAAGATCCTGTTCATGTCAGTCCATACAAATAATTTTGTTACTTGAAAAATACCTTTATCTAGGTCTATAAAATTAAGTATTTAAGCTACTAACATTTAACTTTTTGAGTATTTGAGATATTTTTCTTTGAAGTCAAGGGACTATTTTCTTAAACTGAGGAACTATAGAAATGGTTTTCTCACTTAACCCCAGCATTAACAGCAGTATTTAACTCTTTATTAATAGTAAGACTTCTACCAGTAAAATAACAAAACTGCTGCAGGTTCTTGTTACCAAAAAGAGTGGTGAGTTTTTGGTAACAAGAACCATTATTTTTCTGAATGTATTAATGCTACATGTTTTGCTTAGTGTATTAACTCTGAAAATTTAATATAACTAGAACACAAGATTACAAATTAATAATTAAATTAAGAGAGAAGATTTTAAACAGAAGGAAAAATCCTTTCCTCATTAAAAATAAATAATAAAGAGTGGGCTTCAACTGTGGTAGAAAAGACTCTAACACTAAGAGAAACTTTCTAGTGACAAAGAAAGAAAAGCAGAGGAAGAGAGGAGTGGAATTGATTGGATCGTGTGTATAAACTGATATATCATACCCATGGACCAAGTAACCTTTAGGGGTCAGCCTCAGACTGCAGCTAGGAAAACACTTCTCTAATTAAAATTAGAAAGTGAAATTATTTTATGAAAATGAAAGACTTTTTTTCCTCCCAAAGCTTAAATCAACGTGTGCTAAGAGAAATCTGCTGGAGCAGACACAAGGACAGAAACAGCTCTGCTCTCAGGGCACCAGGGAGCAAACGGAGCAGGCTGAAGGATCATCTCCAGCACCTACAAACCAGGAAGAGATCCCAGCAGAGATCAACACTTGTGTAGTGCTTTCCTGTGAGATTAAGAATTCCTCTTACATCCTGTCATTTAACTACTAAAAGCCAATTTCATATTTTCCTTTTCTTTACAAAAGTTTGAAGTGGCATAACCAATATTAAGAAAAATGACAACACTCCATTTCATAAAGTTCAACAAGAATTCTAGTCTGATATTCAGCAAAGATTACAGATCCACAGTACTGCTGATATACCATTTATTAAGCTCACAAAAAGAATGAGTTAACTACACAATCAGCTGTCTTTTGTCTTAGTCCACTTGCTTTTATATTCAGGCTCTGCCTGTTACTACTTTGAAAATGTATTTGTGTAATTTGCTTTAATGGTTAAGAATATCACAGAGAGAGCCAACATGCAATATGGTAAATGTGAAAATGGCAAGATTTTGAATTTAAATTCCAAGTGTCCAGCAACTAAGCAGGGCAAGCTGAAGAGTGGGAATTGCTAGAGCATTGGCCATGAGTCAACTCTTATATGGTGATTACCTACTGTAACTACCAGTAATTTTGATGGTGTTTGGCAATCTTTATTTTACTTACAAATACTTGCATAAAGGCAAAATAAGGCATTTTAAATAGCCTCAAATCAGTTACAAGAATAAAACCCAGCTGTATTTACTGTCCTCCTAAAAAGGCCCTATTGCTGCTGTACCAAAATTTGTGGTGCTCCATAACTACTGAAATTGTGTTACAAGATTGCATTCATTTTTACCTTACCTTAAGTAATACTATTTTCTACAACTGTAAAGGAACCACACTATTATATACTATGCACTATCATATTATAATCTATTTAAAAGAACTGGCACAGCTACAATAAAAATCATCCTTTTTTGAAGCTTGTTCTTTGTAAATTACTGAAATGCTAGCAGTTGAGGAGAGCCTTTGGTTTCTTTTCATGCTGGCACTGTAAACCCCCTCTTGTTGGAGACACACATATCCCTCAACTTCTGTCAAAAGCAAGAACAAATTTCCTAACCAAAACTGAAAAGTCCTTGGCTTTTCAAATGACTATAAATTGCATGGCTAAGTGCATATGGCCACAGGGCTGTCACAGTTACTTTTCCTGACAATTCATCATAGCATACTAATTCTGTAATATCATTACTGTGTCTCTTCTCACTGTACTGATCCAGCCAGTTAATTTAATCAACTAATAATAGATTCAGAAATGGATGCAAAGGGCCCTAGCACTTCAAATTATATTACTTGAGATGCACAGCAGTGAAAACAATGTATTCTATACTTGCCATTAAATATAACCCCAGTAAGTTATACTCTTTTAGTATGCTGGAGATTTTCCTTTAAAAGGGAAAGAAAAAATATTTGTACAGATTTAGAAAAGGTTCTTTCAACAAGATTGAAAAAGCAGTTGATTTCACACTAAGCATAACTTAAAATTACATTCCATTAATTTGAAGAACAAGATATAACCAACAACTTAATCAATTATCATAATTACAGGTGAGTTTCAAGGTAAAAAAACGCTGCAGAAAAGAAATACCCATCTGCAGTGGAAGCTAAAGGTGTGTGATTAACTGCAAAGTGAGCCATTCAAAAATGGACAATTAATTTTATTAAATTTTAATCTTCTCTGAAAATGTCAATGATGATTAAAACATTATTCTCCAACACCTCAGACCGTTTTGCGTGTCATGAAGACTAATACTTAAACTTTGCAGGATAAAAAAAAAAGTCACCCAAAATGTAAGCAAGACTAGAATGCAACTGCATCCAATTTGTCTTCTAAAACATTCACAATTAATGTGGCACCATGTGAACGTTCTGAATGTGAAATACAGATTTGGAGCTGATATCTGCTCCCTTCAGCTACAAAATGCACACACCCCAAAGGGCACATCCTGCCAGAGGCCACAGACTGAACATGGGAGTAGCCACACTTCATACAAGGAATCCAAAACACAGAAATCTGTGTGTGTGTGCACAACTGCAGCTAACAGACAAACCTGGATGTTATAAATAGTTGAAATCCTTCAACAGCAAGGTATTTTTGCTGTCCTGCTCTCACAGGCTGATGAGCAGCACTCCCTCACACGAGGCACCAAGGGCAGAATTCACCACACAGCTCCTGGCTGATCCCACTGCCAGCATAGCCCAGGGACCACACTCGCCTGAAGCTTCCAGCTGCTTCAAGTCCCCTTTGCACTATTGGAGCATTAAAGAGGACAAGGATGCCAGTCCAGATATAGTGTATTGTGAGGAAACCATGCTCAAAAGACCCAGTTTCAACCCTCACAGAGAATTTTCTACTAAAAACTAAATCTAGAGGAAACGCCAATGTCAATTCAATTTATGTTTTGGAGACCTTAGACTAAAGTCAATGAAACTCTTCACTTGCTGAGGCAGTTTGTGTATTGGGGCCTAAAGTACGGCAAAAAGTGTGTTTCCTGATGTAAATACAGTTAATTTTGGCAAAACTCATTGAGGAAGGGTGATAGAGATTTATAGACTTACACTCTGGCCATGATTCAGGAAGGCAAATGTTTAACAATTTAAAGGCAATTAGAGGCCTCCAAAATGCAATGAATCTTCTGTACCTGCCAAAGTACCCTCCTTGAAATGAGGCTGCCTGAATTCAGACTTACATTAAGTCCAGACTAAATACATATTTCTTAAAACACATTATGCAGAGTTCACCGTGTACCCTCACTCGTTCAGGTGACCAGCGCCATTTGTTACTGAGTGATCCCAATTGTGCCAACCCAGTCCAAAAGCAAGGCATCTGCTTGAGTACCATAATCTAACCAAACAAATAATTTTCCTTTCATCAATATACAACAGCTTTGTTCATTACTGGGAAACGTTAGGTGGTGAAGTATTGAGTGCTATGCATTTTACGCTTAAATCAATGTACTGTCTTGCAGTTATGCCACCTAATGTGTTTTTAAGCCATGCGCTGCAGAAATCAATGTGGTTCTTATTTGATATTCAGTGTTAAGTTCAGCCTCATAAATTTAGAATTGCACTCTGTTATTTTGATGGTTATGTATTAACCATGTCCTGTAAGTTTTATGATTTTATATTCAGCCGTGCAGTAAATCACGCCAGTTATACACAAATGGAATGTGCTGAATTTACTTTTACTGTCCGTTCTAAAACAGAAAGTAAAGGATGATTCATTTGACCTATTGGGGAAGAAAAATACAGTATATCAGATAAAATTCAGGAGGTGTATCAGTAGAAAAATTAGGCTCCATATAATTTAACTGAGTCTTTTCTGAGACAAACTGATTTGCAGCAGATAAATGTGTTTGATATACTTCATCTTACCAATATTTCACACGGGAATGGGCACACAACAATTGATCATTCTCTGGAACACATCTAGCAGGTGCTATGCTATTGTATAGAAATCTAATGCTACACTGAAATGATTTAAAAAAAAAAAGGGATGTGGATATACAGAACAAAACTCAAGCCCTTTCCCAGCATTAACAACAATGTTTTAATAAAAATAATATTAAATAATAAAATGTTTTAATAATGGAAAAAAATGTCTTAACTTGTTTTTTTTTAAGTATCCGAATATTTTTTTCTTGCATAAGAAGTATAAGATGCCAGAAAACAAGTGCTCTGCAAGACGTGCTTTTTCTAAGAGGAAATTTTGTTATTATTCCTATTTGCAATTTAATATCTTGCCAGGGAACAAACCACAGGTTCCTAGATCAGGTGGAAATATAAAGATAGTTAGCTCATTTCATTAAATATAGTGTGACAATGCAATGCCCTTAGTGATAGAGAAGATTACTGATGCATCAATATTCCTCCACTGTCTTCCACTTTCTCAGGTCCAATGCTGAAACTAAAATCCTTTCAAGTTCCAAGAGCTGCTAAACACTGGAACAACCATTTAAAATCATGATGTGCAGTACTGTAATTTTATTTTTTTTCTAAAGCCAATAAAGTTTTGAAACTAAATGTTAAAAAATCACAGGATGGACTGTGTGCTTCTCCTGACAGTGATTCAAATAACTTAAAATAATGTGACAGCCTCTACAGTGTAGTCCAGGAGAAAACCAAGAAAGCTTTCCTTTAAAACTAGTGATGTATACACTGGACATTCACACGGATTTCTATCTGGTCAGACCTCAACAGTTCAATGCTAAATCAGAATGAAAACATGTTAATTTATGTCCACCCATTGGGCCGGAGTGCCCTGACTTCAGGGAAGGAGGAGCTGACATCTGCCCACAGTTTACCTTCTCTAAGTTTCTTGGAGCTGCACTTTGCAAAGGAAGACATTCAGAATGCCTCATTCTACATGTTCTCTTATTATTTTCTATGCAGAAGGAAAGAAAAACCCCTTCCCCACCAGCACATCTGTGTCAGTGTCAGCAGCCCAGCCCAGAGCAGCCCTGCCCCTACCACAGGATGCCACCTCAGGGCTTGGATATTGGACTGCAATGTTCATTTATGTACCCAAGGTCATTAAAACTCACTTCTACCACACAGCAATGCATTATATCCATCTTTTTTAATCTTTGCTTCTCACTGGGAGAGCTCTGTGCTTTAAAATCTGCAATGGCTTTTTTTTTAACTCATTTCTACCATGGGAAAAGATTTCCAGCAGCCATTAGCTACAGCCATTTTCACATCTCATTTTTACAAGCTATAAAAGCAGAACAACATGCCAATTACATGAAATAAATAAAATGAGTGGGTACAAGATGGCTAAGAAAACCTCTTGCACTGCATATATTTGTTAGAGAGTGTATTAGGGTTTCAATAATGCATTTATAATCCTGCAGAACAGTCTGGCACATCTGCATCTTCAGTACAACAGAAAGGCAAAGATGATAGAATCCTCAGAGAATTTCTATTTGAAATAATTTTAGATCTGTTTTATGTATACCAAGGAAGCTGCCAGTCAATCTGATCTTCAAACACGCTGAACTCCACAGAGAGAATTCTAGTAAACTGCAGACTGTTCACCTAAATGCATTTATTTCAGCAACATGAAAACTAGTAGCTGTGTTTGGCTAATAATACGTTGCACATTTGGAACTTTGTTAAATACCTTAATTGTGTAGCACAGAATAAGGCAGTTAATTTACACAAAAGGACACAGAGGTGAATTCTATGTCTACATCTTCGAACAAAATAAGTAAATTCACTGAACATATGGCTTATTAAATTTAATAGTTCCTCTCCAAGATGATTCTGATTGCCATGTTTTGAAAGATAGGATTTTAAAAAAAATTTTCTTTTGGATATTTGCCGTTAAGCAGATATGCCATCTGTCTCTCCAAATGAAAAGAAACTCAAGACTTTGATTACTATTTTCCTAACCAAGATTTAGGGCAATGTATTTCTATTACACTGATTAACTAGATCTGACATCACATCTTGGACCTGTTTATTATTCTTTTTCAAAGAGCTACCCACATACGTGCCCAAATGTGCTACATGATGTGCGATGAGAGAAGCATAAGGAAGCACCATCACCTCTCGCATCACTTCCAAGCTCTGTTGGTGACACCGTGTTATTCAAATAGGCATCTTGTATTTTCACTCAAGTTTTAAGGACACAGATGTCTGAAGCATAACACAACGCTCCAAGCTGGACCTGGAATTTCTGTGAGAAAACGCTCGCACTAAAAGAAGAGAAAATAGAAAAAGGAAGCCACTTGCAAATTTTATTGTAAAAATCACACTGCAAATAGGATGCTTGACTGAGCAGGTCACACAAATTCTGTACGTCAAGGGAAAAAGTCTAACAGTATGCCAAATTCTTGTAATTTGCATATTTTATACTTCAGATCCTCAGAAGCCCAGCTCATTTTTCCTGTCTGGTTATTTTCTAGGGAAATCTTTTTTGCCAGTAGCCTTCAAGCCCACACAAGCAGTAACTCACCTGTGTCTGAACAAAAACGATCCTTTCATCCCACTGATAAATGTACAGATTGTGCATCTACTTCCTAAGTCACTGAGTATCTGTTTCAAACCTGGCACGAAGCAGGAGAGCAGCCAGGAGCAGCAATCAATGCACTAATGGCCCCTGCTCAGCCAGGGGGATAACTCAGCATTGCTGCTGCAGGATCCTTGCACGGGGCACATCTGCCTCACAGGGGAGCACCACTGCCCTGAAATCACAGGGAGCCCCAGCTGTAACTCTGGGGCACATTGTGTTCACTTCAGAACAGAGCTGATCAAAAATAAACCAGAAATATGGACAGACAGGCATGGCAGAAATCCGCAAGTGGTAAAACCACAAAAAACAAAATAAAATCCAAAAAACCACCCCAAAACACCAGGTTTTAGTACCCAATTCCTATGTCCATTACCAAAGTCCTGTGATTTATTACTAGAACCCTTGCCTGCTGTATCAATCACAGTGTTAATCAAAGCACTTTTAAATGAGAGCTGGACTCCTAACCCAGCCCTGGCTCCAAACCCAATCCTTTCTAACCCACCCTGTGCCCCTCAGTGAAAGCCCCCTGTGACACTGTCTCCTGTACCTGTGGCCACCATCTCTGTGACACTCCCTTTTCTGGACACCACAGACAGAAATCAGTTCTATAAAGGTTGTAAAGATTTAACGTTAATGGTTTTAAAAACTGCACTTTAAGCTATTTTTTTTCCTTTTGTCCTGGGACAGCCCGGCCAAAGTAGAGGCTGCTGTATCCCTCAGGCAGGCTGACTGCCTTCTGCCAGAGGAGCTCTGCATAACACCAGCACAACGTGCCAACAGCACAGGAATGCTTTTTCACATTTAACTTTCCAACAGCAATGAGGCTGAAGCATTCTGTAACACAGCTGAATTAAGTACATTAATAATATATGATTCCACAGGGGCCAAAGCAGAGTTGTGATACAGTTGGACAAACAGGACACAGGAAAACATGTGAGAACCAAAATCTGACAGGTAAGAGCTGCAAAACAAGCAGCAAAGGTGTCCAGAGGAACAGGGTCAAAAGGAAGATGTGTTATGCTGGGAGGAGACGAGATCCTTGCTTTTGGGGATGGAGGACAAGAACCAGGAGAACACTGAGGAAGAGTGGGGTCCAACAGGGAAGGCACAGCCCCTCAGTGGTTCCTATTCCCACTGACAGCAGGGATGCTCAGAGGCTCATGAGACACCACCTGAGGTGTGATTCAGGCAGTGCAGTGAGGGCAGTTCAGGTGCTGCCTGTTCCAGTCCCATGTCAGAGCACACCTGGGTGACCAGTAATCCTTAGTTAACAAAAATTACCATGAGATAATTTTTCTTCCAAATGACTTACTCAGATTATGAAGCAGGAATCCAGAAATTGTTCAACATACATGAATTTAGCTGTTTAAGTTCATGTAAATTTAGCTATTTTAGCTATTGCTAAAAAGGGCTGCTTGGCAAGGGCTCTGTATTAGCACCTCAGTAACAGCAGCTAAAACATATTTACCTAATGGGATGGAGCTTTCATAGAAGCTCCTGTACAAAATTATCACAATTCACTTACTGGACTTTATGTTTCAATTAGATAAGAAAGAGGCTATAAAAAATATTGCCTCTGACATTTTAATGCCTCAGACTTCTGAAACTCTTTAAAAGATAAGTCAGTATTTTCAGACTGTCAGGATACAGAACAAACTACATCAGGTTTGCAGCCATTTCCCAGACTGGTGAATGCTTACTGGGCACGAATAAATGGAATATGGACTTCACTCTGGTACACTGACCACTGCTAGAGCTGTGCAGGCTTATTCCAGGTTCCAGACCTACAACCATCACATTTTTGTAGCATTGTCATGCAGGCAAACCAGAACTTTTCTTCATTATTATTGATTAATCATAATAATGATGTTGCTTTCTGATTATTTGTCAAACACCTTTTTGAAATACCATTAGTATTGCTTCATCAAAGCTTACATGGACTTGTAGAACCAAGATTTAATTTCTAATTCTTGAAGAATTCCTATGAATGCTGAGATTTACTAAACTTGATTACAACCTATTGTGCTTACAACACAAGCATAATATCTCACAGAGTTGTGGAATTCAGCCTCTCATAAATAAGTAAAATAGATCTTTAAAAATTAGATAGACTGTAATAAAGACTATAAATATAATTACAGTGGAGCTTTGTTTTGGGGGTATAGGCATGGCTTATCTATGAATCTGATGTCAGAATCTCCAATACACTCTCCTTTCCTGCTGCTGGCTTCTCTTGCAGCTGATCTCTTAGAACGGGTTTCACTGTATTCTAATACAAAAAATATTAACTAACCAAATGATAAATGCACTCACAACTTCATTTAAAGCATGAATGAGTCATATGACATGCTCACATATGAAATCTGAAACAGAAATTATCATAGTGTGAGGTGTTTTGGTCCAGCATTTCTTTTAGATACATATGTCTAGTTGCTCTGAAAATCTGTTGGGCTTTTATTAAATAGCTTTTTTTTTTCACAGTTATAGAGTCAAGTCTGTTAGAATTCCTGTCAGAAATACACAACTTTGGTTCATACCGATGTATGTTAGCTGATTGCTTTCAGCTTCCAGCATCATTTTGGGTTTGTGTTCTTTAGAGGAGTCACAGGAAGGTAGAACCATATTCCTCTGCTCAGCCCACAGCACCAGGAGTGGTGCCTCGGGCAGGCTGACCTGGAACAGAGACTGGACAGAGCTGGAGAGTAAAGTAGGTGTTTATTGAAAGGCTTTAGGGAACACCTTGGGCAGGACAGAGCCTGACCAGGGCTACACCCACGGTGGACCAAGAATAGTCACAAAAATGGCTGACCGGCTACAAGATCTCACACTTTTATCCGTTCTGGTCCATTTGCTTATTGGGGTTTAATTGTCCAATTACAGCTTCAGGTTGTCAAGTCCCATCCTTGTTGTTCCTCCCTTCAGCCACCCTTGGTTGTGCTTTTGGGCCTGAAAGTTGTCCTTGGTGTGCAGCAGGAAAAGGATTTGTTTTGTGTCCCTGCTGTGTGCAGAGCTGAGTGACAGTGAATGTGAGCTCAGAACTGCACCCCTGGGCAGCACAGAACCTGAAAATATGAAAATTAAAGCTTAAGGCATCAGGAGGGCCTGAGAGGCACCAAAGGCTTCTGGACACCCCTGCACCACTCCCCAGTACCTCATGGCACAGCACCCTGCAAATACCCTGCAAACAGAGGTGCAAAATGTCATTGGCACCTCTGCAAATACAAGAGCTGATAAAATGAGGGCTTTGAGCTCATACCAGTTTGTGTAACGGTGCTCACTGTGACACAGCCCAGATTTCTAACAAGTGCATCTGTTACAGTTCTGTTGGTTTGTAACCAGCTCCTGACAGTGTCTTAGGTCTGTGCCTACATTAATTTCAAAGTCACCGTCTTCCTTCTCTTCCCTCTCCTTGTGCAAGTTTGTACATCTTTATAATACCTGCTGATTAATTTATCACATAGTAAAGATTTTTAAAAAAATCATTATCCTTTTGATCTAAAAATCCTTATATTTCATCTTTAATATGTTCTTTTGAGAGGTTCTTTCTGGAGAACTTGCCACATATGTTCTACTCCTCTGAGACGTAACAGCAAAACTCAAGAAATACTTCAAATCATTTAAAATGGGTTAAAAAGATTTTGTTTGTAGAAAAAAATAGCAACATTTCTTTCAAGCTAAGAAAAAAAAATGAGAGTATATTGCAGTACATATGGCAGAAGAAGACTAACAAAAAGGAAATATATGAAACCAATATTTGAAGGAGTGTCAAAATTTATCACCACAGAAGTGATCTGAAGCATTTTTAACATTCTATTACTTCATGAACTAGACTTAAATAAGGAGGGACAAAAGTGAGGCAAAGAAAAATATTGATTTCTTCAGATCATTTTTCTAGGATTATCATTATTTCTGTAAGATGATCTGTTCCTCCATTTGTTTTAAGCCATGCAAAGAATTCATCAGATGTAGAGGAAGAGAATAACCCCCACTTTGCACATTAATACTGTAATATTCTGCTTCATAACGAGTGCTTTTAAGCCATCACGTGTCAAACAAGACTAGGAGATTATCTGGAACCACATTAATGTCTTCAGCTCAAGGCACTATGTAACATTAGAAAAAATGTAGGAAAGTGGAATAAATTATCTTTCAGACAAAGACAGGCAAATGCCATAATATTTTTACCAGGACTGAAAATGATGGGGGAAAAAGATGGTGAAAAATATCAGTTAAAAAAAAAAAAAAGACTAGAAAAAACCATTTAATGCAAAATATCAGGGAACTGACCAAAGCCAGAAAAAGCATAGTGATGCCTGCTCTACCTCCTTTACTCTTCACCAGGTAGAATTGTTTATCTTCATGATGCTGACTGTGAAGTCCTCAGAATTCTGCTCAAATCCTCCCCTTCAGCTCCAGTCTTCAGCTGAAGCACTGCAGTACTGCCTGTACTCAGTGTTTTCTCAGGATCTTTAGCAAAACAGCTGGACTGATGATAACACAGAAAACACTGATTATTAATGTCTGCCTGCTGTGGTTATAGGCCAGTCTCCTAATATTTATCACATTTATCACTTTGTCCTTAAAAAAAAACCAAACCCAAACTCTACATAATTGTAATCACACTAAACTGCCTTCCTCTGTCCTGCTATCTAGAAAAGTAAAATGCAGTTAATTAATTCAAGACACACACACATACACATACACACACACACAAAAAAAAAAAAAAAAGTGAAAACATATGAGAAATTCTGCTTTAAATGAATAAAACCCTTCATTTGGAAAGATTAGATGGCACTCTGTCACCCACAAGAGCTGAGACTGGGCTCCATTATGTACAGAGTGTCCTTGTTCCTGTGAAAGGACATTTAGTCCACAAACAGAATCTTCAGGGGACAGCACAGGGAGTCCTGATTGACACAGAGGACATGCTTGGAGTGTGATTCAATCCCAAAATTTAGGACTAAACTGAATATGCATACCCATCTTCAAATACTCTCAGGGAAGTCAAATTATAGGTTAAGAAATAAAGTATCTGAAAGAATTAAATCTGGCTAAGTATCACAACAGAAGTGGTCTTGAAATATGCAGTAATTATCCAGAAAATTAGAACTGGCAAATGAATATAGATGATTGAGACTCAAGGAGTCTTTGAGAAGCTGCCCAGGGATATATTGACAGGACTGGGCACATAAGGATTATTATTTCACTATTTAATACTGAAAATGTAGAGAACTCTGTGAAAGAAGAAAATGAACTGATTTACATACATTATTAGCTTCAGAAATACAGCTTGGAAAGTTTGCCTTGCTAAAAGAGGTTTTAAAGTGAACACCAGCATTTATATACAGATCAGCTTTCAGACCATATTCTCTGACTTGCCCTGGGTTGCTTTTGAAGAGCAGCACAGCCAGCACACATGGGGAGCAGAGCTGGTTTGGATGGCAGATTCCTGCTTCTCTCACAGATGTGGAGTTCCACTGGCTGCCCCAAACCTGGAACCTCCTTGGACTCCTCTTTCCTTTGCCTCTCTGGTCAGAGCCCCAACCTTGACCTAATCCTTCCAAAAATAAACAAAACTGATCAGAAACATCTTTTTAACATGAGAGTTGATGTCCTGTTTCACTGAGCAGAAGAAGTTTAAACAGGAAAAAAAAAAAGAAAAAAAAAGAAAAAAAAAGAAAAAAACCCCAACAAAACTACAAAAGACAAACTCCAGTCAGTTAAGCAATTACAGCCATCCCCTTGTTTTGTCCATAACTACAGTGTGTAATATAGCTTGAGGGTATAGCATTATGTGGAGATAGAAATAGCACACATCTCCTTAAAATAATTCCCCTCCTAAAGATAACTGGAAAGAGGAGCAACTTCACTGTAATTCATCTCATTTCAAGTTTACTAAATATAAGTCTTCTGTGGAAAATTGATAAACCTATTTATCTAGTGCCACTCAAGTTAAAAAACAAAATAAATCCCCCCAGGAATCACAATTACTCATTCTTACAACTCAGCATCTGAGGAAACAGAAGCTATATTTTCACTCTTGAACGCTAATTTGATGTTGAGAAAAGTCCCTTAACCATTTGTGTGAAAAAACCCAACTGCTACCTTTCAATATTTCTGAATGACAGTCATGGCTCTGAGCAAACAAATGATGCTCACATATTGTGCCTTGCCTACAGGCATGTTGCTGTAATGGAATGATATTATGCCTTTTTACAAGATGCTATCTCAGTTTCAATAGGGCAAACATGGCAAGGAAGTTTCGGTTTCCATGGGCTCCTTGGACTTTCAGGCAAACACAATTTCACCCTCAGTGATGATCTTCTCCCTATCAGCAACGTGCTACTGAAAAGCCTGAACGACTTGAACAGTCAGCAATTCCTGAGATATTTATAACAACTTCAGAAACCACAGAAGTCATCCTTCCCACTGAATAGCTGCTCAGCTGCAAGATCTGACCCGGAGAGATGCTATTTGAAGGCCCTCAATAATACCAGCATGCTTCTTAATAAAATGAAAACTAAAAAATTACCAAAGCATCTTCTTCCATCTCAGCCTATAGGAAATCTAGCTTGATAAGTTTATATTTTTATTTCCTTTAACCAGATTGCTGCATTTGTATTTGGGAGCCCAAAGAAAATATCAAAGGACAGAAGGTATAAATATGAGTTTGTATTGCGTCTTAATACAGTCTGATATGCTCTGGGGATGAACTGCACTTGTGATACATTCCAGGAATCAACTCTTTCTTAGAGTCCAGCTTGCGTAAATCTGTCTTTCAGACCTGAGCACAGATGGACAATCACTGTGCAAGCACAGACTAATGAACAAACAGTACATACAAGCCTCAGGATCTTCCACATGTTCCATATTGGGGCAGGTGCCTCCAGGACCCAGCACGGAATACACTAGCAACTTATTTTGCAGTAGCTACACCTCCTTCTGGGACTTTATTCACAAATAAAACTGCCTCTTCCTCTGCCACCTGTGCTGTTCTGCTGCACAGTAGTAAGCATCCAGAAACCTGTGGTTATTTTCACTGTAAGAAATTGTACACCACTACAGTGTAAGCGGTGTTGATGAAATGTAAGAAACCCAAATGGACACCAGGAAGACAGCCCTGTTTTAGTACCGGGTTGTTCCAGCTACTGTTTCAATCTACACCGAGCTCTTGTGCCAATTTTCTCCATAAGGCCACTTTTCTTGCCATTTCTTTACACAACTTAAAGGAGTGGTACCATATAGAAGCAGTGCCTCTTCCAAAAGTCAGTGGCTTTAGCACAAGAACATGGAAGATCTGGTACCCTCTGGTAACAAACAGAAGCACATAATGGGGTCAATTATTTGGGCTGGGAAAAACATTTGAAGCTATTTCTTCACATAAATCTGTTACATGGACAGGATTCTTACTGCAAGCTGGAAAATGCAGGGAGTTAGCTTTAAGAACAATGATAACAAGGCTTTGAGAGCAGGTAACTTTAGGAAAAGAGAAGTTCTTCAAGGTACTTCCATCTCCCCAGTATCATCTCATCATTCTTTTATGGGTTTAGCCTAATCTGATGTTCTTTAACCATGAGATAGACAAAATATAAATTGAAAAAGTGGTCCTCTACTTTTAGCAGAGATTGTGTGTCTTTTTCACAGATGGTTAAGATTTCAGCGTGGTCTCTGTGGTGCTACCAACAGCTTTTGAAGTGTTGAAGAGCTGTGATGAGAGGTCTGCGAGCCAAAGACTAAACAGGCAAGTGGACAAACAGCTGCTCATAAGAAATCTCTCACTTGATTTGAGAGGCAGAGCTTCAGCCTTCCTGAATCATGGCCAATCATCCCCTGAGCTTCTTACAGGAAGAGTGCAGAGAAGAGTGTCAGCGATTTCAAATGCTACAGAGAGGCTGAACAAACAGATAAAAGTACTTCCCTTATCACTGCCGAGGAAGGAGAGTGTCACAGAACTTGTAAAAGCTTAAATTAAGCAGAAAGTTGTCTTTAAACTGTGTGAAATATAAGGAAATTAAAAGGAAAGAAAAAAAGTTAAATTTCAGGTTGCTCCTATAGTGTCTGACAGAAACCATTCAATTCTGACAGGAGATTCTGCAAAAAGTCACAAAAACCCCCCATTTATGGGTAAAAACCACCCAAACAAAATACCCCAAGCACCAATAACAACAAAAAGGAGATTTTTTCTCCTTTCACCTAAGGAACGGAACTTAGGAAGCATCTTCTATAATTTACTACTTAAGAACTAAATTTAAAAAGTTTTTTAATAAAACAGAGTAAAAAAATGAATAATCTGTTTTGAAACTCATTAGTTATGGGATAATTTGGTTTACAAAAAGCCCTGTTTATTCTAATATATACATATTCTAATATATATATAGTGTATATTCTAATGTATACATAGTGCCATACTTTTGACACTAACAGGGGTAAGGCACCATTTCCTATCCATTTTCCATCTGAAGAGGAGTTCTATTCCACATGAGTAGCACATTACACTTCAACATCACATTAACAATCAATTCAAATCCATTGCCTTCGACAAGCTGCCAGATTCCTTGAAAAGAACAGTGTGCAGAGTGTAAACACAAAGCACAACTCATGAAATATTTAGAAAATGTAATGACACCTAAACAGCCATCTACATGTCACTTTACACATGTGACAGAAGGCATTCACTGCACCACCTGAGCTGATTGACCAGACTCAGGCTGAGCTTTATAAATGAAGAATTGACTAGAAAAATCAGTGTGTACTTTGACGTAATTATGCGCTAATCAGTGAAGTATGCAAGTCTTTGTAATTAGGGAGATTATTAATAGCGGGATGACATACGTGAGGAAAGGTACCAGTCTCTGGTGTGAGAAATTCAGAAGAAGCTTTGGGTAAAATTTCTCATTTTGAAAGGCAAGATAAAATAAATTCAGAGAATGGGTTCTTGTGATCTGTGCTTCAGTTTACAAGGGAAATGTAAAATACATAGCTTTTGTTTCACGTTCATAAATTTAGTTAAACACCGGGTACAGACAAACCTGCAAACCTTCCTGCAAAGCTTTTATCATTCATCAGGCACACACAATGCATTTAGCACCAAGCTGGATTGACTTTATCAGACACACATCTCTTTTATAGAAAAGAATAAAAAGGCATTATTCTAACTCGGTTATGGTTTGAACAAAGGCACTGCTGCTTGCTTACCTGGGTGACCTATATCATCTAAGTTTTCTTTTATGAAACTAATAATTGACAAACTGAATAATGCGCTGTAATGGAGTTCTTGTTAAACATAGTTTCATAATTTCTCTCTACTAGATGGAAAGGCTCATGATTAAATAATAATTGAAAAATCTTGTGGTTATTTTGAGAGGTTTTTTTTAAAAGCTCTCCATGTTGTGACCTTCACACAGTGATGTAGATACAGCTGCAGGCAAAAGCTCTTTCCTTAGAATTCAGGAAAAAGGAAGATCCCAGCTAGCCTCAGCAGTTTATGAACCCAGCTGCTGCAGTATTTTCCTGATAGCCCATATTTCTGTTTTCCTCAGTTTGCTGGCTAAATATCGGACTTCAATTCCTCGCTCTCAATTCCTGATTGCCTTAGTTCATTCAATTATGAGAGGACATTCATATTACCCCAAAAAAAACACCATGAAGAGAAAGACTGCAAACAGGATACAGCTTCAGGAGGCCCTCGTGTGGGATATGGACAAAAAGCCCAATGATGCTGTGCCAGAGCAGGGCACAGAATGTGGGACTGGAGTCGCTTTAGAGGCAATGGAAGATTTTACAGGTGCTGAAGACCTGCCTGTCATGAATGGGGGAGAACAGTATGGACATCCCTGGTGTGAAACCTCACCACACCATATACAAGAGGATTTTTCGGTTTGGTTTGGGGTTTTTGTGGGCTTGTGTTGGGTTTTCTGCTTGTTTGTTTTGGCATTCTATCAATTTCCTCCTGTAATCATGAGTGCTAGAAACACCTGTATCCCTGGGAGGATGAAACCCAAGGTCCTGATGCACATCTCTCAGGTGAACACTGATCTGAATGGAAAATCGGATGGCTGCCCAAGGGCTGAATGTCAGCAATGAGCAACTGAATGTCAAAGTGGCATTTGGGTTTACCCTTTCAGGCCACCAAAGCAGAGCTGTCTTGCCACATCTCCATCCTTAATCTCTAGAATATCATCAAGCACTCTGCTCCAGATAGTATTTATTGAGCTCTTTCAATATATACCAGACAGTGTAGCAGTAATTCATCACATCATCCTGCCAACCTACACTGCAGTCTTGCTGGGTTATATTAAAATTGCAACAAATGTTTAAGCTTTTTAATACTGTCATTTCATATTCCTGTCTTACACGAGGCTTTAAAGTTTACCAGTACTACATATCCATTTTTTGTCCTTAACTTCATCATCTAGATTCCCTCTGCACTGAATACATAAGCCATTTACCTGGACCAAATTGAGTTTATGTGTAGTTAAGTCTTTAAAAGTCATCCCTGCTAGTCAATTCCCTCATTAGGAAACCACTTCCTATCAGAAGTGCCCTCAGGTTTTGAGAGCACATCAAAATTGGATCCACTTAAGAAACCGAGCTTTGATACTGCACTTAATGACTTTCTAAATTTGTCATTTACAAAGTACTTTACAAGCCTTCCTAAAGAAGAGCTGAAGCCTGCCCATGCAGGAGCTAACCTCCCCAGCTCTCCTCCTTCAGGAGCCTCGGAGATGTGTGACGTGTGCGGTGCCATTTTCTGAGTGTATGACATTTCATTTAAATCCCATCATTTCCTTGGGACCATCTGGCCACTTTCTCAGCTCCCAGCAGATCGCACAACTGTGACAGCTCTTCCTCTCTCCCCGTTCAGATCAGTTCCTCCTGTTGTTTCCAGGCTACCTGGGGCTCTCTGGGAGAGAAACAGGCACAACATTCCCAGACAGCTCTCCCTGCAGAAACCAGCACTCCACTATGACATGTAGAGCAGGTCTGCACCCTCCCTGCTGCTCCTTGTACCCAAAACATCGATATTCTAGCCCAAAATTATGAGGGTACGTTATATTTCCTACACACACAGAGTAGAAGATGACGCAGATCTGTTCCAACTGCATCACCAGTGTTTAAACATCCCCTTTTAACAAGGAAAGCATTTCCTGTTGGTGAAAGTGAATATTTCTTGGTGGGAAGTGAGCTTAATCTCCCACTTGTTTAACCCAAACAGAATTCTGGGATCAACAACATAAAAAGCTTCTACTTTCTACTCCCTTACAACTCAGAGACATTAGCATGCATACGACAAACCCAAAATAGTCTCAAGAGTAGAACCACAGTGTGGCTACAATCTTCCCTGCAAATTATGAAGTGTGAAATAGAAAGCTGAAAAAAAAATTTAAAAAACGAAATATTGATAACAACATGTCAAAATTACAACAGTAAAAGTAAGAAAAATTCCTTGGCTGTCATCTGTCTGGTGACTTTTGGTAAACTCCTCTGATGCAATAACATCTTTTCTTTTCTACTGTAATTCTAAGGTTGTTATTTAACAACATCCCAGGAAAAGCTCAGATTATACTGCTCATAAAATTTTGAAACAATGATAAACTGTGAGGTCAGTTTGAATTATGAGGTGAGGTTATGTTTTGATTTTAAGATTTACCTAAGCCTTTGGGAAGTTACTATAGGAAATTGCCATTGAAAACTTCCTAGCAGGGAAAAAAAGAAAATATAATTTACTTAATTTTTCATAAGATTCAACCAGAAGTACAACACAAATGCAGTTTTTCATATTTTACCTTATAACTTTTCCCACTTTATTTTCTTTATTCATGGCACTCTTTCATTTAGTAAGTAATATGAACACAAGGTATTGTCTGATATTCAACTTTTAATTACTTCAATAAAAAGCACCACCAAAGCAACAGGGAAAGAACAATAAAAGTCATTGTCACCAGTATGTCTAAAATTGTAAACGCTGCTGGATATTGAACCTAAAAATATCAGTGCAGCTTCTACAGCACCCTTCCACCTGACTTGAATTGTCCCACCTGAGGCTGGAGTCAGAAGAATGGAAGATTTTCTCCAGGAAGAAAAGGTGAAATGAGGAAAAGAAGACACCCTACAGGATTCCCTACAGGATTCCCTGCCAGGACTCCCCAGGTTCATTCCAATAAAGCTCCACTTTCCCAACCCTCCCAAACTGGGATAACAACATAGAAATGGTTCTTAGGAGCAAAATTATTTGTTTCTCGTGGGGATTATCTACAAAGAGCTGCCACAACCACTGTGTTCTGTGGTGCATTTCTTTAAAATGTGCCCAGATTACCACAGCACGACCTTGAACTCTCCCTTGTTCTGCTGAAGTTTGTGATTGCTTTATTCCTCCCCATTCATTCTTGTCTTTATTTTCAGTTCAGAATTGCAGCTACTAAGATAAAAGCATGCCTTGATAATATTTTTTTTGATCTGACGTTATTTTAATAACATGGCTTTAGTCCTGGAAATTCTTTTCCTCCATCAAGACACTCTTTTCCTTTTCTGACACACAAATGTAAAACAGAAATATCTCAAGTGTGTGCTATTACAATATCAGAATAGAAATCTCCTGATAAACATTTTATGTTATGTCCCATTCTGCCAGTGACATTATCTATCCATTATACACAATAATGGCACGAGCAGATAAAGTGTCAAGGGAACAACCTTCTACCAAAATAAAAAGTCACCAACACCATTTCTAAATTTTTTCTCTTTCACAACAGGAGAATTACCAGGATGTAGATCCACATCAAACAGAAAACCCTCCTTCTGGGTCCAATTTGAGCCAACGAGTTCTTTTCAGCACTCAAACCAAGATTTGCCCTGAATTTACATCCTCCTTTTCCATTCTCCTTTCCTCTAAAATTCTCTCTGCTCTTCTCTGTTACTGGTCTGTTCAGCTTTTCACTCCCATCTGCCTTATGTCACTTGAATTTCACTGCTTTCCCAGCAGCCTGTAACTGGTCATTCAAGAACAGCAAAGCCAGGAAAAGAGAAAATTGCAGATATGTTGCAAAAAGATTCTGTACATAAATGCTCCTTAATTATGATCATTCTGTTTTCATGGATTTTTTTACCTTATTTTACAATGTTTTATATTTTTCAGAAAAACATAATTTTCAGTTCAACTTAAAAAAAAAAGAAAAAAAAAGAAAAGAAAAAAAAAAAACGAACAGAAGAAACCAACCTTGAAAGAGTGGTTGCTTCAAGGTCACTACCTAAAAACATGACCAGCCCCTAAGCTTTACTCTGGAAATAGAAATACTGTAGGCTTAGAAAAGAACATGGCAACTGATGAAAAAAAAATCCTTTTGAGAAGTTTGCCGTGATGTTTTGGAATAAACAGATACAAGATTTAATCAAAGACAAAATAAGCATTGAGGAACAGTACTGTATCCCCCAGAGCTCACACCTTGTGTCTCCACAGGGGATTCTCTCTCCAGAGCTGGTACAGGACATCAGAGGTGATCTTTATTTCTAACTGGCCTTTTACATTTGTATGCATCAAAAAAAAAATTAATTTACTTAAATCTCCCAACCCAGTACATCACGTTGAGTAACAGTGTGATGACAGATTTGTGTTACAAATTCAGAATTGAGTTGGCTAAAGAAGAGATGGCCACATCTGGACAGCAGCAAAAACTACAAGATGCAGTAAGAATTTAGAGCTTAATCAGACTTCTGAAAATAGAAGTGCTTTTAAAATATCAGTAAGGTGTTTTGTTAGGAAGAATTTCAGTATACCAAGTAAAACATGGGACTTAATGAGTTTTCATTATTTCAATTTTCTATAAGCATTCCAAGCCTGCTAATATTTCAAGGTTCACAGAATTCTGGTTTATGATAAAATTAAATCATGCTAAATCTACAAGCGCAGAAAATGGTCACAAGCTTTGTGAATGGATTTGAATGGAAGCAATTTTTAGAAATTAAGCTTCCTCTGTGCTACTTAGAGATGACAAAATGACAAAATAGATTTATGGATACAAAAAAATTGTGAGAGGTATGGTTTGTTTGGTTATTTAAAAGTTTAAATTGTGATAGCATCTCAGTATTTTTTAAAAAAATCATCTTTTAGAGTTGAACTACTCTTTCATAACACTTGAGCTGTATCAGGGACAAAGCTTTAACAGTATTTTCAATAAATTCAGAGGTGGAAGCATCATGAGTTCCCTCTAATATTGCTGGGCAGAAATGGGTAAAGTCTCCGTACCAAGCAATGTCTTGCTTTTTGCTGGTATCCTGCAAATGTGAAACTGTATCAGAGTACAAATTTCTCATGAAATATAGATTCTTGTTACTTCCTCTCAAGATGAACACCTAGCAGGTTATTGATCTGCTTCTGAAGGACACAGTGTTTATTATGTAGGAAACCACTGCTGGGCACAAGTGTGAGAAATTAATGATGGTTTTGTAAGTGTCCACACTGTGGTGCTGAACCAGTGGGGCAACTGTCAATCTATATGATAATGTATCCCAAAACTTCATAAAATCAGTGATGTGAAGAAGCATTGATTTTTGAGCTAACCAGGATTTGTGAGAGAGCAAGGCTAAAAAGTTTACTGAAGTTAACACCTCTGTGTACACAACAGTTGCTTCATACTTGCGTGATGTTTTTTTTAAACAACCAGACACACAGAAACCCTTCTCACAGAAACCCAAAATGAATTCCACACACTGGTTTATTACTTGCTTGCTGTTTGATCATGTTGTTCTTTCTCCTATTCATATCATTGTTAGAAACATGGAAAACAGATTCACTGCACTGTATTTCCAATTACATGATAATTCACTTATTATGGGGAGGAAAATGAAAAACAAGTGAACAGACTCATTCTTTTATCAGTCTGTGACTGTGTGTATAAAAGTGGGTTCTGAGATTATGTTTTCTTAGACAAAAGGTGTGACACACTGCTGCCACAGAAATGGAGACAACCACCTGCACAGAAGTGAATTCCTGCTACAGGATTGAAGCCCAATCATTCCATAATGCCAGAATTCTATTAGTCAGGTTTTTTATTTGAAATTACACTCAGAAGCCTTAACAAAACTGTACTAAAATCAATGGAAGTTGTCATATTTTCTGTGAACGGTATTATTAAAAGGAAAAATCAATTAACCAGTCACTGATTCTTTTTAAAACATGGGCTTCCTTGTACAAACCATTATTAGTAAATGCACATTCCCTTCTTAGTTTTGATGAAGAAATGTATCCTGCTATGCCTATGGAGAGGATATATTACTTGAAGATTCAATTTAAATCAACAAAAAAAGACCGCTGTTACAAACAAAATCAATTGCACTTTACTGAACTTCTTTCTATCAACATATAAACTGTAATTTTGCCCTGTTTGCTTTGACGAGCAGTTGCTTGTGTTTCCAGAGCCTGCAAACCTGCTTTGCTGAAACCAAGACAACTGAGTACAGGGAGGAACCCAAAATAAGCACCTATAAAAATCCTCTTCTGAGAGGCACCCAACAGGTATCAAAGAGAATTTTATCCCAATATGTTTAGCAGAGAGCTGGTATCAGCTGCTGGAACAGTTGTTCTGAGTGTCGATGATGTTAGGGAGGTTCCTCTTCACCCCCTCACAATGAAAAGATCCAAACCCCTTTGTTCCTATTTTAACTAATCTGAGTTTGCACTTTCATTACCCTGTAGGATGGAGGACAAATTCCTGCAAATCCCTTCTCATTATTTTCCCTCTTGAGTTCTGTTTAAACCTATGTGAGCCCAGAAGATTCCCCAGATAAGAACTTTAGGGTGATCCATACGAAGAACCTGAATTTGGCTATGTGCACCTGAGAGGCCAGTGCTGAACACAGGACACTCAGACTCTCCACCACTGCCAGGCTCCAGCAAGGGATTGGTGCTGTGCCCAAAGTCTCCATTCTGTGACTTTAAATTGCACTAAACAGAAGTGTTCTGCCTCAGCCTGATGCAGAGATTGGCTTTCCAAAAGCCCCCCAATACCAGTAATAAAAGAGCAAAAGAATTGCTTTTACAGCTTCAAAACCATGGGAAAAAAATACCTAAAATTAAATCTGATTGTTACAAATTAGCATCATTGTTACAGCTACCAGAACATTCTGGATTATTAATATTACTTCAAGCTGTGCAGAAAAATCACATATAAAAACTATTTCTCTCTGGAAATTTCTTTCTGCTTCTCATCATTAAGTTTAATTTGAGATACTCTGAGCACAAACTGTGACAGATTATGGCACGAAAAGTAAATTCTAAGATCCAACATAACATCTATCATATAATGCAAATATAATAGTTTCAACCAGAAGTACAACACAAATAATGCTTTTTCATATTTTACCTTATCATTTTTCCCACTTTATTTTCTTTATTCACGGCGCTCTTCCATTTAGTAAGTAATATGTACACAAGGTATTGATATTCAACTGTTTTTTGATATCGGTATTGTCTGATATTCAACTTTTAATTACTTCAGTAAAAAGCACCACCAAAGCAACATGGAAAGAATAATAAAAGTCATTGTCACCAGTATGTCTGAAATAGCACACACTGCTGGATATTGAACCTGAAAATACCAGTGCAGCTTCCTGTCGCTATAGGACATGAAAAGAACGAGGCTCACTCCAGTCCAGGTCAGAAGGCAAAAAGGAGACAGTTTGTTTTTGTGCTTGGGGCTTATTTTTGTGGTTGGGGTTATATAGTTTTCTGACAAAGACCATGGTTTGGAGGATGAGGTTGCCACCTCTCCAACCCCACTGGTCCAGATCACAGTCCATCATCTAACTCCTCCTTAGAGAAAGGAATGTAAACAAAAAGAGAGAGCAGTTACAAAAATATCAATCTCTTTACATGAAATCTGTGAGAAACTCCACTAAAGAATGCAAAAATATCAGAAGGCTGTAAAAATCAGGGCAACAGCTTCCTACAGCACCCTTCCACCTGACTTGAATTGTCACACCTGAGGCTTGAGTCAATGAAGAACGAAAGACTTTCTCCAGGAAAACGCTAAAAAAATCCCAAAACATATTAAAGACCAGCTTTAGCCAAACCGAGAAAGTGCCAGCTTCACCTTTGAGAACAGACTGGTATATTTTTAAGTGTGCTCTTGCACACGTGGGTTAGGAATATACTGAAGGAAAAGGCCTACCGTTCTCCTCGTCTGACTTGTTGTCGTTGTCGGAGTCGGTGAGAGTGAGCGCCGAGTTCTCGCGGCTGGAGAGGCCGGAGCTCCTCCTGGATTTGATGCCCCTGCCCCAGAGCCTGATGGCGTGCTCGGGGGACATCCCTCCCTCCGTGTCCGAGTCGGCGTCCGAGCCCGTGCTCAGCGAGTAGCCCTGGTGCAGGATGCCGATGTCCGAGCAGTACCCGCTGCGGTGCGGAGACGGCTCGCAGATCCCCAGCTCCGCAAGGGTGAAGTTGGTTCCTAGGAGGACAAAATATACAAAGTGAGGTAATGTTAAAAGCTTAAGGGATTTATTTTCAGCTTGAAAATATCAGGCCTTTTTTAATTTTGCTCAGTTCTGCTGTACACCAATGAATTACAGAAATCTCTGGTGCACTGGTCTAGCAAGACAACTTTGAAAACATTCAGTGTATTGAAAATGGATGAAATATACATAACTAAGGTCTCTAAATTTTAGGCTACTCTTTTGGCCTCAAATAATTAATCACTTAGGTGTGTCATTAACATAAACCTCATAACAAGTGGTAATGACACAACCTGCTTTAGTGTGTATGTAACCTCATATTTGTAGGACAGAGCATGAGCTTTGAAATCATGTCTCTGATTATCCAAAAAGAGATTTTTTTCCTAATTAAGCTCATTTTCACATACACAAGTCTTCCACAGAGATAGTGAAAGAATGCAAATCCATCAGTGAGGTAACATGGAAGTTTGTCACCAATTTTATATTTACATTTGGTGCAACTGGTAATTTAATATCTGCTAAAGAAAGCAAGACAGACTTTACATTGTAACTGTTTTCTTTTCTCCCCAAATTCCAGAAGAAAGGATGCATCAATACCAGAATCAGGAGGTCATTTGGTTTAGAGGCAAAACTTTCTGAGACAATGTCAAAACACGTGATCTCTAGCAGTTAATAACGACTCAGTGGACAAAATCTTATACATTTTTAAAGCATGCAGAGTCCCCCAGGGTCCTCAGAAAGTCCAGAGTTGCTGCCTGATTTCTGCTTATGTACTTGTTTCCTACAGTAATGAACAGGGCAGTAAAAAAATAAAGGGAAATATTCACTGGTCTCTAAGGCTTTCAAAGATTTTGAAAAGCAAAGTAATTTGAGCTTCATTTTATTGGGCTAAAAACAAAAGCCAGATTGAAGTTGCTGGCAATATAACTGCCAATTATTTAACTAATTTCTTAATTCACAGGGAAACCAGCTCTGTGGTTTGTGTTTCTAAAACAGTAGTTTTATTTCATCCAAATATTATTGATTTATATTTTTTCCTCTTCCTCCATGTATCTGTCAGAATGAAGCTAAACAATGGAAGCTCATACACTAAATAAAACACACAAATAAGTGTCTTCAATTAATAAAGAAGGTAACTAGATTTTTTAAAAAAATATTGAAACTTTTTTTCTCAGATTAGCCAGGAAAGCTCATAGAGTTTTAAATCTGGTTCCCCTTCCTGTATCAGCTCTCTCCAGTCATTCGTATCTAACTGCCAAAGCACATTTTGGATAAGGGGTGTGTGCATGTAAAATGGAAAACTGGGGCCCAGTTTAAATTTATTCCTGTTGAAGGAAGGGGATGGATTTCTTCTGGAAGCCTGACCCATGTCCTCAGCACACAATGACCAGGCTCGGGTGTGGCTCTGTCACCCTGAGGTCAAACATCAGTGAGATCATGGTGCCAGGTAAAGAATTCTCACCAAACAATGCTTCTCAAGGAATTGAGCATTTAGTGGCAATGTGTAAAAAGAATATAAAAAGGCTAACATTAAAAAAGCTTTCATCAACACCAAATTAACCCAAACCCTTCTAGTTAGGAGCATGTTTCACCTGTCTTCTAGTATTTGATATAGTAATTAGAAATTTAGTGGTTTAGTCAAAAGCAGGGAACTCGACAGTTCTAAAAATTAGCTTCTCAAGGGCACTTCAGTCTAGAGATTTTTTACTTTTTATTATTTTATTTTTTTAATAAGTTAAGAGTGCTAAGTTCTAGCATGACAGATAAAGCTACTTTTAAGGAAAATGTAAACTTTAATCATGTGCAGTTTCAGTAGAAAACATTTAACAAAAACAGTTTGATTAATCAGAGTTTTGCTTCAGCCATATTAAGCAAACTAACATTAGACTTATTAATAAAAGGATCAAAACCAAACTAAAATGAATATAAAAATGGACTGAACTGAATCATAGTAGCTCACCCTAGGTAGAGTACATGTGGACATTAGATACACATTAGAATTACTAAATTCATCATGAAAATGAAGATTTTTCAAATTTTCTTGTTTGCTGGTGGCATGTCTACAAATACATGTAAATTATATTAGCTTAATTAAGCTGTTGTACATACACAGTAAAACATTTTGATGATATTCAGTGGATTTTAACAGCCCTTACAAGCCCTGATGATTTCACTTTGATTAGCATCCTGTTCTTATGTAAGAAAATGGTATAGGCACTGAAATACACTGTTTACAAAAACTCATTCACCCATTTGAGTTTTATTATCTAAGAACTTGGCATTTTCCAGTAACTGACCAAATTTGAAAAAATTGAGAAGTGGATCATATCAACAGCACAAATGGAATCAGCCCCTGAACCTCTGGGAAAGGATTTTCTATGCTGCTTCTCAGAAATCCCTTTATAGTCTTATGGCCTGATGGTAGACATGAAATATTCTAGATATTTGCCCATCTAGTAAAGATGAGTTCTTTGCTGGTAGATTTTAAATTAGTTTTTATACTAACTTTTAGCATTTGCTTCTGGAAAATATTATTTGAGACTTTTCTCAAAAGTAAGGCAGCATATAATGGCAGAATAACTTGTCCTTGGATAATCATTTTTTTTCACATCTACATACATACATATATAAAAAGAGGTTTTCAGATATGTATTTTACATCCAGAAATATAGAAAAGTATCTCTATAATTCCTGATACTTTCATAGCCCTTAATTTACTGTAAAATCTGAGGAAAGGAAGACAGAAATACTACAGTGATATTCTCCAGACCTTTTCTTATTCTGGACCATGTTCTCCTCCATGCCTTGTTTTCCTAAAATGAAACTGCCCACATGTCCTGAATGACACATGAACTGCTTCCACTAACATATAATTCTCTCATTTACTCAGCCATGATTGCACATTAAGGTACTAATGCCACCAATAGACCACCCTTGTATATTCACGCAGAGGGTGAATAAAATCTGGAATGCACAGAAATAATTTGTCCAGGAATAAGCTGAGTTGGAAGGGAATCATTGAGTCCAGCTCCTGGCCCTGCACAGGGCAGCCCAACCATCACACCCCGTGCATTGTCCAGACACCTCTTGAGCCCTGCCTGGCTGGTGCTGTGATCTCTTCCTTGGGGACCCTGTTCCTGTGCCCAACCTTCCTCTGGGTGAAGAATCTTTTTCTAATACCCAACCTAAACCTCCCCTGACACAACTTCAGGGCATTCAAACCCTTGGGTGCTGTCACTGTCACCACAGAGCACAGATCAGTGTCTGCCCCTTCTCTTCCTCTCCTAAGGAGGGAGACCTTCTGTACTCTGCTGTATGAGGTCTCCTCATTCTCCTCTTCTCCAGTTGTACAGACCAAGTGTCCTCAGCAGCTCCTCACATGGCTTCTCCTCAAAGCCCTTCCCCAACCTGGCTGCCCTCCTTTGGGCACCCTACTATTACTTTACAGATAAGTATAGCCTCACAAAAGATGAAAAAATACCTCGGTCATTTCATATCCACTCAGCCCGCCAGAATACTCCATGTGGAATCCTGATGACAAAGTTCAGCAAGAACAACTCAGCCCTCCTTGCCCCAGAGCCAGCACAAACTGCAGCACTTATGGACTGGAGAGAGGAAATGCAGGCACAGCCTGGCCTGGGGTCAAGGTTTAGTGTCTCCTTCAAGAAGTATCATCCTTCCAGCTCTAAGTGATATTGGGAGCTCAGGCATAGCCCTTGTAGGGGACAAGCCAAGGCAGCAGGGCAGCAATCCCACTGCTTGCCATGCCCTGGCCAGCCAGACTGCTCTGCTGTGTGCCCACACAGCTTCTGCATGGGCCACAAAACCGCACTGCCAGCACCTCTCACACCTGGGGCTTGCACTGAACTGCCCTTTCCTGGAATGTCACTGACAAAGCAGGACTGAAATGTGCAGGCAGAATCCCTTCTTGCACACTGAAAGCTTTTTTCAGATTCTTGTAGTATCTACTACCTTGCTGGTGACACAAAGGGAAAAGAGATAAATAACATCAGATCCTTATTGGTGGAAAAGAAGGAAACATCTTTCCCTTGAAGAACACAACACCAAAAATAGAAAGTCACAAGGTTTTTGCTTTTTCACATGAAACAGAGCGCAGTGGTCTCCACCCTCAGTCCCTTCATCCCCTCCTGCAGAAACCACTGGATGATTTTCATGAAAGGAAGGCAGTTAAACCCAGCTGCTCCCTTATGGTGTACATAATCTCTCATACAAAACCAGACCAGCAGTATCCTAGTTTAGCAGTGTAATATAATGTTATGTACTTGATCATCATTGCCCATAATCTACATGCTGTGAATAGTCTCTCAATAGAATAGATGTTTTCCCTTAAATGAGGACATTACTTCTATTATCTCTTTAGTGCATTTCCTTGTACAGAAATTTACTGTTTCAGTTCTTTAGGATATAAACACTTCCAAACAGTGTGTTGAATTCAGTGATGTACTGCTGTACTCATTATCCCTGCTAAGCCTAGAAAGCATCACCATTTAAGCAAAGGTTACTTTCACCTAACCCCTAGGCAGAGGTCTCATTTGGGTGATCACAAACTGCATGAATTGCCCTTCTGAAGATTAATCTAATCCAGCTGTGATCACTACAAGATGCCTCAGAGGAAGATCTCTGAAACCACTAATGCATAGATAAGATAAATGTGCCTTCAACACAACATCAAGTTCAAGACTGGGCTAAGTCTAAAATCAAAAGGATAAATATCACTCACAGTCTTTGCTACTACAATCAATTACAGACACTAAAAATAACAAAACTATATCTATTTAAGACATTCCATCCTTTCTCTTTTTTCTTTTTATGTTCAGAGCTATAATGATTTTGCTGGCAGGAGTACCACAATTTAGGCCCAGTCTCTGGAAGAGGTCTCTCTTTTTAAAAATCTCTGATGCACACTTAATTTTGTTCAGTTCTTTATAAATTCAGTCTGCTTTGGTTCCTTCTGCAGTGAACTGAGTAGAAGCAGCATACAGAAATGTTTGTGCAGGTGTCAATGCATGGTTTGAATGCAAAGTTCATTTCCTAGCTTCTCCCATCAATGACAGGAGAATTCTTTAATAGTCTTTTATAATCTGCCTTGCTCCTTTCTGTCTCTGAGATGCCCATGCTGGGCTCCTTTTGGCTGGGATAGAGTTGATTTTCTCCACTGCAGCTGGTATGGGGCTGTGAGGGTTCAGCTATTTCTGAGCAGCTCTCACACAGGGTCAGAGCCTTTCCCACTCTGTCCCACCAGCCACATTTCTGCCATCACCTTATGGTGATGAACCTGATTGTGATGATATGCTGGCTTAGGGAGAAGTGTACATCTGTGGCTTTCTCCTCAAGGGCTGATGTTGATTAAAGACAAAATCAGATTTGAGAAGACAAGAGGATGGAGCTAGGCAGCAAACATGACTATTTATTATCTACCCCACACAGCCCACATTGAAACGCAACACTTCACTTTCTTAGCCAATCTTTCCAATTTTTCCAAGCTCTGAGGAATCGTAAAAGGAGCACAGCTTCATTTATTCTAAAGGGATGTGTTATTCCTTCCAACTGTCCATTCTCAAACCTGAAGGAGACAGATGTATGCAATTCTGTAAGCAATTGCTGTGCTCTCCTCTGTGCTTCATCCTTCTGTGCTCTCCCTGGGGGCACTTGTCCTCCTCCTCCTTCTCCTCCTTGCTGATTAAGTGCCAGAAGACAGAAAATTCCAGGCTGAGCCTCCCCTATTATTCTCTGTCTAGCAGCAGAAAGCCCTGCTCAGAGCTGAGCCTGCAGGCCAGCAGCAGCTCCTGGGCACACCTGAGAGCTTCCAGCACTTCTGCACTCAGCCTCCAGTAAATCTGTTGTATTTCAGCAGAGATGCACAGACAGAGAGAGGGGAAAGATTCCCAGACTTGGAATCTCCCATTCAAAGCATGGAGATTCCTTGGTTTAACCAACACAACAGTCACTGAAGGCAACAGGAGGGATTTTCTCCAGAATCCATCTTAGAACCAGTCCGATACTCCCTATCCAGTCTCCAAACAAACCAACCCGCAGTGACTAAAATTCAGTTCCTGTTACATTTTCCTTTACAAGCAGCAAAGAAAGAACAGAATGTGAAGCCTCATGGCAAATCATGAAGTTCTTGTAAACTCCCCAGCTCTGGCCCAAATTCCATCAAAGTGATAGTGGGTTTTGGAGGTGGTGTTTGGGGTTGTTTTTTGTTTGTTTGATTGGTTGGTTGGTTTTTTAATAGAATATTACAAAAAACAGAGTGCATCTTTTCCATTCCCAGCCCCAAAATGCATCAAATTGTAGAATAATATTGTTAAATACCTGTTTCCTTTTAAGAGATAGTGAATTTCTAAATAAAATCCATCACAGAAACACACAAAATGATTAGGAATTTCTGTGTACTTAAAGTGATAGCTAGCACAAAGAACACAAAGAATTATTTTCAATTTGCTTTTTTATGTTGACCAGCTGGCTCAACACCTGATACTATCTCCTGTCACACAAGCAGAATATTTTTCTATGAAGGAACAACAACTGCAGCTCCCTGGAAAATGCAAACTTGGAAGAGTAGTCAGTTTTAGAAACAATATAAAGAAAGAATGAAGTGCAATCCCAATAGAGGAGCAATCCCAATACTCCTATTTAGTATCTGTATTGACTATGCATGTTTGCAATGCACACTTAGACTCATTTGGCACAAAGTAGTACAATAATTTATTTACACAGAATTTAAAGTCAGTTTTCACCAGTAAAAAAATGTCATTTTTATTCTAGTCTAGCTCAGAAGACTTAGGTCTCTTGTTGTTAAAGTATTTTCAGTTATGTCAGAAAAAGACAGTGAGTTCTCCTTGGTTTCCAGTTGACTCTCTCTATATACACATATAAGGTAATTTTTGATAAAATCACTGTATGGCTGTTTATCTTCACTGATACACTAAACTGAGTTCAATTATTAAGAAAAAGTCCTACAAAAATCTGTAGTAAACAACCAGTGGATAAATGAGCTGCTGATACTTTGCTGAATTAATGAAAAGCCTTTTTCTTATTTTTATACTCTTAAATCAAGACTTGAAAAGTGACCAAAAAAATAAACTGCTGCTCATGACTTGATAAATAAACTGTGCTCTCAAGAAACAGCAGAAGTCACTGGTAATAAGCTTTCATACTTCCATAACTGTTTAATTGGGAACTCTCAAAAAACCTGAATCAGCTGTCAACACAGACAAAACCTTAATTGTTTCTCTATACCTTGCTTCACAAGCTAGGAACACGCATACTCTATATTTTATGAAGGTCCCCAGGCACATATAAAGATTTCTGAGCACTAGCAGCTGTCAGCTCTTTAGTCACAAGGTGCTTCTTCACTGGAAATATCATGTCACTTAGAAATAATGGTAAATTGTAACCTGTACAGTAGAATAAAAAGTTTAAAGCATTATTCCCCTGAGAACTTGTGTTTATATTCTGAATGATGTTGCTCTTAACAGGTTTTAGAAATGACAGAGATTCCAGCCTTTAACTCTGCATTTCTAATCCTACTAGGAGCGCCATCAGTAGACCAATACGAACAACTTTGAGGACTGAGAAAATAATTCACCTAAAATTAAGAGGTTCCCCCCCAAAAAAACCCATTTTAAACTGAGAACTGCATCAATTCAAAAAGTCACATAAAAATTCCACATAAATTTCATGCCAAACTTAGAGAATATTGAAATTAAAATCATTTGAGCAATATAATTTTGGAGTAAAAGATAAATATTTTATAATCAGGTATCAAGGGAAACAGATGAAGCCATTTGAGAAGTTTACCTACAAACAACCACATTTTCTTTTATTCACCAATTGCCTTCATTGTATGAGAAGATCAGGAAACATTTGTATTTATTTGACTGAATTAAAAACTGCTTTCACCTTTTCATTGTTTACCCTAGCTAAATAATTAATTATTTTCATTGGCCAGTCAGTTGTGGTATTATGAATGGATCAGCTGGCACCAATCCAGATGACTACTGGTCCTGAACTTTGCTACAAACGAAACACACACCCTTAATACAGGATTTCTTTCATTCCACCGGTGACTGTTGTTTGCACAGTGCACACACAATCCCAGGCACACAAACACAGCGATCTGCCTTGCTGGCACATCCAACAACAGCCCTGCAGAGCCACCAACTCCACTGCTGGAGCTCACTGGGCATGCCAGGCATCTGAGGACTGGGCAGGGCTAAATATGATCTCCTCCCATGCATCTCTTTTCCTTCCCTACCTTGTGTGTTCTCCACACTGCTATTTGATGTTATTTTCCTGGTGCCTGTGTGCCCACGTTGAACACCAAGATTTCAGGCTGCTGCACTCATCAGTGGTGCTGGCAGGCACAGCTGCTCCAAGGTTCTCTGCCCACCTCAGCACCACAACTCCCTTGGTTAATGTAAACCGCTGCTCTAGTTCATCTACACTTCTCTTTGTTCCAGTGGTTTAGGATTTCAGCACCAGTGTTTCAATTTAGACTACTTTTCCCTTCTTCAATGAAGAGAAGATCTGTGTTATGTGCCAAGAAACAGTTTATAGATTCTGTTTATTCAAATTTTCTGCTGTTTGAAACTATGTCTTTGTTCTATAAAACCCCATTGGAACAATAGGGCCAGTTGTTTCACTTCTGTTGTCCCTTCCCTCTCACTTTTGTCTCAGATTTGAAGGACTGCCAGCACTGACTTTATTGGTTAATAATAGAGAGACATGCAAGTGTGCCAAAGAGTGAGTCAAGCTCCAACCATCACTTTCCATTAAGTTTAACAGTGGTGATCCCCTGAAGAGGAATTATCAAGATATATCAATTAGAACAAGAATTTTGTCAATAATCTTTTATGTATGGGGAAATGTTGACACTGGTTTTCACAAACTGACTTTAAAAAGAATGATTTTCCCTTGACTAGATCAAATATTCTACACAAGAACCAGTTGTAAAATAATACTGCACTTGTCTGTCACTTAGCTCTGCATTAAAAAAAAATTCAGCCTAACCCCAAAATCTTTGTGAGGCATTCCTTTTAAGAGATAATACAGCAAATACTACAAAATCAGACCAAAATTCAGTTGGTTTGAAAGAGAGCTACTGTGCAGGTTGAGTTATCTGACTATTTTTAACACACACGTCATCTCAATTGCTAAGTGCCTTTACTTGCTTCATAAGTGCCTTGCAGATCAGGTGAAATGATAAATTCACATCTCACTGATAAAGGTCAAGTATGCCTAGGCATCATACGATTACATTATTATTTTTATTTATCATCATCATCATTATTTTTGAGTTTGCAGACTTCAATTATAGAACTCTTTGGATTTAGCAAGAGGGAGATTAGATTGGATTATTTATTAATCCTCCCACTAGTTCACACTTTTCAGCCCACCAACATTTTACAAAGAAGCGTTTTAGGTTAAGTTCACATAATTCCCTTTTGGTTTTATGGGAGCCACCAGCAGTTCTGAACCTAAAATCTCTGAAAGGGAGTGTGGAGTATGTAAGGACAGCACCAGAGACAGGGATGGGAAAAACCCCTCTCCTCTCTGCTGCTGACAGGATGAGAGCTTGTCCATTCTGCTCCCAGCCTCTTCACCCATGATGTGAATACTGACAGCAGCACTGTTTGGTGCTGTTGGGCATCTCTTGCCTGTGGCCTTGCAGTCACTGTCTCATTGGAAAAACCTGTGTTCTTAATTAGCAGTGTGATAGGACACAGGAGCTGAGCTGGCCGGTGGCTGCAGGTGGCTTAAGCCACTGTGACAGGCTCTGGGTACTCAGATTTATCCATCACTTTCACACTGATGAACTCTGATTCGGCTGAGCATATTAAAGCTTGCCAGCACCTCCATTTAAATTGCAGATTTGTGCTTCTCAAAGGCATTTGCTTGTTCTATTTTCTTTTTTGTTATCTCTTTAAAAGACTTCAGAACAGAGAACAGGCATACATGTCACAAAACTATCCTTGGATTCAAGCTCTTCTACAACTTACTTTTGTAATAAGAACTGAACACAGAATAAGTTTTATAGGGCTTTGGGGTCTTTTTTTGCAGGTTTTTTGTTTTTGGGTTTTTTTTTTTTTTTGGTTGTTGTTGTTTTGTTTTGTTTTGGTTTTCATTTTGTTTGTTTATTTTAAACTGGGAATTTCATGAACAATGTGCATGAATATAGAAACAAGAAAACCATTTCATCATTGAACAGGAAAGCCTGAGGAGAGAACACTCCATCCAAAAAAGTGAAAAATCCAAAAGTTTCCACAGATTTCTGTCCTGGAAAGTCACATCAGAAACCTATAGCTAAAATAATAAGTGTACAGTTGAGATTAGCAGTGGTCATCTTAATTATTTTAGGGATAACTTTAAGAAGTCCAAAGCAGGAACCCAAAAATCAAGTAATTCAAATTCAAGTATGTTCTCTGTAGGAGGAAAAGATACTTCTCTTGCTTAAAGATTTTTTGGTAAAAATCAAGCACCAAACTAGTGATATTCCTGTTGATCCTTCTTAATATTACTAATATGTAAGAACATGTTTGAAAAAGGAAGACAACTTCACTTCCAAGCCCAAATTCAATGCAGGATAACATGCACAGAAAGCAAGGAGCACAGGCTCACCCAGGTAACCACTGCCCTGCCCATGTGCACATCAGAACAGCCAGTGGGGTTTGCAGGCTGGGGCTGCAGTGGCTGTGCCTCCTCCACTTCTCACAGCTCCCTGGAACACCCACATCCAGCCAGAATTAGTAAAGCCTGATCCTCACACAGCTCCCTGGGCCAGCCACATCCAGCCAAGATTAGTAAAGCCTGACTTGAGAGCACTGGTAGCAGAAAATGTGTGAACAGGAAACTGGAAAAAGCACCACGAGGCACATGGGCTCCTCTAACGAACCCACTGCAGCTAAAGGAAAATGAGACAAACATTGCCATTTGGTTTCCATTTTACCTAAAATTGTAAGGTTTAATTTTTGACCTATTTAACAATACTTGCCTCTTCAGAGCCCCACTGCAGGCACAGCCACACAGCGAATGGGTAATACTCTAAATTTGTTTCCATTGCAGACTAATGCCACTGCTTTTTTTTTAAATCAGCTTTTAACATTCCTGTTATCAGGAAATGCCCTTTTTAGAGAGGAAAAAGAAACCTACACCAGCCTGCACTTATGAATGCCTCAAGGCTTCAAAATTAGCAGTGAGAATCCTGTGGATACTGTATACTCCCAGCTTAAGAGCAGATGTGGCACTGTATAGTTTTGGTATTAAGTACTGTCAAGGTTCCTTTCAAGCAAAGAACTATTTATCTACTTAACACAGAACATAACCAACTTTTGTAAGTTTCATATATTACATTTATTTCAAAATGCTTGGCATTATTAATCCTTTTTATATTGTTAATATAAAGATTCTGCTTCAAAACCCCAGAAAGTTTATTTTTCCTCTCTTTTTTGCATTGCATGCACTGATGAACTAGCCTGCTCAGCAAGCATTTAACAGATTAGACACTTGAACATGGTTTCAGGCAATGCTCTCTCATGTTTCTGCGTATTGCCTGATAAACACTTCAAAGTAAACCGCTCATAAATATGAAATGAAAAGCCAAGAAGTCGTTATGCACAGCTTTGAGATACAAATCTCTTTATTCCCCTCTGAAGTGGAATTTGATTGACATAATGAGTCATAGATCCTGTCCAGGGACACATTGCCTTATCCCCTTTTCCTCAGGAGACAGGGAGTCTTTAAAGAAATCCACTTCAGAACTTTCTGATAGACAGCTCCAGGAAAGTTGAACACTACACAAATGTATTATTTTGTATTAATACATACCTTAACAGCTGTGACATGTGTCAAAGATTGACTCCAAAGCCCCAGCACCTAACCCTGTGAAAGGAGGCCAAACTCAAGATGTCCATTCTATCTCATTATCATGGACACAGTGACACAAAGGAGAGTCCCCAGAGCCACAGGGGCTTGTGCTGAGCAGGGCTCTGTCCTGTGCTCATCCACAGGGCCTTTCCCTGAGCCAGGGCAGCAGCAGCTCCATCCCACCCAGGCAGGAACAGCTGGTGCCTGGAGGAGCTTGAGGAGGAGCAGGTGAGACCTTGTGCCTTGGGCTGCTCCACCTTGGAGCCAGGCACCTTCCCTCCCCTGGGGTATTGGGTTGCAATGTGTAACCAAAAATGTGTATTCTGTTTTCTATCTGTTGAAACC